>CM035106.1:18717905-19274060 GCA_020205505.1 Panax japonicus
ACTCTTGAGGATGATCCCTTGCCCACAAGGCGCTTAGGCAAGGTTACTTCTGGCCTTCTATGGTAAGGGATACCCAGGAGTTCTCCAAGAAGTGTGACAAGTGTCAACGCTTCACGACCGTATCCAGGCAACCACCAGAAGAACTAACAACCATTTCAAGTCCATGGCCTTTCTCTAAATGGAGCATCAACATCCTAGGCCCATTGCCTCTGAGAAAAGGACAATGCAAGTTCGTGGTGGTAGCATTTGATTATTTTACCAAGTGGGCTGAAGCCGAACCCTTAGCAAAAATCACAGATACAAAGGTTAAAGATTTTATTTGGAAGAATCTAGTATGTCGCTTCGGCATACCCTATGCCATTGTCAGTGATAACACCAAGCAATTCGACAACAAACTGTTAAACTTCTTCTGCTCTGACCTTCAAATAAATCAGCCACACTCTAGCCCAGCTCACTCACAGGTAAATGGACAAACAGAAGTCATGGTGAGAACAGTGCTATGCAGCTTAAAGACAAAGCTTGAAAGAGCGAAGGGAATTTGGGTCAAAAAACTCCCAAGCGTATTGTGGGCCTACAGAACCACGCCAAGAACTCTAACTGGGGAAACCCCTTTTTCCCTCACCTTTGGAACTGAGGCGGTCATCCCTATAGAGATCGGGGTGAAATCTCTAAGGGTCTAACACCACGACCCCACCACCAATGAGGAAGGACTCCACATCAACCTCGACTTGGTAGAGAAGGCAAGGGAGATGGTTGTGGTCTAAACGCAGAGTATAAGTGTCGCATGGCAAAGTACTACAACTCAAGGGTGAAGCCTCGTTCCTTCAAACCAGGAGATTTGGTCCTCAAGAAGGTGATCCTCGCCACGAAGGATTCGCTCGAAGGAAAACTGGGACCAAATTAGGAAGGACCCCACCTTGTAACAGAAGTGGTGAGGCCAGACACTTACAAGATCCAGAAATCTGAATGGAAGGTCTTACCCCATCCATGGAACACTGATCACTTGAAGAGGTATTACTAGTGACACTTTGAGGAAGTAAAATTAGTAAAGTTAGGGACTCGGTTTTATTTTTCTTTTTTAGGATTATTATCCAATGTTCAAAGTACCTTTTTTGGGTCAGCAATTAAATTTTCTATATTTTACTCTAAAAGATTTCATTTTCATTCAATTTTAAAGGAGTATCAGTACAAAAGTAAGGATGCATACTGCCTTTTTTAAAAAAAAATCAAAATTCCCTAGCACTCTAACTACTCTCATGGTTGTCCTCCTCATCTTTAGCATCGTCAGAGACTCCACCATCAGGCGCCTCGGTTGGCACAAAGCTGAACAAATTAGTATCAGGGAAAGAAGTAGAGATTTTGCCCCTGAAGCTCCTCATAGCCATCAATGAAAGTACCTGTAAGAGCATACTCCAGATCCACTTTAGCCTGAGAAGCTCTCTCCTGAGCTGCCCTTAATTCTGCCTCTGCTCTCGAGCAGACAGCCTCCCTGAATGCATCCCTCTCACGGGCTGCTTGAAGCTCAGTCTCAAGCTTAGTTGCCTTCTCATGGGCCTCAACAAGTTCCACCTCACTTGAGCGCATCCCTCT
Organism: Panax japonicus; assembly: GCA_020205505.1. Taxonomy (NCBI): domain Eukaryota; kingdom Viridiplantae; phylum Streptophyta; class Magnoliopsida; order Apiales; family Araliaceae; genus Panax; species Panax japonicus. Next base: position 18,719,496 of record CM035106.1, read on the forward strand.
CAGCCTCAAGCTCAACTATCCTTTCACGGATAGCCGAAAGATATGTTTTAGCCTTCGAGAAAGTTGCCTCACTAAGCGCGGCCTTCCCACGGGTCGCCAAAATCTCAGCCCGAGAAGCCCTGTCAACATCTTCAAGCTCGACAATCCTCCTTTAAGCAACGAGAAGATCCTTCTACACAGCCTCATGGTTAAGCTTCAATTAGCCATAAAAATGATCCCATGAGAACAAGCATACAAATGTATTGGAAATCTGAAGAAGACAAAAGATAGAAGAATGACCAAGCGTATAGGGAAGAACTAAATAAAAAAAACGAGGGACTCTTAACTGAGCCAAACCCTCCATAAATGTGTTAATAACCCCCTCAATGCCTAAAGAACTAATCTGCTGAATCTCAGATGGAAACATAAATCTCCCAAGTCATTCCCTAATGACTTGCGGATCCCCCTAGCATGGAATCAGACTGAATCGGCGCCCCTACATGAGCTCCTGTAAGAGGAGTGGACGGGCAGGGCCCAGAAGGTATAGGCGACTGGGAAGTCGCTAGAGTAGCACTCATAACCAAGGAAGTTACCAACTGGGAAGGCACGATCGAAGGAGTCACTTGATGAGAGCTCACTTCGGTGTGCGCCATTGGAGGAGTTGCTAGGGGGCATAATTATTCCTCACCACCTTAGGAGGATGTGTGCTCCTACTAGCGCCAGAGAGAAGTGATCCAATCATCGTCATGTCCACTGCAACAAATGAGACAAAGCATTATCTGAGTGACAATCATCTAACAAAAGAAAAGCTATAAGATAAGTCAATATAACTTTTCTCGTTAAGAGGGAACCACCTGATCTCGGGGAAGGACCTCTAACTTTACCACCTTACTTAGTCAAATGAACGCCCAGGTCTTTATCGAGGTGATCCCTCACAACCTGCAACTTCAACTCTTGGTCTTTGGAGAGCACTGGCATACCTGCAAGGAAATGGTGAGCATATATATATATATATATATATAAAAGGTGGTAAATTTAAAACGTACCGAATTTCTTAGCAGCACCCCAACGCATTGAAACCAAGGCCCGATCAGCCACTGCAACCCATTCTCCACTGACAAAGAAGAAGTGAGATTTTTAGCTATGACAATTAAAGCGTAACCCAATGAGCACCATACCACTCTTTGCAGTAAAACAATATCATTCCCTATTTAGTCCAGGAGTCTCGCCCAAGTTATAAGCCCCATGGAACTCCTTGGGAGAAGCATCTTCATGATGCACTTTCTTCCAAAATATGAGAAAACCCAGCAAGACTTTCCAACCATTGGGCACTAACTGCCCTGGAGTACAAAATTTGACAAATGGGATGGGACATGGGGAACCTAAGCCCGACCTTGAGAATTTCCTCGTAAATGACGATGTCACCGGAGGAGTCATGACAACCAAACTCATCTTCCTCGGCATGGCGACACGACACTGTGGGAGGAATATTATAAGTAGAAAGAAGCCTCGAGATATCATCATCAGAATTAAGTGAACTGAAAGGGGTACTTACTTTAGACCTATCATCATCTAGGATCAATTTGCTTCTATGTTTCATCTTTCGAGGCCTTAAAGAGTGGCTTGAACCACCATCTGGGAGGTCTTGATTCACACTGGATACAACCAGGCTGTGGTCTCCAAAAGCGGTGCTCCCAACCTCTTCGTGGTCTGCAATGCTCTATCCAGTTCCTAGAGAGACATTTGAAACCCCCTACTCGCCTAAGACCTACTCAGCTCCCTCCTACTTGCCCAAGGCCTACCCAGTTCGCCCTTGCTCGGCCAAGGTCTGCCCAGCTCGCCCCTGCTCGCCCAAGGCCTACCCAGCTCGCCCTTGCTCGCCCAAGACCTTGCTCGCCCAGGACCTGCCCAGCACGCACAACTCGCCCCATCCAGCTCCGCTACGAACCCCAAATGGATCTTCACTCCTATCAGCGCCGTGCACGACGTTATCCACCTGAGGCACCTCACCCACTTCACTCTCCACCATGGAAGCCTCTTGGTAGCTTAATTTGTCAATCAATTCACTCCCATGGATATCTTTTCCTTTATTCTGCATTGATCTCTAAAAAATCCTCACTAAGAAGAGATCTCTAGTAGACTTTTGTGCCCGAACTAGTTCAGTATTCTTATCAGTTTTATGACTGAAATACAGGGAAATACATGGAACAATTGAGATCAAGAGCAGTATGCAAAACCCCCCAAATTTATAACCTAGATTCTTCAAGAATAAAAGAGAAGGAGTCCCACAAACTAGAGGAGTTTACCTGAAAAGGGGAAGGTCGCAAATTAATAGGAATTTTCAAGGAATTCGGATTTAAAGGTATTTATACTATTTAAATCATAACTTTTGATCCGTAACTCCGAATGGGGCCCGTAATATATCAAAACGACTGTATCGATTATCTCTACAAAATTTATCACCTAAGACCATGATAAATGTTGTTAAAAGCCCCAAAAAGCCTTATAAGTGCATGTTTTGGCCTCCCAAAATTTTTCCAATTTTGTCGAAAACCCAAATTTAAACTGAATGCCCTCCTCTCCAAGTTCTGTAGGATGCAGGGCATTGGGGGGCAAATGATGGGTCTACTCCAAGGATCCAGCCCATCTCATAAGCCCAATATGGAATATAGGCCCAAGTTCAAGAAGTCTGGAGAGCCCAACAAATGTGATCCGTCACGGTTGGGTTAATTGAGCTCATTAGTAATAATGAGTTATGCATGCCCACATCATGAAGGAAATGGTCAAGCCTCATCTCCAGATCTCACGAAGAGCACGTCTGTGAGATCCCAAATTTTATGAAATGAAAGTATTCATGTTTCTTATAATTATTATTCTATTTAGTAAATGGTTAAATTGATAAAAGGGTAAAGTTAAGGGTGATATGTGAAAATTTTTGCAAAGTAAGCAAGTTGTTATAAAATATTCGATTGGTCGGGGAATATACATTTTAATAGGGAATATTCATACGATGGTAAAAGTTTTACCGTTAAACTGTTAAAATACCCGGTGGTAAAAGTACATTAATACGCGTGGTTGTATAGTAGCACACGGTATTGATTATGGATGATTACGTGAGAAGTCACTCAGTTATACTCAATTATTGCTACAGTAATTGCTGCATAATATCTCTCATATTATTGATTCAATTATTGTCATAGTATCATCTGCATAATATTTTATATTGTTAAATCAATAATTGAGACAAAAAAGTTATTCATATTATTATTTGCAATATTGACGATGTTTAGAAAGTTCTGTCGAGGAAAGGGTTTGGTCACCTAATTGCACGCCAATAGGGAGAAATCCTTATCGAAAAGTCCTTTTTCCTGGAAATGATCTCGTTGTTAAATATTATGAGTTATAATATTAATGATGAATAAGTTCGTGTTGATTAAAGATGAAATTAATATTTTCATTGTGTTGGGATTATTAGTGTTAGTGGAAATCGACATTTATTTTGATAATAATTGATTTCTGGAGGTTATATTGATTAATCGGGTAATTAATCGGATAAATGAGCAATTAATTGCTATTAATTCACATGCTTATAACTATTTATTCACATGTATGTACTATTAGGGGAGGTGGTGCAAGATTGATAATACTTACATGATTAAATTAAAAAAGAGGTATAGATGAAGGTACTATATTGTAACTATTTTTTTCACATTTATAGAACTATTTGTTCACATGTATGTACTATTGATTTACATGATGTACTATTAGGGAAAGTGGTGCAAGTTTGATAATACTTGTAGGACTAAATTAAAAATGAAGGAAAAGATGAAGGTATTATACTGTAATATTTTGAGCCCTAAAACGTGCAATTATCGAAAATATATTTTTCTATAAATAGAAACTCATTCTTCTTTCATTCTCACCAATTCACTAAGACTCACAAGAGAAATTATAAAGTGAGAAGCTATAGAGAGAAAGAAGAAAAGAAGTATGATACTTCACTATTCCAGTATCTAGTCTTCTTCTGAGGTAAGGGGTGCTATTTATTTCTTATTCGTAAGGGATATTATTTTTGTTCAGTATTCGTAAGAAATAATATTTTCTTCCATACTCTGTAGTATGTGAGTAATATTGTTTTGTTTCATATCCCTAATTCTACATTCATTTTGTTGAAGTATTGCTTCTGTATTCTATGAAATTAGTAGAATATCATTGATATTTGTGCTTCATCCAGTATCTTTTTATGGAAATATTATTCTTAGCATTCTTGATAATTATGGATCTTTTCATGCCGGAATACTATTCACGAGTTACTATTCATGAGTTACTATTTATCCGATTACTATTTACTCGAATATTATTCACTTGGGTATTCGGGGCACTATTCACGAGTTACTATTCACTCGATTATTATTCACTCAAATATTATTCACTCGGGTATTTGAGGCACTTTTTATGTCGGGATACTATTCACAAGGTACTATTTCCGAAGTATTATTCACAGGGTACTATTCACCTAAAAAATTTATTTCTTTTCTACCCAAATTATTTTTGATACATGAATATTATTCTTGAATTTTACTCCACAAAGTAGTATCACGTTGACAATTTGGATATTTTTAAACTCTAGATAAATTTAAAGTCTTTAATATTTATCCTTGATTTCGTTTGATTAATGCATATATCATTGTCATCATCCTTATGCTTATATTGTGATGAAAGTCATCTTTGGCTTACGTGCATAGATGGATTGTTGATTGGTAGAATTATGACCAAGGATCATTTGGTATAATCATGACCCGTAATGTTACAAATGATGTGGTAAAAGTCTTTATTGGCCTGTAGTGCATTGATGGATAGATGTTGGTATGATCATAACCATACGTTCTCTTCGGCCAAGGGTGCAAAGGTGAATTGTTGTTTGGCATGATCATGATCATTGTTGAAAACATGAATATCCTTGGCCCGTAGTGCATGGATAATTCATGGTCGTGATACTAATGAATATCATTGGCCGTAGTGGAGGGATGATTCGATGATGTGGACTATTTATTAAGCTAAGTCTGAGCAATAAATATTGATAATAAACTTTTAATTCATAGAAGATAGTAGATATTATGCTCTACTTGACTCTTTTAAAATACAGTTATATATCTTTGGCCTGTAGTGCAAAGATGAACTGTTAATGAATATCTTTGGCCCGTAGTGCAAAGATCAATTTATTAGTATGATTATAAATAGGAACTGTGATTTGGTATAACCATGATCTTTGATGTTTCAGGAAAAGACAAGTGATGAAAATTATCTTCGTCCTGGGTGCGAAGAGGAATTTAAAATCACAATTGTGATTATGAGTTATTCACATAATTGTGGACATGAACTGTTGATTGATATTACAAGGATAAAACATTGTTGGTGGACTTTTAACATGGAGAAGATATAGACTTTATGGTCTATTTGACTCTTTTAATGGATTGCTCGTTCCGCTGCCACTATGGTTGAAAAGTTTTATCATCTACCATATGTTCTAAATCTCTGATTTATTACTGACGAAGGCTATTGATAATTTAATTATCTTTAGTCATGATATTCTTTACTTGGCTAGTTGTGCTCACACTTTTTCTTCATAATTCTTTTCAGGTAATAAGAGTGTAGCTGGGTCGAGCGGGGGTAACGGGGGAGTAGAACGATGGTTTATAGCTGTTGAGGTTTCCCCTAAAACAGTATGAAAATAATTTTATTGAGAATTTTAGATAAGTGGGTCGTATTTTATACATCATTTTAACCGTTGATTTTGGTTAACCGAATAGGGGGAGGTGAACCCAACTTTGGAAGTGTGTTTTGCCACTATCATACAAGATGTCTAATTACAAACGACTTCGTGTTATCATAAGACAGGGTTGTGCACATGCACTTGCTGATTATATCTAGGAGCACTACCTATATAATCTCAGAGTTTGGTTGAAATATAATTCTCAATTGGTGATAATGGAGATAAATATATGTCAAGAGAAGACTCACCATTGGAAAGAACATGATAGTAATCTTCTTATTTTTCTTTGAGGTCTATTGGGTCAACCAAGGATAATTCTCGAGTCATATAATATCTATTATAAATTAGATGCATGGCCTCCCATGTACGAAGGTTTCCTTAAGCATTTTCTAAAGATTTTAATTTCTAAAACAGTTATTGACTGTACTTTTAGGTAAAGTTCCATTGTAAGGTGTTGTGGTCGAGACACTATGAGAGTTACATATATTTGTATTATAACTCACAGTTTAACTGTGGTCGTATTCTGTACGATAGTTTAAAAGTTAGAATTTGAAGATTTATATTTTGAAATTGTGTTGATGTATTTCGTGGCGACCCAAAATTGGTTGGGTGGATTGGACCTATTTTGAGGGCGTTACAACGTCAACCATCTTGCACATTAGGAAGAGGTTGGGAGCTCCACTAAAGTAGTGGTTTAGTGGCTACATGTTTGTGACGCCCCCAAAATAGGTATACATCACCCATCTTGAGTCGCCAAAAATATGGTACAAAATTCAAATACAACTTAATTATACAACAGTCGTGTAAAATACAACAAAACATATGTTGTGAGTTTTAATACAAATATTGTCATCTAGATAATATCCACACTCAATTGAGTCCTCATTACATTTATTATCACACTATTTAACAGAATAGTGAGGACTACTAATGCTATTATCTGGACCGTCACTCCGTTCCCCGACTAGTCCCTGCTACGTTCTCATTTCCTGAAGAAAACAATGAAAGTAAAAGGGTGAGTTTAACTAGCCCAGTAAAAAATATTATGACTAAGATAATACAGAATCAATAATAAACTTGATGTTTGTTATTGATACAATATAACAAACATCAAGTTTAACTGCAGCTGAACAAGCAATCCATTAAAAGAGTCAAGTAGAGAATAAAATCTACTATCTTTTATGATTTAAAAGGTTTTTTATCACTTTTATCGTTGAGACTCAGCTTAATAAATAATCCGCATCATCCCTGCATTACGGCCAAGGATATTCATTAGTATCACGACCACAAATTATTCATGCACTACGGGCCAAGGATATTCGTGTATTCATCAATGGTCATGATCATGCCAACAACTTTCCATTAACGCACTACGGGCCAATGAGGACTTTTACCGCATCATTTGTAACATTACAATCATGATTATACCGAATAATCCTTGGTCATAATCATACCAAGTCCATCTATACACAACATGCCACAGATGACTTTCAATATAATACAAGCATGAGGATGATGACAATGATATAAGAATCCAATAAAACAAGTTCAAGAATTAATTTATCCAGAATTTCATAACGTCCAAATTGTCAACATAATACTGCTTTATAGAGTAAAATTCAAGAATGCTCATAAGAATATTTCCATGAAAAGATACTGGATGAAGCGCAAATATCAAGGATATTCCACTAATTTCATGGAGTATAGAAGTCAAAACTTTAACCAATTGAGTATAATAAAGAATGGAATAACAAAAGAAATCACCATGCATGCGATAGACAGGACAGACAGATTATTCCAATAGAATAATAAATAACGAAACCAGGTCAGGCGAAATTCGCACCGACAGGATATTCCAACAGAATAATAAAGAATGGAATAACAACAGAGATCACCATGCATGCGATAGACCGCACAGACAGGTTATTCCAACAGAATAATAATTAATGGAACCAGTTCAGGCGTAATATGCACCGACAGGATGTTCCAATAGAATAATAAATAACGGAACTAGGTCATGCGTAAACGCACAGATAGGATGTTCCAACAGAATGATAAAGAATGGAATAACAGAAGAATTTTATCATGTATGTGGTACTTCAATAGACATGTTATTCCAACATAATAGTAAATAATAGAATAACAGAAAAATTTCACCAAGTATAGGGTAGTCCGCGTATATAGGTTATTCCAACAGAATAATAAATAATGGAATAACAGAAGTTCTCTTCATGAATATGAAAGAAATAATACCCCTTACGGGTACAACAAATAATATTCCTTACCTTATAAAGAAGAGTACTTTGACGGGTAGAGTGGGGATATACTTGACGAAAACTTGCACTACGCTCAAAACTTTCTTAAACTCTAAAAAATAAGCTCAAGATTATAGAAGAAGAATTCTCTCTACAGTTTCTCTCTCAAGAGTTTCAGTGAATTCGTAAGAAATAATGAAGGAATGAGCTTCTATTTATAGAAGAATGGACTGAACAGTAACTAATTCCTGAACGGTCCAGATTGATTTACTTTTAAACGGACAATCCAAATTGGTTTACTATAAAATATTCTAATAAAATAAAATCTTTTAAATAAAATATAATATATTCTATTTATAATCTAATAAAATGAATAACTTTATAAAAGTATTCTGTTTTATATAAAAAAATTTTTACTATGCAAACACTATGCAGACACTATGCATAATAAAATATAATATATTCTAATTATTGTCTAATAAAACAAATAACTTTATAAAAGTATTCTATTTTATATAAAAAGATTTTATTGTGCAAAACACTATACATAATAGAATATAATATATTCTATTTATAGTCTAATAAAACGAATAAATTTATAAAAGTATTCTGTTTTATATAAAAAGCTTTCTGTTTTATTACATTAATAATACTAATAAAATAAAACTTCATCATCATTATTATAACTCACATTATTAATCGACCAGGTCGTTCTCAGGAAAGAGGGGGCTTTTCAATAAAGATTTCTCTCTATTGGCGCGCAATTAGGTGACCAAACCTCTCCTTGGCAGAACTTCTAGACATCGTTAATATTGCAAATAATAATATTAATAAATCTGTCATCTCAATTATTGATTTAATAATATATAAAATATCGACAATAATTGAATCAGTTAATGTGAGATACTATGCAAGAATTACTGAAGTAATAATTGAATAAAATTGAGTGACTTCTCATGTAAACATCAATAATCAATACCGTGTGCTACTATGCAACCACGCGTATTACTGTACTTTTACTACCGAGTAGTTCAACAGTATTAGCGGTAAAACTTCCGCCGTTATTTTTATAAAAATATTTTTATCTTTTTCTCAATCCGACAATAATTCCGTTGTGGGGTCCATTAATGATTTTCCCGTCGTACAAATATTCCCTGTTAAAACGAATATTCTCCGACCAATCGAATATTATATAACAACTTGCATACTTTGTAAAATTTATAAATACTACCCACAACTATAACATTATCTCAAATTCACACTATAATATTCTAAAAAATATTTCGAGAAAATCAAATCTTTATTCGTAAAATTTGAAATTTTACATATTCACCCCAAAACTATCACAGGGCCACTATAAATTGTACGCCTCACCATCACTTGGGGGCAACTCACTTTTGTACTGAAGAACTCCCTTTTCCTATCTCTTTAAGTTTGTACTCTCTGTTTTCAACACACTTTGACATAATATAAAGTGCTGGCGATTTGAGCCATTAAAAATGGACTAGGTCAACTTGACCGATCCACTCTAATTATTGTCTTATTTTCCTACTTTAATTACCGCATTTATTATGACTTGTCAAGTGTGTGTACAAAGTTTATTTTGTGCATCATCAATAATAATAATAATAATATTATTATTATTATTATTATTATTATTATTATTATTATTATTATTGTGGTGGTGTGTGAATTATGAAAATTATTATTGATGATTTGTAAGTTTTGTAGACAGGTTTAGATTTTTCTAAATATCTATTTTTTAAAGTAAAATTAATTATTGTGGTGGTGTGGTGAATTATGATAATTATTATATCTGATTGTAAGTTATTTTTATGTTACAAAAAAATCTTTAGATAATATAATATTTTTTGAATTTTAATTTAATTTTTTATTACATCGTGAAATCACAGGCACAGTAGTGTTCTAATATGATTGAGTGATAATTATTACTCATAAGTTGGTCAAATACTTATAATCGACCATATTAATGCACATTATTTTGTATCTATATTTTTTGTCATGATACGATTGTTTTTCTTTTGGTATTAAAGTAGTTGTGTGTAATATTTATCAAACTTCTCAACTGGCTTATTCGTGGTTTATATTATAATGATAAATTATTATTTTTGTGATGGCAATTTTTTTTTGATTGTTTTACTATGTTTGTACATACTTATGTGTTAATTTTTGAAAAACTTGGTGTTTGAATATACTCCTTCCGTTTTAAAATATAAAATTAATATTATTTCTTTAAAAATAAAATAAAAAATTCAAATACAAATTTATATATATAAATTTAATTTTTATCAATACAATTATAGAGGAATAAAATTTGATCAACCTTTATTTTAATGGTTGTATATAAGCATCGATGTCTTTCTTTATTTCTGTTTCGGTGAATATGATTAATTTTTTTAATTTAATTTACTTCATATATATATATATATAACCGTGTTTACCCCCTTTTAGTCGACGGTTTCGGTCATACAACCGTCGTCTATACTTTTAGCGACGCTATATGTTTGTCCGTCGCTAAAAGTATAGACGACGGTTGTATGACCGAAACCGTCGCCTAAAGGGGGGTAAGCACGGGTGAGTAAAATAAGGGGTATGCACTTGATCCGGACCGTATATATATATATATATATTATGCTGGACAAAGTGAGCATCAATGATTTTGGAATAGAGTGTATCCATAATTTTTTCTTGACAAATCATAAATTTTTTTTTCTGACAATTAATTATATTAAACAGATATTACATTGAACTCTTTTTAGTTATATAAATTAATTAAGGTTAAACATCATGATATAAATAATATAACAAAAAAAAATTTAAACAATTTCGTGCTTTGTACGGATTTTGTACTGGTATTAGTATGTACTAAATCGAGTTACGTTTATCAAGTAGTTTGTGTATCCTAATTGTAATTTAGACTACCGTTCCGTCCGTGACATTACGTAACACTCAAAATCGACCTAAAACCCAAAATCTATCCAATCTTACTGGGGATGTTGAACCGAATGGTCCAAAATTAGGCTACCCCACTAAAAAAGCCGTCCTTCGCCCGTCAAAACTGAATTCAAACGGTCCAGCTGAAAACACGTTAAAGAAGAGAGAGAGAGAGTTGACTTCGTCTTTCACATAATAAAATAAATATAGTAATGCTACGGACACAAATTATTTTATAAATATTTTATAAACTGCTGATGTGACATACTTTATCTCATCATATTGATCATTAAATTAATTCAATATAATCTTTGACCCCACATAAAAGCTGACATGAAGTATACCACATCAGCTAATTTGTAAAATATTTGTAGAATAATTGTGTCTCTAGCATTTTTCAAACAATAAAGGCTATATATATGTATTACGCAGTTTAAATATGGGGATTGATTTTCTGGACTACAACAACGATTCATTCGCCATCATAATTTATACTCCCTCCGTCCCAGGATAAAAGTCCTGGTGGACTTTTCACGCATATTAAGAAGAGGAATAAAATGATAAAATTGTCTATAATAATGTCATTAAATATGGAGAGAGAATTAGAATAAGAAAAGTATGAGATATTTAATGCTATGGGCATAATAGGAAAAAATGTGTAAAAGTTTGGTTATTAAAAGAAAGTAGACATTTAACATGGGACAACCCAAAATAGTAATAAGGACTTTTATCCTGGGACGGAGGGAGTAATAAATATGATGACCGATAAAATTATCGTTATAGTTCAAAAATTATCGTCATAGCCGATTATATATTATACAATTGTGTATATACATTTTTTTTCTAATAATAATAATACTAGTAAAATACAATAATAATAAAACAACTATAATAATAATAATAATAATAATAATAATAATAATAATAATAATAATAATAATAATAAAGTGAACAGATTTAAAACATACTTCTTAAATATCATCTCTCTCTTAAATAACATATTTTTATTAATATTACGTAGTTTTGGAAATTTTTTTCAAAAATAAAATAATATTAAAAAGAGTGATTCCACTTTCTTTCTTTTTATTTATAAAAATGACACGCGACCCCACTTATTTTTTAATAGAAAACTCCAAAAACGATGTAATTTTAATAAAGATATGTTATTTAAGGAAGATGTTATTAAAGATGTATATTTAAGATCCGTCTTTTAATAATAATAATAATAATAATAATAATAATAATAATAATAATAATAAAACTCCTTCCGTCTCAGGATAAAAATTCTGGTGGATTTTTCACGCATATTTAAAAGAGGAATAAAATAAAAAAATCGTCCATAATAATGTCATTAATTATTTTTAATGTTGGTGAGAGTGATTTTTTAGCTATTCAATTCAAAATATTCTCTCTTCATATTTATTAAATATGGAGAGAGAATTAGAATAAGAAAAATATGAGATATTTTATACTACGGGCATAATAGAAAAAAATATGTAAAAATTTGGTTATTAAAGGAAAGTGGACATTTATATGAGATTAATCAAAATAATAATAAAGACTTTTATCATTGGACGAAAGAAATAATAATTAATATAATGACAACCTCAAATAATCAATGGAAAACTTAGAATTTCAAGATGAAGATGTAGATGAAGAATATGTCTATCACTTTAACAAGTTCAAATTCTAGAGAGAGGAGATAAAAGAAAAAGGCGAGAGAGAGAAATAAAGAAAGACTGAAAGTGACAGCTTTTGATACTTTCCTTGCTACCTTGTATTAACTACCCTCCAATTTCACCCTCATTTCTCTCATTATATACTATCAAACAGACTTTAAAGCAAAATAAATATTTGTTATGATATTATTTGGACGTTGTTTATATAAGAAACGGACGATACACCGTTAAACTTTTTACTGTTATTAACAGTTGATAGTATTTTATTTAAAAAAATGGATTGTCTATTCTCATATGAATGGTCAAAATTGAGTTTGTCTAAATAGTATCATAGCAAAAATTTTATTAATAAAATATTAAAATTATTATTAATAAAAATCATTAAATACCACAACTGTTATTAATAAAAATTTTAAAATAATAAGACACCATATCCACATACTAGCTGTGTCCCGTGCCTCCGGCACTATATAGACAATGAGATTTATCTCAAACTTTGAACGGCCCAGATGATTAATTGAGTGAGCGGGAAATTCAAAATTATTTGTATTTTATTAGATAGATAGATAGATAGATAGATAGATAGATAGATGTTTTTATTAGATAGATGTATGGACGGTGTGATTTATCTCAAACTTTGGACGGCCCAGATGATTTATTGAGTGAGCGGAAAATTCAAAATCATTTGTATTTTATTAGATAGATTATATATATACAGAACGGATCAGGTGAGGGCTCCCTTACTTTGTTAAAATGCGGGCTTTTTTTTTTGATTTTTTTTGGTTTTTTTTTAAACAACTAAAAAAAATATTTAATATTTTATGGAACTGATATTTTTCCATAATATAATGTTTTGGGCGTGTTTTGAATACCTATACCAAAAAGTGGTGGTACAGTCTGCCCAGACTGTACATATATATTTTTGTTATACGTACCCAAATCACATCCAAAACATTGTATTATGAAAAAATTTCAGTTCCATAAAATATTAAACTTTTTTTTAGTAATTAAAAAAAAACAAAAAAAAATCAAAAAAAAAGTCCGTATTTTAACAAAGTAAGAGAGTCCTTACCTGATCCTGACCCTATATATATATATATATATATATATATATATATAGCAAGGATCAAGTGCATACCCCTTTTCTTACTCACCCGTGCTTACCCTCCTTTAGGCGACGGTTTCGATCATACAACCGTCGTTTATACTTTTAGCGACGCTATATGTTGTCCGTCGCTAAAAGTATAGACGACGGTTGTATGACCGAAACCGTCGCCTAAAGGGAGGTAAGCACGGGTGAGTAAGATAAGGGGTATGCACTTGATCCGGACCGTATATATATATATATATATATATATATATATATATATATATATATTCCTTGTATTTCACGTTAAGAAGAAGGAATAAGTAGAGAACAAAAAAGTAAATACAAAGAAATCATTTTCATTAACCGAGTCTTTGTCTTCATTTTCTTCTTCTTCTTCCTCCTCCTCTAGTCTACTTGCTTGAACAGCTTCAACTTTCCAATTATCCCTCTTTTATCTAATTTCTCACTCTGAAACTATATTTATCTCCCAAACAAAAATACCCAACTCTCAATTTCCTCTCAATCCCATTCTTCTCCTTTTGTCTCCTCTGTTTTAGCTAAGTACTCCCTATGATATTTATCTTGTTTGATAGCTTTTAGCAACAAAAATAAATCCCAATATGGTAGCTGAATCAGATTATAAAACTGTGTCAGAACTTGTTTCAGAGCTACAACAATCAGCTGATGAGCTTTCCTCTTTAGCAAAAGACTCTGAGATTTTCAATGATTTCTCAATCTTAATAGAAAAACTAGCTCCAATTCTCATGGGGTTAAGGGCAAACAAGCTCATGGACATACCTCCAATTCTTAAAGCCCTGGAATCTCTAAAAAAAGAACTCAAACGGGCCAAGGCCTTGATCAGAAGCCCCAATTACGAATCTATACACATGAAGCAAATCGAATCAGTGACACAGAATTTGGGAAGGTCTTTAGGCCTTGTTTTGTTTGCTGGTCATGATATTTTGATTGATGAGAAAGAGAAAATCGAGACTCTGCGGAAGGAAATGATGAATTTGAGGTTTAGTAGTGATGCAGTTAGTTCATATGACTCCAAATCGGAGGAATTTGTCGACGAATTTGGAACAGAGGAGGATACTGAGGAGGAAATAGTACAGGAGGATAGCAGAATAAGTGTTGAGGATATTGTGGTGCAGCTTAAGTATGGTAATGATGATGAGTTTAAGTATGCAATTTTAGGGTTGTTTTCATTGATAAGTGAAAATAAGGTTACAGATGAGTGGATTAATGATGAAGGGGTAATCCCAGTTTTGTTTAATCGGTTGGGTTCGAGTAAGCCTTACAATCGGTTGACCATAATTCGGATATTAAGAACACTTATTGCTTACAATGATCAAAATAAGGTATGTATTGAATACTACTTTTCTTTATTTTAATTTGTTTTTTTTGGTAATTTTAAGAGCCAAGTAGTTTTTTGTGTGTACATGGTGTTTAGGATTCGTTTGGTTATTAGCATTTATAGTTTTTGTAGTTTTTGCATTTGGTTTAACTTTCAAATGCGTCACACTATTTTTGGTGGGGTGAGTTAGAATCACAAACTCTGCTCGACTACGTTATTAGTTAAATAAGTTACTTTTGAAATAATTATTTTTAAGAACAAAATTTTCAGTAAACGCTCTCTAACTGAACAAGCACTTATAGGAGTGAGCATTCGGTTATAACCGAACCGAAATGGCTATTCGGTTATAATCGAAAACTGAATTAACGATAATTTCACTATCCGAACAAATAACCAAATTTTGAGGTAATCGAATTACCGAATAACCGAATACCAAATTCGGTTATTCGGTTAATAACCGAAATGAAGGCTAAAACAGAGAAACCCTTTTTCTATCAGAGAAAGCCAAGTGCAGACCCTCTGACAAATCTCTATCATACAAAGCCCTTGTATATGGATCAGATAAAGTCTCGTATGCCTCCTGTACAAGAATGAATCTTTGTGTACTCCTCTATCCGGTCGATCAAAGAAACTTCCGGATGATATTTTCTGGCCAATTGCTTGTAAGCTTTCTTGATTTCAGAGAGGGTTTCGCTCACTGATATACCCAACAATTCATAAAAGCTCTCTGCGGTTTGAGCTGGGGCGTACATGTTGTTAATGGCGACCTTTGTTCTTGATTTATATAACGACCCAGACGAGGAAGAGAAGGTTTTGGTGGAAAAACCTGAATTTCTGAGATGGGTATTGAAAGAAATTACACTGCAAGGCTTATGGATTGATTTTCTTGAAAATTTATTGGGTATTGGGGAAAGATGGTAGGTTAGCTAATGTTGTTTGATAATATCACTTTACAGTTCATTTTCTTGATTCTTGATTCTCTCTCTTACTTTTCTGCTGGATGAAGTTGTAGATATGTATGTGTCAATGTGTGTATTTATTGTATGTTGGTGAGAGTAGTTACGTTGTCCATTTTTTTAATTCGGTTATCCGGTTAACCGAATAACCAAAAATTGAAAATCAAATCCGAACCCGAAAAGCAGAAATAAAATCGGATATAACCGAATTACGAAAAAAAAATCGAATAATCGAAATAACTCGGTTAAAAATTTTCGGTTTGGTTCGGTAGTTCGGTTTTATCCGTTTTTTGCTCACTTCTAAGCACTTATGCTACGTTTGGATTGAAGAAATGGAATAGAGTAGAGAATGGAATAGATGAGGGAATAGAATAAGGAAGGGAATAGAATGATTTTTTAATATTTCATGTACATGTTTGGTTGATGTTAGGAATGCATCTAAGAATGAAATAAATAATTAGAAAGTGACCTAAATACCCTCAAATGTTCAAATTTAACTTAAATTCAATTTATATTAAAAATTTAACACATATTTCATTATTAGAAATAAAAGGGAGGGGTGGGGAGGGGAGGGAAGGGGAGGGGAGGGGTGGGGGTGGGGTGGGGGTGGGGTGGGGGTGGGGTGGGGTGGGATGGGGTAAGTGGGGGTAGAGTGGGATGGGTGGGTGGGTGTGTGTGGGTGGGGTAGGTGGGGTGGGGTGGGGGGTGGGGGGTGGGGGGTGGGGGTGGGGTGGATAGGTAAGGTAGCTGTGTGGGATGGGATGGTAGGGGGTGGGGGTAGGTGGGGTATGTGGGGGTGGGGTTGTTAGGTAGGGTAGGTGGGTTGGTGTGGCTGGGTGGGGGTAGGTTAATAGGGGTTGGAGTAGGTGGGGTAGGTGGGGTGAAGTGGGTTGGTAGGGTATGTGGGTTGGGGTGGCTGGGTGGGGATAGGTTCGTAGGGGGTGGAGGTAGGTGTGGTGTGGTGGGGTGGGGTGGGGTAGGTGGGGGAGGGTAGGTGGGTGGGGGTGGGGTGGGGTAGGTGGGTAAGGGGTGGGGTGGGTGGGGTGGTGGGAGTGGGGTGGGTAGGTGGGTGTTGGGTGGGGTGGGGTGGGGTGGGGTGGGGTGGGGTGGTGTGGGGTAAATTACGAAGAAATAAAAATATGAAAATTCCGAAGAAATTATCAAATTTCGGCCCCTTCTCTCTCGTCGTTCTCAGATCGATCGAATTGAATGAATATGTAAAAAACCCTATTATATCTTTAGGGGTATATTTGTCAATTACTTAAAAATAATGGATGAAATAATTTATTCCTGACCACCCCTCAAGGAATGAAAATTAAAATTTTAAGTTAACTATCATTCCAGGAGGAATACATTATTCCGTTGGAATAAACAAACCAAACAATATTTTTATCATTCGAATGGAATGATTCATTCCATTGTTCCTCCTATTCCATCGACCCAAACGTAGCATTAATGGTGTATGAAAACATCTTACGTTTTCCTCATGTCCGAAAATAAGAATCCTACATTCTTCGTGATTTCCTTTGGAAATGATGCTCTTTTTTACGGACAGAGAGTACTAAATATACATGTTGATAGAGAATATAAAATTTTAGGGATAAATCACTTTTTGGTCACTTTATTAGGATCCGGTTTTTATTTTAGTTACCGAAACTTTTTTTATTACAATCGAATAACTGTACTCTTACACATTACAAAATAGTCATTATTTTAATTTCCGTCCGAAAAAACGGACAGAAAACTGACGAGGCATAAATGGGCTGATGTGGATGAGTTTTCATTGACCTTTGACCCATATCTATCATTCTTTCCATTTTCAGTTTTCACATACAATAATAATAATTGAATACGAAAAATAAATACTTTATAATTTTATTTATTTATGATAATACTTTATTATTTATAATTATTCATATAATAATATTTTTATAATTTATATAATTTTTTTAAAAAAATTAAAAATTAAAATTATTATTAGTAGTAGTATTTTATTATTTTTATTATTATTATTATTTTGAAATTATTATTATTATTAGTTTTGAAATTATTCAGGTCAATTACTAATAGTTTTGGAATTATGGTTATTATTATTTATAATTATAAAAAATGAATACAAAATAATGTGTTGAATGTTTTATCTTACATAAAAAAAATTCATGCTTATTAATAATATAAGAAAATTTCATGCTTATATTTTTATTTAATTCCTATTTCTTATTATATGATTATTATTATTATTTTGAAAATATTATTATTATTATTATTAATATTTCTATTGTTATTATTATTATTATTATTAATATTTGTTTTATTATTTGATCAGACGTAGTATAAGTACAAATAATAAATTGATTTATGATATTTTACCTTACGCGATAATTAATTATTTGAGAGTTGAGATTGCACTTTGCAAGGGAATATTAAAATGGAAAACTCTTTATTCTCACAACTTTACATAAATAGTAAATGATTTAATTTTAAATAGTAAATGATTTAATACTATTGTTCTCACAACTGACTCTTCCGATTAAATTTCATGTGAATGGGCACATTATGGGTAATATTCTCACAACTGATTTAATACTATGGGTAATACTATTAATTTTTTTTATGTAAGATAAAACATTATTTTGTATTCATTTTTTATAATTATAAATAATAATAACCATAATTCCAAAACTATTAGTAATTGAGTTGAATAATTCCAAAACTAATAATAATAATAATAATTTCAAAATAGTAATAATAATAATAATAAATACTACTAATAATAATAAAAAAAATACTACTAATAATAATAATTTTAAAATTTTAATTTTTTAAAAAATTATATAACTTATAAAAATATTTTTATATGAATAATTACAAAAAATAAAGTATTATTATAAATAAATAAAATTATAAAGTATTTATTTTTTGTATTCAATTATTATTATTGTATGTGAAAACTGAAAATGGAAAGAATGATAGATACGGGTCAAAGGTTAAAGAAAACCGTCCACATCAGCAAAACCAGCCCATTTATGCCTAGTTAGCTTTTCCGTCAGTTTTTTCGGACAGAAATTGAAAATAATGACCATTTTGTAATATATGAGATTACAATTATTCAATTGTAACAAAAAAAGTTTCGGTAACCAGAATAAAACCGGACCCAGTACAGTGACCAAAAAGTGATTTATCCCTAAAAATAATTTAGGCCTAAATGCAAAAATTTGCAACAATATGATGTCCTGTGAATGGATTACTAATGTTGTACTGTTGTATATTTTTGTATTACTCTCTATATTTCACAAAAAGAATCTCATTTGTAAAATTTAGTAAAATAAGAGAGATATTTTTGTTCCATGTTGACCCCTTAAACTAAGAAGTTGAACTACTATCAATATTAAAAAGAGAACTCTTTACATGAAACAAAATAAATTGGCAAATGAGACTTTCTTGTGGAATAGAGGGAGTATCTCCGTTGTGTTCTTCCTTATCTTTTATTAGTATGATTGTTTGTTCTAAATTTTTAGTAATCTTTAGGAGAAGATGGCAGAAGTTACATACTTGTCCACGGTGGTGAAATCTTTGACACGTGATATGGAGGAGCAGAAAGAGGCTGTAGGGTTATTGGCAACTCTGTCTGATGTTTCCGCAATAAGAAGAAGGATTGGAAGAATCCAGGGCTGCATTGTCATGCTGGTGGCCATTTTTAATGGCGACGATCAAGTGGCTTCCCGTGATGCAGGGAAGCTGTTAAACACTTTGTCAAGCAATACCCAGAATGCTCTTCATATGGCAGAGGCTGGTTACTTCAAACCACTAGTTCAGTACCTAAAGGAAGGTAAGTAATAAAAAATGCATTTCTTCTAGTACTAGTTACTCCTTTGTCCCACAAAAAAAGGCTGTTTTTAATAATTTGCAAGTGTTACGAATGTATTTTTGTTCACGTTTTCCATAGAGCCTCACTCTGGTGCTCAATATCACGTGTCATGATAAATAAAATGATAATGACAACTTGAGAACACTGTCCGTTTATACTTGTGTCGGTTACTTCAAGCCACTAGTTTAGGGCATTTTGATAATGTGCAAATTCTAGGAATGTATTTTGATTTCATTTTCGCGCCACAGCCTCATTCTGGTCCTCAATATCAGGTGTCATAATAATGAAATTATGATGACATCTTGACAACATTGTGTCAATTATCGATAAACAGAGGACTCTTTTAGTAAAACAATCCGATAGTACATCCCTTGTGGCTTAGATTGTTTACTTTTATAGCAGATTGACTGAACTCATAGATTCTACGCAGGTTCAGACATGAGTAAGATCCTCATGGCAACCGCGATTTCAAGAATGGAACTCAGAGATCAAACCAGAGCTTCCATAGGAGAAGATGGGGCAATTGAACCCCTTGTCAAAATGTTCAAAGAGGGGAAACTTGAAGCTAAATTATCTTCTTTAAGTGCACTGCAAAATTTGTCCAGCTTGAAAGAAAACACTTGCCGGTTGATCACTTCAGGCATCGTTGTATCACTCCTTCAGCTCCTTTTCTCAGTAACATCCGTCCTTATGACTCTTCGCGAGCCAGCATCAGCCATTCTCGCAAGAATTTCCAAGTCAGATTCGATCCTTATCAACAAGGATATCGCGCTCCAGATGCTCTCGCTTCTAAATCTGTCTAGCCCGGTTATTCAGTATCACCTCTTACAAGCACTAAACAGCATTTCTGGCCATTCTAGTGCATCAAAAGTTAGAAGGAAAATGAAGGAAAATGGTGCAATTCAACTCCTTTTGCCCTTTCTTGTTGAAACCAACACTAAAATCAGAACTGCTGCCTTAGAGTTTGTTTACACTTTATCTGAAGATTCACCAGGGGAGTTAACAGAACAGCTGGGAGAAACCCATCTCAATACTATTGTAAATATTATCTCATCATCAGAATCCGAGAACGAAAAGGCTGCTGCTATTGGCATACTATGTAACATACCTGTTAGCGACAAGAAAGCGACAGAAATACTTAAAAGAGCAAATTTACTACCAATTCTGGTATCAATAGTGGATTCAAGCCAGGGGATTTTAACACCGACAATGGTGTGGTTGCTTGAGAGCGTTTCAGGTATAATGATTCGATTTACAGTTCCTTCAGATAAAAAGCTGCAACTTTTTTCTGCTGAGAATGGGATAATTCCTGTGCTTGTGAAGTTACTCTCAAATGGATCGTCGATTGCTAAATGTAATGCTGCAACCTCTCTAGCTCAGCTATCGCAGAACTCAGTTTCCTTGACAAAGTCGAGAAAATCAAGTTGGTTATGTGTTCCACACACTGGAGTTGCTTTTTGTGAAGTTCATAATGGCAATTGCTTTGTCAAGAGTACTTTCTGCTTGGTAAAGGCCAGTGCTGTTCCTCCATTGATCAAAATATTGGAAGGAAACGAAAGGGAAGCTGATGAAGCGGTTCTTGGTGCACTTGCAACGCTTCTGCAACATGAAATGTGGGAACCGGGAAGCAATTATATAGCAAAAATGTCCGGTGTTCAAGCTATCATAAAAGTTTTGGAATTTGGAACCGTAAAGGCTCAAGAAAAAGGACTCTGGATGTTGGACAGAATATTCAGAACCGAGGCTCACAGAATAGAGTACGGTGGATCCGCGCAGGTGGTACTGATTGACCTAGCACAAAAGGGTGATCAGAAATTGAAACCGATGGTTGCTAAGGTATTGGCACAACTTGAGCTCTTGCAACCTCAATCTAGTTATTTTTAAGACATTTTTGCATCAAGAAAGCAAGATGATGAATAGTTTTCTCTTTTCATTTCCTTTAATTGTTTTGTTAGATATTTTTTGTTTACATCTTTTGAATGTTTTGAGACACCTCTTTTGTACAAAAGGATAAACAGGATCTTTAGAGATGTTCCCTCTTGTAATTGAAGCAAGAAGGGATAAAGAAAAGTTCATAATGCTTGCCTAATCTATATGTTTTTTTCCCATAGTGATTCAAACATTCTTCTCGGTAGTATTTTGAAACTTTTTTCAATTTTTAGTTACTATTGTGTTGATTTAGTGAACTATTGAAATCAGATGTAATAATTTAAACGGAATCAGTAACGAGTTGCATTGGTATATAAAGAGTTAGATACTTTATTTGTTCCAAAATTATATATACATTCATAAACCGACGAATTTTAAGGATAATTTATATTCTCAAATATAACTTTAGTGTTAACTATAAATTTAACTGTAGTGATTTGATATTGAAAATGATAATAAAAAAGTAATGCAAATTAGGAATATCATGTCACTTTATAGTTTTAAAATAAAAATTTATGATGTATCTCTAATTTTAGAACGGACTAGTATATTTAATTTTGAAACAGAGAAGGAGAACTCGTTAAATAATAATCTTTGTTATATATTAATACACAATGTTATACAAATGGAACTGCATAAATTAATTTTTATACACAAGGACATTTTATATACACCTATGTACACCTTGTAAATTTTTATACTTTCTAAGCTGTTAGTATACTTGTCTCTAGTATCTTTAAACTGCAAACATCCATAACAGGGGCGAAGCTACTCCAAAGGGTTTGGGGTCAATTGAACTCACCGGAAAAAAATATTATTTTATAAATAAATTTAGAAAAAATTCAAGTGTAATGAATAAATTGACCCTATTAAAATTTTATAATTTTTTTTAATATACAGGATCAAATTGAATTTTTATAATTTTTTCAATTTCTTATTACTTTTACTCATTGATGTATCCATTTTCCTCTAATATTTTAAAATAAATAATAATCTAATTTATATTTTTTATAATATAAGAAATTTAAATATTTATTAACAAATTTGTGATTAGAAAGGCGTATTAGTGGTCAATAAGGTGTGTTTGTGTGTGTGTGTGTGTGTGTGTATATATATATATATATATGGGGACCGATCCATAGCGAACATTGTAAAAAAGAGTCTAGCCTTACAACACATCGCGACCCTCCGTCCGAAGATTGAGCGGTTTTATAGAATTTCCCTTCGCAGTTTAGTTTCCAGTATTCTGCACGCGGACGTTTGGATATTGAAGCGTTTGTCAGGCGGCGTCGTTTTCAATAATGGAACTTAAAGGTCTCATCCGCACTTTAATATTGCAGACGTTGGGATTATGAAGCGACGGTCGGACGACGTCGTATTCAAATAATGGAAGTTAAAGGTCTCATCCGTTCTTTAATAATGCGGACGCTATTTCTCCTACATATAAGACGAGATAGAACTGTCAGATGACATCTTGATACGCACAAAGAGTTCGACCTAAAGCTCAAGAATTTTCTGTTTCTTCTTGCATATTCTTGTTGTTACTGATTCATGTGATCTGGGATGAAGAGACATGTGTGGCACCATTTTTGAAAAGCACAACATCTAGAAGCCCTTAATTTATTCTGAATCCGAAGGTTCATCCGACCGACTCTTTTTATCAAGCCTTCCAATTTTTGTTGGATGTGTGTTTCTTATCATCCCAAATCACTTGAATATGTAACTACTAGCAAGAATATGCAACAGAAATAGATGATTTTTAGCTTTATAAACTTAATTTTAACGCCTAGATGTCTCAAAAAAACTGTACTGTTATGATGGGTTAATTGTTTAGTTTTTCTATGCAAACTCTGGAGTGTCCATCATAACATCTTGAGGTCATACATCATTATGCCTCAATTTTTTGCGCTGACACTTTCAGGATTTGCATCGAAAAACTAAATAATTGACTCATTCTGGAAGTATAGGCAGTGCATAGCGTCCGCAGCTTAATATTGCGGACACTAATTCAAGGATTAAAACGACGCCATACATTATTAATAGTGAAAAGGTCACGTCCTTAGTTTAATACTGCAGATGCTAGAATATTGAAGGGACAATCAGACGACATCGTTTTCAATAATGGGATACGGTGCAATTTTTAGTTCAAACATAATTGGATATGGTACCGCTTTTAATTCAGACATAATTGGATATGGGCTATACAAAATGACGTCGTTAAAGGTATCAATCATCCGCAGTTTAATACTGCGAACGCTAGGTATACAAAATGACGCCTTTCATCCAAACAAAATTTTAAGTTGTTCCATCTTGTCCATCTGATATTGTTCAAAGCAATCAAACAACTTAAGTGACAATCATTGAAGTGAATTTGAGACAAAAACAACAAATTAAAAGGAGTTCGGGAAATCCTTACAACCAACCTTACAAAATTGATACACTCCAACATATATATATGGTTGTTTATTATTGAAATTTGAAGTTTATTTTTTTAAAAAAATCTATGTTGTACACTTTAAGAGTTGATGGATGTTTATTTTGTTTTTGTTCAATTCTCCAAAAATATTTGTGTTATTTACTTTCAGAGTTAATGGTGTTTTATCTATGTTGTTTTAATGTTGTTTGTGTTGTTGATAAATTTTTATTTTAGCTGTATTACTTACATAAATGGAATTCAATCCCGGACCCACTGTCAACACTTTGTTGTGGGATCAACCAAACTACATTTCAACAATCGTATGGGACAATCCCCATTACATTATGAGAGACCCCAGATTTTATGAATAAAGATTTAAATTTCTCGAAATATTTTTTTGAATATTATGGCGTGGATTTGATATAATGTTATAGTTGTGGGTAATATTTATAAAATTTGAAAAGTATGCAAGTTGTTATATAATATTCGATTGGTCGGGGAATATTCGTTTTAACAGGGAATATTAGTACGACGGCCCAATAATTGGTGGACCCCACAACGGAATTATTGTCGGATTGAGAAAATGACAAAAATATTTTATGAAAATAACGGCAGAAGTTTTACCGTTAACTATTGAAACACCCGGTGTTAAAAGTACAGGAATACGCGTGGTTGCATAGTAGCATACGGTATTGATTATTGATGCTTACGTGAGAATTCACTCAGTTTTGTTCAATTATTGCTTCAGTAATTGTTGCATAGTATCTCACGTTATTTGATTCAATTATTGTCGATATTTTATATATTATTAAATCAATAATTGAGATGACATAGTTATTAATATTATTATTTATAATATTAATGATGTCTAGAAGTTCTGCCAAGGAGAGGTTTGGCCACCTAATTGCGCGCCAATAGGGAGAAATCCTTATTGGAAAGCTCCCTATTTCCTGGGAACTACCTGGTCGATTAATATTGTGAATTATAATAATGATGATAAATGTTGTTAAATATATTGAGGTGTCTTTTTATGAAGTCACAGAAGTTTATATATATATATACACACATATATATATATATAAATTTTATTTTATTAGTATTATTAATGTAATAAAACAGAAAAGCTTTTTATATAAACAGAATACTTTTATAAAGTTATTTATTTTATTAGACTATAAATAGAATATATTATATTATATTATGCATAGTAAATTTTTTTATATAAAACAGAATACTTTTATAAAGTTATTTGTTTTATTAGAATATAAATAGAATATATTATATGTTATTATGCATAGTGTTGCATAGTACCTGCATAGTATTTTGTATAGTAAATTCTTTTTATATAAAACAAAATACTTTTACAAAGTTATTCATTTTATTAGATTATAAATAGAATATATTATATTTTATTTAAAAGATTTTGTTTTATTAGAATATTTTATTAATACTGCATAGTAAATCAATATGGACCGTCTATTTAAAAATAAATCAATCTAGACCGTTCATGAATTAGTTACTATTCAGTCTATTCTCCTATAAATAGAAGCTCATTCCTTAATTATTTCTTACGAATTCACTGAAACTCTAGAAAAAGAAACTATAGAGAGAAAGAAGAAAAGTATTCTGCTACTTCATTATTCGAGTATCCAGTTTTATTCTAAGGTAATGGATATTATTTGTTGTACTTGTAAGGCGTATTATTCTTTCATATTCATGAAGAGAACTTCTGTTATTCCATTCTTTATTATTCTGTTGGAATAACTTGTATACGCGGACTACCCTATACTTGGTGAAAATTTTCTATTATTCCATTCTTTATTATTATGTTGGAATAACCTGTCTATGCGAAGTACCGCATACATGGTGAAATTCTTCTGTTATTCCATTCATTATTATTATGTTGGAATAAACTGTCTATGCGAAGTACCGCATACTTGGTGAAATTATTCTGTTATTTCATTCTTTATTATTATGTTGGAATAATCTGTCTATGCGAAGTACCGCATACATGGTAAAATTCTTCTGTTATTCCATTCTTTATTATTCTGTTGGAACATCCTGTCGGTGCGAATTTCGCCTGACCTGGTTCCGTTATTTATTATTCTGTTGGAATATCCTGTCTGTGCGTTTACGCATGACCTGGTTCCGTTATTTATTATTCTGTTAGAACATCCTGTCGGTGCGAATTTCGCCTGACCTGATTCCGTTATTTATTATTCTGTTGGAATATCCTGTCTGTGCGTTTACGCATGACCTGGTTCCGTTATTTATTATTCTGTTAGAATAACCTGTCTGTGCGGTCTATCGCATGCCTGATGATTTCTTTTGTTATTCCATTCTTTATTATACTCAGTTGGTTAAATTTTTGGCTTTTATACTCCATGAAATTAGTGGAATATCCTTGATATTTGCGCTTCATCCAGTATCTTTTTATGGAAATATTCTTCTGAGCATTCTTGAGTTTTACCCCCACAAAGCAGTATCATGTTGACAATTTGGACGCTATTGGTTCCTGGATAAATTAATTCTTGAACTTGTTTTATTGAATTCTTATATCATTGTCATCATCCTTATATTTATATTATGTTGAAAGTCATCTGTGGCCTGTAGTGCATTGATGGACTTGGTATGATTATGACCAGGGATTATTCGGTATAATCATGACCGTAATGTTACAAATGATGTGGTAAAAGTCCTCATTGGCCCGTAGTGCATTGATGGACAGTTGTTGGCATGATCATGACTATTGATGAATACACGAATATCATTGGCCCGTAGTGCACGGATAATTTGTGATTGTGATACTAATGAATATCCTTGGCCGTAGTGCAGGGATGATGTGGATTATTTATTAAGCTGAGTCTCAACGATAAAAGTGATGAAAAACCTTTTTAAATCATAAAAGATAGTAGATTTTATTCTCTACTTGACTCTTTTAATGGATTGCTTGTTTCGCTGCAGTTAAACTTGATGTTTGTTATATTTTATCAGTTTAACACTGTTGAAGGCTAATGATAATTTTTTTCTGCATTATCTTAGTCATAACATTTCTTATTGGGCTAGTTGAGCTCACCCTTTTGCTTTCATTGTTCTCTTCAGGAAATGAGAATGTAGCAGGGACTAGTCGGGAAACGGAGTGACGGTCCAGATGATAGCATTAGTAGTCCTCACTATTCTATGAAATAGTGTGCTAATAATTGTAATGAGGACTTATTCTGAGACTGGATATTGTCTAAAAGACAATATTTGTATTAAAACTCAGAGCTCTTGTTGTATATTTAAGATTGTATTTGTATTATGTACCATGTATTTGGCTACTCAGAATAAGTGATGTATACCTATTTTGGGGGCATCACAGTTGGTATCAAAGCTTAGGGATATGATCCCTGGCTGAGATGTGAGACAAGAACTAGGAGGGGAGAGACGGGGAATTCCTTCGCTAGTATGACCTACCTAAGTTTATTTGGTATTTAATTGGTCGGTCAGAGTATAGGGATAATATGCGATATGTTAATTAACCCTTGTTTTGTGACAGTGTTTGAAAATGGCATCTGAAAATGTTGAGATCAGCAATGAAGCACATGTGACCGTTGAGTCACCAACGATCAATACCTAGGATAATGTGTAACAGGAAGACAACAATCCTCTGGTAAATAACAACACCGATCAAATGATGAACGATGGGATGTTCAGAGACTTTATGCAATTCATGCAACATCAGGTAAGAGAGACTCCTGTTCAAAATATTGATGAAAATAATGGCAACCCACGGTTGGTCACCGCTAAACAGTTCAAGGAGCTAGGACCACCAGAGTTTTTGGGAAAGCCAGACCCATTTAAGGCAGAGACGTGGATTAAGCAGATCACCAAGATATTTGATGTCTTGGAATGCTCAGAGGAACAAAAGGTTCCATTCGCCACCTTTATGTTGCGTGAAGAAGCAGATCATTGGGGGGAATCTGTAAAACGTACCCAGCCTGACGCACTTAAGATGTCTTGGGAGAAGTTTTAAGAATTGTTCAATGACAAGTACTTTTCTGAAAGTATTCGTCACATGAAGGAAGTGGAATTCATTAAGTTGGAGCAAAAAAATATGACCATGTCGCAGTACGAGACTAAGTTTGCGGAGTTATCCCGGTTTTCATCCCATTTGGTAGATAATGAGGAGAGAATGACGCGAATGTTTCTGCGAGGTTTGAAACCCGAAATAGGTCAATACCTAATTTCTCACAAACTTTGTTTATATTCAGATGTTGTGAATATGGCTCAGTATTGAAGCGCGATAATGAGTCAGCACAACCAAAAGGCAACGACCAATAACACGATAATAATTGTACCGGTGGCAACGGCCATCAGAACAATGATAACCATCGTGGGGGAAATTATCATGCCAAGAATGGTAACCACTTCAGTGGTAATCATGACCAAGATAATAGAAATGAAAATTTCAAGAAGATGAGGTTCAATAATGATGGAAAGACAGTAGCATCAGCACCTGTTTCAAAGGAAGAAGAACGACCACCAGTCATATGTTTCAAATGCGGACAGGAGGGACACATCCGTCCAAACTGTACGCATCAATCCAAAGCGTGTTTCAATTGCGAAAGAGAAGGTCACCTAGCTCAATTTTGTCCTGTAGTAAAGTCAAGTCCAGCTGGGATAGTGATGCCAAAGGATGTCTCAGACAAGTCAAAGACGGTAGTTTAAGTAAGAGCGTTTGTCGAAGAACCCGAGCGAGGTTATCATGGGTAAGTTAATCATAAACGCTTACAAAGTCTATACCTTATTTGATACCGGTTCTACCCATTCTTTTATCTCTCTTGCTTGTGCTCAATGTTTAAATTTGACTCCGGAGAAATTAGACTTTAACTTATCTGTTGAAACTCTGTTAGGAAAAACCTTCATTTCATGTGTTATCCAAGTCTTGGATGAGAGTCACAGTTTTTAAATGATATTTCTATCATTAATAAATTTCCTGACATATTCTTGAAGACATCCTAGCCTACCCCAAAGCGTTAAATCGAATTTTGTACTGACCCCAGTACAAAACCCCATTTCTAAAACCCTTAAATATTTTTTCAACTAAAACAAACGTAACATATGCCAAAGATGTTGGCTCGAGCTGTTGAAGATTACGATCGTACCATTCAATACCATCATGGAAAAGCGAACGTGGTAGCTGACGCGTTGAGTAGAAGATCGTATGCGTTTATGAATGCGAATATACAAACCTACGTGAAGATAACGAATATATGAGTAGAATCGACTTTAATCGATAAAGTTAAAGCCGTGCAAGGTACATACTCAGAGCTGTTGAATGTGAAAAAGAAGGTTCAAGAGGGAGTTATTTTAGAAGCAAGAATTAATGAAGAGAGGAAATCTCAACCCTCGATTTTATTGGCCCATTTGAAATCCTTGATCGAGTAGGAACTATGGCCTATAGACTCGTTTTACCGCCAAATATGTTGCATGTTCATAACGTTTATCACGTACCGATGTTACGTAAATATGTGGACGACCCGAACCACATTATTGATTTAGAACCGAAAAATATAGCGGAAGATTTAACATATGAGGAAATATCTGTAAAAACCTTGGATAAGAAGGATCGTATTCAACACTCAAAGGTTATACCTCAAGAGTTAGAATCTGAAATAAAGTCAAGGTATCCTCACCTCTTCGGCATACCAGGTACGTACGTAAATTTCGAGGGTAAAATTTTATAATGAGGGGAGATTGTGAGACCCCGAATTTTATGAATAAAGATTTAAATTTCTCAAAATATTTTTTTTGAATATTATGATGTGAATTTGATATAATGTTATAGTTGTGGGTAATATTTATAAATTTTGAAAAGTATGCAAGTTGTTATATAATATTCGATTGGTCGGGAAATATTCGTTTTAACAGGGAATATTCGTACGATGGCACAATCATTGGTGGACCCCACAACAAAATTATTATCGGATTGAGAAAACGACAAAACTATTTTATGAAAATAACGGCGAAAGTTTTACCGTTAACTGTTGAAACACTCGGTGTTAAAAGTATAGGAATACGCGTGGTTGCATAGTAGCACACGGTATTGATTATTGATGCTTACGTGAGAAGTCACTCAGTTTTGTTCAGTTATTGCTTCAGTAATTGTTGCATAGTATCTCACGTTATTTGATTCAATTATTGTCGATATTTTATATATTATTAAATCAATAATTGAGATGACAGAGTTGTTAATATTATTATTTGCAATCTAAAATGATGTCTAGAAATTCTTTCAAGGAGAGGTTTGGCCACCTAATTACGCGCCAATAGGGAGAAATCCTTATTGGAAAGCCCCCTCTTTCCTGGGAACGACCTGGTCGATTAATATTGTGAATTATAATAATGATGATAAATGTTGTTAAATATATTGAGGTATCTTTTATAAAGTCACAGAAGTTTATATATATATATATATATATATATATAAAATTTTTGTTTTATTAGTATTATTAATGTAATAAAATATAAAAGCTTTTTATATAAAACAAAATACTTTTATAAAGTTATTTGTTTTATTAAGACTATAAATAGAATATATTATATTCTATTATGCATAGTGTTTTGCATAGTAAATTTTTTATATATAAAATAGAATACTTTTATAAAGTTATTTATTTTATTAGACTATAAATAGTCTAATACTATATCCCGTCGGTGCGAATTTCGCCTGACCTAGTTATGTTATTTATTATTCTGTTGGAATATTCTGTCTGTGCGTTTACGCATGAACTGGTTCCGTTATTTATTATTCTGTTGGAACATCCTGTCGGTGTGAATTTCGCCTGACCTGGTTCCGTTATTTATTATTCTGTTGGAATATCCTGTTTGTGCGTTTACGCATGACCTGGTTCCGTTATTTATTATTCTATTGGAATAACCTGTATGTGCGGTCTATCGCATGCATGGTGATTTGTTTTATTATTACAATATTTATTATACACAGTTGGTTAAAGTTTTGGCTTTTATACTCCATGAAATTAGTGGAATATCCTTGATATTTGCGCTTCATCCAGTATCTTTTCATTAAAATATTCTTCTGAGCATTCTTGAGTTTTACCCCACAAAGCAATATTATGTTGACAATTTGGACGTTATTGGTTCCTGGATAAATTAATTCTTGAACTTGTTTTATTGAATTCTTATATCATTGTCATCATCCTCATGTTTATATTATGTTGAAAGTCATTTGTGGCCTGTAGTGCATGGATGGACTTGGTATGATTATGACCAGGGATTATTCGGTATAATCATGATCGTAATGTTACAAATGATGTGGTAAAAGTCCTCATTGGCCAGTAGTGCATTGATGGACAGTTGTTGGCATGATCATGACCATTGATGAATACACGAATATCCTTGGCCCGTAGTGCATGGATAATTTATGGTTGTGATACTAATGAATATCATTGGCCGTAGTACAGGGATGATGTGGATTATTTATTAAGTTGAGTCCTAGAGATAAAAGTGATGAAAAACCTTTTTAAATCATAAAATATAGTAGATTTTATTCTCTACTTGACTCTTTTAATAGATTGCTTGTTCTGTTTCAGTTAAACTTGATGTTTGTTATATTTTATCAGTTTAACACTGTTGAAGGCTACCGATAATTTTTTTCTGCATTATCTAAGTCATAATATTTCTTACTGGGCTAGTTGAGCTCACCCTTTTGCTTTCATTATTTTCTTTAGGAAATGAGAACGTAGCAGGGACTAGTTGGGGAACGGAGTGACGGTCCAGATGATAGCATTATTAGTCTTCACTATTCTATGAAATAGTGTGATAATAATTGTAATGAGGACTTATTCTGAGAGTGGATATTGTCTACAAGACATTATTTGTATTAAAACTTACAACTCTTGTTGTATATTTAAGATTGTATTTGTATTCTGTACCATGTATTTGATGACTCAGAATATGTGATGTATACCTATTTTGGGGGCGTCACACATTAGGTCATTAAGAATTGATGAGAGTGGTTTTAAGTGACACCCAAAAAGAATTATTACGCGATTGGGGTTTTGGTATATTTACAAATACAAATTTCTGTAACCAATTAGACGCTTCGTTAATAGAAGTATTAGTGGAGCGTTGGTGTAGTGAGACCAATACATTTCACTTTCCAACTAGTGAAATGACAGTCACCCTTGAAGATGTATATATCATTTTAGGATTACCGGTTATAGGGCATCCTATTACATGTACATTACTCCATAACCCTAAAGAGTATTTTATTGATAGCGAATTTAGTCAATATATTGGGGGATGAAAAAGTGTATACTCGAGGGGGCATTATGTTGTCGTGGTTGGGCAGTAGATTTTGCCAAGTTTTGGTAGATGCTGATTGGGAAACGGTGGTGACTTACACCAAAGCATACGTACTGTTTATATTGGGGAAGGTATTATTTGCATCGGCAAATCGCGACGTCATACATGTGAGGTATCTTTTATTTTTAGAGGATATTAATAAAGTAAGTGATTATGAATGTGGAGCTACGGTGTTGACTTGTTTGTTCTGCAGCATGAATAAAGCAACCAGCGTTGATTCTAAAAGCTCTTTTGGGTGTTTAACCCTTCTTCAGGTATTATATTGTCTCTATACCTTCATGTTTAATTAAATTGATATTTGATGGCATACTGTATGACGGTGTTTTAACTTTAAATCTTATGACACATGTGTGGGCCTACGAACGTTTGTCAATCGATAGGCCTAATTATGCAAGACGTGTCAATCATATGTTGCTCCGCGCAAGAGCATGGGCCTAAAAAAGAAAAATGCATACTCTAAAAGAGGTAAGAAGATCACATCCCCACCTCAACCAAATCTTTTACCGAGGGAATTAGATGGGATGACAAATGTTATAGTACGTTGGATGCCGTATTCACATTTCGATCATCTTGTGGCACAATAGTATCAGGCAGCACAATATAGTGGGGCCTCATGTATTCCCCTCATTTGGCTCAACGTGGTTGAATTTCAAATGCCAGATCATTTATTAAGATAATTTGGGGGAGGGTAGGATATTCGGCCCGACCTGATATATATGATCGAACAGTACCGAGAGCGGGAAGGGATCCGCTCAGTTGATTATAACGAGTTGAGGAGCGAATACATCGTCACGTCGTATGCATGGAAAGATATTGTATTAGATTGTGTGGTCGCCATAAGGCAGGAGATTCGTCTGGTCAACTACCTCAGCTGGGTAGATGACTCGTTTGAGAATAAGACGCCCATAAATTGATAAGTAGGTTTTATACCTACTTATCTGGAATCTGTTACTTGAATTAGTTGCTCAAACTCATGTTTCTTAGTTACTTTTCATGTATTTTGTGTTAATTTTGTAGATTATATGCTTGGAAGCAGTGTGAGAGACTATTGGTATGAAAACGCAAGAAAAAGGCGACAATTGGCATGAATAAGCCAGCGAAAGTAATTCGGACATCTTTTGGACAAAAATACGCAAGTAAATGCAAGAAGGGAAGTTTGAAGGACTTTTAACACCAATTTGGATGCATGTTCTTGGCTTGAAACTTGGATTTTATTATAGAGCTACTTCTTATCTTTCCAAAACATCTTAAACCATCCCAATCGGAGTTCGGATGCGAGAGTTATGGCCTTTTTATCAACAAAGATCAAATTTAAGAGTTGTCATGCTTGCCATTTACATAACATCTACTTTAACCCCAATTTTCATCTTGATCCAATCCGAATCTGTCAATTCACAAAGCATGAAAGTTTTAGATCTCGTCGAGTGCTTCGATTTGATAAGTGGCAGGCCTCGTAACTCTCCCCGTATCAAAAGTTATGATCATTTTACCAGAGAACATTGTAGCAGAAAATTTCCAGGAAGGACCCCAGCCGGGGCGAGCTCTTTAAGCCTATTACCCCCCGCCAGGGCGGGGGTACAAGCTGCAAATCAGTATTAAAGCTAGCCGGGGTAGGCTTTTTGTGAAGGAAACCCCCGCCGGGGCGGGGGTACGGGCCAGAACACGTTTTTGATGCGTTTTGGGTCGAATTTTGATACCTTTTTGACTCCAAATTGGATTAGGTTTGCTCCTAAGCTAAAAATTAGACTTGTAACCTATAAATACATGATGAGAGGCATAAAAGAGAAGAAGGATTATATGAGAAAGAGAGGATTCCATTAGATTAGATTAGAGTAGAATAGGAGAGAACTCTAGTTTTTATGAGATTTGGAGATTGAAGCACTTGGAAGCCATTGGAGATCCAGATCAAGAGCAAGACGGAGGACGAATTTGCCGACAACAGATTCACTTCTTTTCCTTAATCTAATTCTTATATTTTAATGTGTATTCAAGTGTGGATTCTTAGTTTTAATTCAATAAAGTAATTCTTTATTTGAGATTATAATGGATCTTATTGTGTAGTTTATTTTAATATGCTTCGCTAGCAATTATTATGTTCTATTGTGAGGATTGTCTATTGTGATTTGGACTTAATTATTTAATTGATTGGACATCAATTATCGTGATAATCTATATGATTGAGAGATGAAGTTTAGATTTAGATCTGATCATAATAGCATGTGTTTGTGATTTCTGCATAGATGGAATTCATGATTCGTGTTTAGGATAGAGATATGCCTTTACACCATATGTAATCTTAAAGAGAACTTGTGCTTTAAATCCTTTTTAATTGCAATTCACATAGAGATATAGTGGATTAGTTAATTAGGGTGTCTTGCTTAATTCTATCATCTGTGAATTTAAGTGAGTATGAATATTATGCA
The DNA here is from genome assembly GCA_020205505.1 of Panax japonicus. Lineage (NCBI taxonomy): Eukaryota > Viridiplantae > Streptophyta > Magnoliopsida > Apiales > Araliaceae > Panax > Panax japonicus. The sequence continues at coordinate 18,754,546 of CM035106.1, forward strand.
TCGATAGGTGGTTTATCTGCTTTAGTATTCTTGATTAACAATTCAGAATAGAGAATAATTGATGAGAAGTGTGTTAACTTAAATGAAGCAATAAGTGAAGTTGTGATTTTAAATCTCCATAGTCTGATTTTTAATTAGTGTTAATTAGAATTAGTGTAATTAGATAATTTAATTTATAATCCTAAATTGTTTGTTTAAATAAAATTAGTTAGATTAAGAGTTAGTATTTGGTAATTTGTATTAATAATTCTTCGTGAGAACGATACTCTACTTTCACTTTATTACTTGTTGACCACGTATACTTGCGTGTTTTGTGTAATTAGATTTTACCCAACAAGTTTTTGGCGCCGTTGCTGGGGAATTAGTTTAATATTTTTTGTTAATATTATCTTAAATCAAATTAGTCTTAATTTGAACATTTGTTTTTCTCTTTATTTAATTCACTTCTTATTTTTCTCTCTTTTCAGGTACCATGGATGACTTTGCATATCAATGGCCATACACGAACATGACTTAACCAAGGGAAATAGGGATTGATGGAATTAATAAATTTTTTGTAGAGTCGATACAAATTGAGGCAAATTCGAAGACGTTGGAGGTTATCGCAGCCCAACAGAGTCGAAGGATGACAAACATGACTCAACCAAGGGAAACATGGTTTGATGGATTTAATGCATTTTTTGTAATATCACCACAGATTGAAGAACTTTCGAGGATGTTGGACGTTATTGTAGCCCAAAGGAGTCAAAGGATGGCAGTTACATATGACTATTGTGCTGGAAACCACCAAAGTCATCAATGCACCATCAGTTTTGAACCTGTACAATATAGTGGTGATTATCTCGACAACTATGTTGACCCTAACAATCACCAAGATTGGGGGTATCACCCAGATTTTTCATTGAGCTACAATTATGATGATCAACATTACGCTCTAAATTCATCATACACACTGGAATTTTCATGTCCACCTCCATTGTCACAAGAAGAAAAGCCAAATCCGATGGATGTAATATTGAAGGGCATAGCAGACCTAGAGGAGATGAGGATTGGCCAAGAGCTATCAACCCAAAATTTTAATAATTGGATGGAACAACTCGTCACTACATCAACTAATGGTCCTCAATACATGGCTGTCGAGACTGAAATAGAAAATTCAAGGCTAAGGGAATTATTGTCTAAGTTCATAGCAGATGAGGAGAAGATGAGTAATCAAGCGAGGTTAATTCAAAATCTTGCGGATCAGATAGAGCAAATGACCAAAGCCATAAGCAACCTTCCTCCAAACACTTGGCTTTATGACATGAATGACAAAATTTATGGAGAACCCGAACCAAATCTGCGACTGGGTGAGCCACAAGATTTGGAAAGTGTGAAGACAATTGGGGATAATGAAATAGAGGTCGACGAAGATCAAAATGGGTCTCCACCAAAGATCAAAGAGTCAGTCATATTTTCAAAATCATGCCCACTTGGTAGTCATGTCATCGGCAAAGCTCTTGATGACATAAGAGCGAGTACAATTTTGAATCCATGGTAGGACGAGAAAGAGAAGATAGACGAAGAGCCCATTGTGTGTGACAAGCTTCCATGCCCCAAAGTGATCACATACACAATGGAGAAAACACCTAGTTATGGGACATTCTTGATTGAGATCATACCAAATCAGAGCATGCTAGGTAACCTTGATGCATTAGCCACCACAAATGGGAACCTACCAAAAGTTATATTATTTCCGATGGATGGAGGGTTCCCCAATCATTAAAGAGGAATTGGATAGCGTTGACCTGACAAAGTCAGGCTTAAAGACTGTAATTCAAGCGCTAACTGGGAGGCAACCCAAGAATTTTTATATTTATATACTTTATTAGTTTATTTAGTAGATAGGAATTAATTTGCTTATTAAGTTCTCTTACCAATCCAAAGTGCTATTCTAATCCTTGTTGTCTCTCTTAATTGCAGGTATTGGAGGTTCAATGGACAGACAAAAGAATATGAAAAGGTTATTCAAATCCAATTCAAGTGTGGTGCCCAATTTGTTCAATGTGCCTAATCTATTCTCCAAACCTAGCGGACAAGGAGGATGATTGCTATATTTTTAGGGAAGTCCTCTGCTTTATTTTTTTCTATTTTAGCCATTGAGGACAATGTCTATTTTAATTTTGGGGGGTATTTATCATGTTTAGTATTTATTTGGGCAATGTTTTGATGGAATTTGATTTTAGCCAATGATAAGTGGGTGGTTGATGTTGTTAACTCTTAGAAATTTGATGAGCATGCCTAGTTTATATTTTAACTCATTAGTTGGTTTCACAATACTTGCAAAATTTTTGAAAAATTTTACACATATCCATTTGTTTAGCCAGTTGGGATTGAATTTGTTTAGCTAAATTCTTATGAAAGATATCATTGCAACTTGAGGAATCTTATTTGAGCATCATTCGAAGTGAAAATTAGGCACTCATATAAGTTTGGGGGAAATCTTGGGGTATTTTTGAAAAAAAAATTTATTGGAACCTTCCCGAGTTGAATAATTTAATCTTGTGGTGGGTCGAGATGGAGCGTAAAACACGCCCCCCATAAACACAGGCACGAGATGGAGCGTAAAATGCACTCGTTCAATGAAAAGTTGAAAACGACATGGAGCGTAAAACGCACTCGTTCAATGAAAAGTGAAAAGTGAGATGGAGCATAAAACGCACTCACTAAATAGAGAAAAGAAAATATGTATGTTTGAAATACTTGGGAAGGGTTCATATGTGCTTAAATGTTTGAATATCAGGTTGATCCTCAAGAAGAAAATAAAATTTTGTGCTTTGTCTATTTTAGCGGTGATTGATGTGATAAGAAGTTTTGAGAGTTGTTTTTAAAAATATTTTATAAGTGTTGGTTGATCTTAGCTAAATTATGATTGGTTGAACATATGGATGCACACACACACACTTAAAGGATCAAGAGTAGATGCGAAGCTAATGAAAGTTGTTGAAATTTTAGACATGACATTGTTTTGAAATTTTCTATAGGTTATCATTTGTTGTAACCTTTGAGGCCATTGTTCAAATTCATATTGATTCATTATTTGGGTGGATCATTGCTAAAGAATGAATATGTCTAATTTGTGTTTTTGCTTGAGGACAAGCAAAGGTTTAATTTTGGGGGTATTTGATAAGTAGGTTTTATACCTACTTATCCGGTATCTGTTACTTGAATTAGTTGTTCAAACTCATGTTTCTTAGTTATTTTTCATGCATTTTGTGTTCATTTTGTAGATTATATGCTTGGAAGCTGTGTGAGAGACTATTGATATAAAAATATAAGAAAAAGGCGACAATTGGCATGAAGAAGCAAGGGAAAGTAATTCAGACATCTTTTGGACCAAAATACGCAAGCAAATGCAAGAAGGAAAGATTGAAGGACTTTTAACACCAATTTGGATGCATGTTCTTAGCTTGGAACTTTGATTTTATTGTAGATCTACTTCCTAGCTTTCTGGAACATCTTGAACCATCCCAATTGGAGTTCGGATGCGAGAGTTATGGCCTTTTTATCAACAAAGATCAAAGCTAAGAGTTCTCATGCTTGTCATTTACATAACATCTACTTCAAGATCTATTTCCACCTTGATCCAATCCTAATCTGTCAATTCTCAAAGAATGAAAGTTGTAGATCTCGTCGAGATCTTTGATTTGATAGGTTTCAAGCCTCGTAACTCTTCCTGGATCAAAAGTTATGGCTGTTTTACTAGAGGACATTGCAGTAAAAAATTTACAGGAAAAAAGACCCCCGTCGGGGAGGGGGTACAAGCTGAAAATCAGTAGTAAAGCCATCCGGGGTAGGATTTTTTTGAAAGAAACCCCTGTCGGGGTGGGGGTACGGGCCAGAACACATTTTTGATGTGTTTTGGGTCGAATTTTGATAGCTTTTTGACTCCAAATTGGATTGGGTTTGCTCCTAAGCTTAAAATTAGACTTGTAACCTATAAATACATGATAAGAGGCATAAAAGAGAAGAAGGATTATATGATAGAGAGAGAGAGGATTCCATTAGATTAGATTAGAGTAGAATAGGAGGAAACACTAGTTTTTATGAGATTTGGAGATTGAAGCACTTGAAAGCCATTGGAGATCCAAATCAAGAGCAAGACGGAGGACGAATTTGCCGACAACATATTCACTTCTTTTCCTTAATCTTATTCTTATCTTTTAATGTGTTTTCAAGTGTGGATTCTTAGTTTTAATTCAATAAACTAATTCTTTGTTTGAGATTACAATGGATCTAATTGTGTAGTTTATTTTATTATGCTTCACTATCAATTATTATGTTCTATTGTGAGGATTGTCTATTGTGATTTGGACTTAATTATTTAATTAATTAACCAACAATTACCCTGATAATCTATATGAACTCGAAGTTAAAGTTTAGATTTAGATCTGATCATAATAACATATGTTTGTGATTTCTGCATAGATGAAATTCATGATTCGTGTTTAGGATATAGATATGCCTTTACGCCATATGTAATCTTATAGAGAACTTGTGCTTTAAATCCTTTTTAATTGTAATTCACATAGAGATATAGTGGATTAGTTAATTAGGGTGTCTTGCTTAATTCTATCATCTGTGAATTTAAGTGAGTATGAATATTATGCATCGATAGGTGGTTTTATCTGCTTTAGTATTCTTGATTAACAATTCAGAATAGAGAATAATTGATGAGAAGTGTGTTAACTTAAATGAAGCAATAAGTGAAGTTGTGATTTTAAATCTCCATAGTCTGATTTTTTAATTAGTGTTAATTAGAATTAGTGTAATTAGATAATTTAATTTATAATCCTAAATTGTTTGTTTAAATAAAATTAGTTAGATTAAGAGTTAGTATTTGGTAATTTGTATTAATAATTCTTCGTGAGAACGATACTCTACTTTCACTTTATTACTTGTTGACCACGTATACTTGCGTGTTTTGTGTAATTAGATTTTACCGAACAAGTTTTTGGCGCCGTTACCGGGGAATTAGTTTAATATTTTTTGTTAATATTATCTTAAATCAAATTAGTCTTAATTTGAACATTTGTTTTTTCTCTTTATTTAATTCACTTCTTATTTTTCTCTCTTTTCAGGTACCATGGATGACTTTGCATATCAATGGCCATACACGAACATGACTTAACCAAGGGAAATAGGGATTGATGGAATTAATAAATTTTTTGTAGAGTCGATACAAATTGAGGCAAATTCGAAGACGTTGGAGGTTATCGCAGCCCAACAGAGTCGAAGGATGACAAACATGACTCAACCAAGGGAAACATGGTTTGATGGATTTAATGCATTTTTTGCAAAATCACCACAGATTGAAGAACTTTCGAGGATGTTGGACGTTATTGTAGCCCAAAGGAGTCAAAGGATGGCAGTTACATATGACTATTGTGCTGGAAACCACCAAAGTCATCAATGCACCATCAGTTTTGAACCTGTACAATATAGTGGTGATTACCTCGACAACTATGTTGACCCTAACTATCACCAAGATTGGGGGTATCACCCGGATTTTTCATTAAGCAACAATTATGATGATCAACATTACGCTCTAAATTCATCATACACACTGGGATTTTTAGGTCCACCTCCATTGCCATAAGAAGAAAAGCCAAATCTGATGGATGTAATATTGAAGGGCATAACAGACCTAGAGGAGATGAGGATTGGCCAAGAGCTATCAACCCAAAATTTTAATAATTGGATGGAACAACTCGTCACTACATCAACTAATGGTCCTCAATACATGGCTGTCGAGACTGAAATAGAAAATTCAAGGCTAAGGGAATTATTGTCTAAGTTCATAGCAGATGAGGAGAAGATGAGTAATCAAGCGAGGTCAATTCAAAATCTTGCGGATCAGATAGAGCAAATGACCAAAGCCATAAGCAACCTTCCTCCAAACACTTGGCTTTATGACATGAATGACAAAATTTATGGAGAACCCGAACCAAATCTGTCGACGAAGATCAAAATGGGTCTCCACCAAAGATCAAAGAGTCATTCAGATTTTCAAAATCATGCCCACTTGGTAGTCATGTCATCGGCAAAGCTCTTGATGACATAAGAGCGAGTACAATTTTGAATCCATGGTAGGACGAGAAAGAGAAGATAGACGAAGAGCCCATTGTGTGTGACAAGCTTCCATGCCCCAAAGTGATCACATACACAATGGAGAAAACACCTAGTTATGGGACGTTCTTGATTGAGATCATACCAAATAAGAGCATGCTAGGTGACTTTGATGCATTAGCCATCACAAATGGGAACCTACCAAAAGTTATATTATTTCCGATGGATGGAGGGTTCCCCAATCATTAAAGAGGAATTGGATAGCGTTGACCAGACAAAGTCAGGCTTAAAGACTGTAATTCAAGCGCTAACTGGGAGGCAACCCAAGAATTTTTATATTTATATACTTTATTAGTTTATTTAGTAGATAGGAATTAATTTGCTTATTAAGTTCTCTTACCAATCCAAAGTGCTATTCTAATCCATGTTGTCTCTTTTAATTGCAGGTATTAGTGGTTCAATAGACAGACAAAAGAATATGAAAAGGTTATTCAAATCCAATTCAAGTGTGGTGCCCAATTTGTTCAATGTGCCTAATCTATTCTCCAAACCTAGCGGACAAGGAGGATGATTGCTATATTTTTAGGGAAGTCCTCTGCTTTATTTTTTTCTATTTTAGCCATTGAGGACAATGTCTATTTTAAGTTTGGGGTTATTTATCATGTTTAGTATTTACTTGGGCAATGTTTTGATGGAATTTAATTTTAGCCAATGATAAGTGGGTGGTTGATGTTGTTAACTCTTAGAAATTTGATGAGCATGCCTAGTTTATATTTTAACTCATTAGTTGGTTTCACAATACTTGCAAAATTTTTGAAAAATTTTACACATATCCATTTGTTTAGCCAGTTGGGATTGAATTTGTTTAGCTAAATTCTTATGAAAGATATCATTGCAACTTGAGGAATCTTATTTGAGCATCATTCGAAGTGAAAATTAGGCACTCATATAAGTTTGGGGGAAATCTTGGGGTATTTTTGAAAAAAAAATTTATTGGAACCTTCCCGAGTTGAATAATTTAATCTTGTGGTGGGTCGAGATGGAGCGTAAAACACGCCCCCCATAAACACAGGCACGAGATGGAGCGTAAAATGCACTCGTTCAATGAAAAGTTGAAAACGACATGGAGCGTAAAACGCACTCGTTCAATGAAAAGTGAAAAGTGAGATGGGGCATAAAACGCACTCACTAAATAGAGAAAAGAAAATATGTATGTTTGAAATACTTGGGAAGGGTTCATATGTGCTTAAATGTTTGAATATCAGGTTGATCCTCAAGAAGAAAATAAAATTTTGTGCTTTGTCTATTTTAGCGGTGATTGATGTGATAAGAAGTTTTGAGAGTTGTTTTTAAAAATATTTTATAAGTGTTGGTTGATCTTAGCTAAATTATGATTGGTTGAACATATGGATGCACACACACACACTTAAAGGATCAAGAGTAGATGCGAAGCTAATGAAAGTTGTTGAAATTTTAGACATGACATTGTTTTGAAATTTTCTATAGGTTATCATTTGTTGTAACCTTTGAGGCCATTGTTCAAATTCATATTGATTCATTGTTTGGGTGGATCATTGCTAAAGAATGAATATGTCTAATTTGTGTTTTTGCTTGAGGACAAGCAAATGTTTAATTTTGGGGGTATTTGATAAGTAGGTTTTATACCTACTTATCCGGTATCTGTTACTTGAATTAGTTGTTCAAACTCATGTTTCTTAGTTACTTTTCATGCATTTTGTGTTCATTTTGTAGATTATATGCTTGGAAGCTGTGTGAGAGACTATTGATATGAAAATATAAGAAAAAGGCGACAATTGGCATGAATAATCAAGGCAAAGTAATTCAGACATCTTTTGGACCAAAATACGCAAGCAAATGCAAGAAGGAAAGATTGAAGGACTTTTAACACCAATTTGGATGCATGTTCTTGGCTTGGAACTTGGATTTTATTGTAGATCTACTTCCTAGCTTTCTGGAACATCTTGAACCGTCCCAATTGGAGTTCGGATGCGAGAGTTATGACCTTTTTATCAACAAAGATCAAAGCTAAGAGCTCTCATGCTTGCCATTTACATAACATCTACTTCAAGCTCTATTTCCACCTTGATCCAATCCTAATCTGTCAATTATCAAAGAATGAAAGTTGTAGATCTCGTCGAGAGCTTCGATTTGATAGGTATCAGGCCTCGTAACTCTTCCTATATCAAAAGTTATGGCTGTTTTACCAGAGGACATTGCAGCAAAAAATTTACAGGAAAAAAGACCCCCGCCGGGGAGGGGGTACAAGCTGAAAATCAGTAGTAAAGCCAGCCGGGGTAGGATTTTTTTGAAAGAAACCCCTGCCGGGGTGGGGGTACGGGCTAGAACACGTTTTTGATATGTTTTGGGTCGAATTTTGATAGCTTTTTGACTTCAAATTGGATTGAGTTTGCTCCTAAGCAAAAAATTAGACTTATAACCTATAAATACATGATGAGAGGCATAAAAGAGAAGAAGGATTATATGAGAGAGATAGGATTCCATTAGATTAGATTAGAGTAGAATAGGAGGAAACACTAGTTTTTATGAGATTTGGAGATTGAAGCATTTGAAAGCCATTGGAGATCCAGATCAAGAGCAAGACGGAGGACGAATTTTCCGACAACATATTCACTTCTTTTCCTTAATCTTATTCTTATCTTTTAATGTGTATTCAAGTGTGGATTCTTAGTTTTAATTCAATAAACTAATTCTTTGTTTGAGATTACAATGGATCTAATTGTGTAGTTTATTTTAATATGCTTCACTTTCAATTATTATGTTCTATTGTGAGGATTGTCTATTGTGATTTAGACTTAATTGTTTAATTGATTAGCCAATAATTACCCTAATAATCTATATGAACTCGAAGTTAAAGTTTAGATTTAGATCTGATCATAATAGCATATGTTTGTGATTTCTGCATAGATGGAATTCATGATTCGTGTTTAGGATAGAGATATGCCTTTACGCCATATGTAATCTTATAGAAAACTTGTGCTTTAAATCCTTTTTAATTGTAATTCACATAGAGATATAGTGAATTAGTTAATTAGGGTGTCTTGCTTAATTCTATCATCTGTGAATTTAAGTGAGTATGAATATTATGCATCGATAGGTGGTTTTATCTGCTTTAGTATTCTTGATTAACAATTCAGAATAGAGAATAATTGATGAGAAGTGTGTTAACTTAAATGAAGCAATAAGTGAAGTTGTGATTTTAAATCTCCATAGTCTGATTTTTAATTAGTGGTAATTAGAATTAGTGTAATTAGATAATTTAATTTATAATCCTAAATTATTTGTTTAAATAAAATTAGTTTGATTAAGAGTTAGTATTTGGTAATTTGTATTAATAATTCCTCGTGGGAACGATACTCTACTTTCATTTTATTATTTTGTCGACCACATATACTTGCGTGTTGTGCGTAATTAGATTTTACCCAACACAAATTCAACCAAATGATACATATACATCGCGTGCCTTCTTTAATCAGTATGAAGCTGCCGGCCTCATAAGTTTCTTTGTAATATTTTGTACTTTTTACATCTATAACATACTACATACGCATTGTTAATGAAATGTATCCTGAAATATACAGATCGAGGCCGCGCGAGATTTTGTTCAAAACCTTCAGTCAAAAAAACATATACATAACCCTTGCCATGTGTACGAAGATTGGTACGCAAGGTCAGTACTGTATTTAATAAAAAGTATCATGGATTTTTGAAGAACCCAACAAAACCATCCCCAACGTTCCAGAAGATTAGTTGACGCAAGAAACACCATTTTTTATTTTTAATTCATTCAGTCAAAAGAGTCAAGGATCCCCTTATGTGCTCGACATCCAATTAGACGTTGAAGAGGAACACCCATCATATATATCACCTCCCCCACCTTATATGCATCAGTGGAGTTTGAATGTTGACATTAACATTGCGGATCACTTTCTGCTGATGTAGTTGACCTCAATATTAGAAGAAACTCCTGGCTACACAATCATATTCAGAGCCTATTCGAGGTGTGGAGGAGGGCGTGTGTACATTTTATCCTTCGTGGCTATAAAGGGATCGATCAAGATATTGTAGGAAGAATCCTCTCAAACCACTGGAATTAGAAAAGGTAGACTGGCTAAACCAGAATTAGTTTTCTGATGTAGTAGATTCAACAGAGCTTCCTCATGTCGGTTCTGATGACGAGTACCAATTGGTCCATAAGGAACTCCTAAGTCTTTTGTTAGGGAGCGAACTATAGGATAAAAAAATTGACCCGTATATGAGTTTGTTGAAGTTACACGAAGATCGTCTACGGCAGGGCTTACCCGACAGAAAGAAATTTTATTTCATGCCTTGCTATTTTTTCTAACTACTAAAATAATGGTGGCCATCATACCGTAAACTCAGTCTAGCAAGTAAGAAGGAATATGATTTTGCCGAGGTGGCGCCCTATTTTGTCAACCAAGGAGCCCAACCGCAAATGGCAGACTATGATTTTGTCTCCCTTCCAGTTAACAATAAAAACTCCCATTATTTTTTGTTCATTGTAGATATTAAAAGATGGCAGGTTATGCTTATAGATCCTTTGTACGATGATGTACATACTGACAAAATTCCATATCGTTATCAATTAGAGCTAGAATACATGGTATGTCCTTACTGATGCTGATGTCATTTTCCAAGTACATGTATGTTATATTGTTGAACTAACTAATTTGTTTTTGTTTTTACAGTGTAACTTTATTGAAAACGCTATGTGGATATTCATCCTTGGAAAAAAATTCCTGAAAAAAAATTCTCGAATAAAAGGATGTCTTTGGCATTCAAGTCAGTCCAACCTAAACAGAAAAATCTTGTGGATTGCGGAGTCTACGTAATGAAGTATGTAGACTACCTTGTCCAAGGAATGGCTTTAGGGCAGCTCGACTGGCTTGTAGAAGATGCATCATTGTTTAGGTATAGAATTGTCCATGAATTGTGTAAACATAGGTCTAGGGACGTGGAATATATTTAACTTGTACATTATAAAATTTAATATCCCCATTGAATATGTAATAAGATTTTATGTGAAGCTCAAATAACTCTGCATTAATTGAAATAAAAAAATTGATTCAGGTAGATGACAAAATAAGAAACTGTGATCCAATAAGAGGTTAAGGTATCAAAATATTATAGAGCACATGACAATTAATTTCTTACCTTTATAGAATCACATCCCCGTTGAATATGTTATTTGAATGTCGGGTATCGGGACGGATGCACTCGGGCAAATGTTAATTTGTTAAAAGATGTCGGGTATCTGGATAAAAGCGTAATGCTCTCGGGAAAATTTTAATTTGTTAAAAGATGTCGGGTATCGAAAGGATGACATGATGCACTCGGGTAAATGTTAATTTGTTAAAAGATGTTGGGTACCAAGACAAAGGCGTAATGCACTCAGGAAAATGTTAATTTTTTAAAAGATGTCGGGTATCGTGACGAAGACGTAATATACTCGGGCACATTTTAATTTGTTAAAAGATGTTAGGTATCGGGACGAAGGTGTGATGCGTTTGGGTAAATATAAAATTGTTAAAAGATTTTAGGTATCGGAACGAAGGAGTAATGCACTCGGGCAAATATTAATTTTTAAAAGATGCCAGGTATCGGAACGAAGGTGTAATGAACTTGGGTAAATTTTAATTTGTTAAAAGATGTCGGGTTTTAGGACGATGGCGTGATGCACTCGGGAAAATTATAATTTGTTAAAAGAACTTAGTCCTTACTCAAAATTAACTAAACTTCAATTTATATACTTACAACCAAAACAAAACTAACTCCATAAGAATTCTTAAAAATTGACAATTATATGTTTTTAAAAAACTAACACTAAAACAGTTCTTTACACTAAAGCGAATTTGATATCGTTCATAAAATTAAAATTTGTAAAAGTATCAAGTGTGGATGTCATGCATCGGGTTCATTCTTGTCGTCAGAGGAATCTATATTTTTTGGATCGATATCAGCCATCTGAATCCTTTCCGCTATCTGAGCTTTAGCTTTTTGGTATCCCTCACCAAACTGACGAATGATGTTTTCGATAAGCTCTTTCGACTTCTTATACCCGTCGATGACCTATTGCTGGAAGGCGTCGGTTAGAAGGCCTTCTTTCACTATTCTTTTGTAGTCCTCTTCTAATTATTTTCCAGTTTCGATTAGGTTTATTAATTTCAGTTTAGTGTCCTTCCCGTGCTTTTCAAGATCAAAATTCTGTTTTTGAATATCATCATTCTCCGAATTCACTTAATCCAATTCCTTGAGTAGACAAACATTTTCATTTTTATGGTTTCCATTACTCGCTCCATATCTTGGGAATGGCGAACAGTGTTAGCATGACGACTTTTCTCTATTTCCAGGATAATCTTCATCTTTTCCACTTTAGAATTTAGGCATCCATTTTCAGCCTTCAGTTTCTTCTCTTTGGCTCTGAGAGTAGGTAGACGAAGAAGAGCTTGGGTGAGGGTAGCTGTGGCCTGAAATATATAATGTTGATTAGGAGTGATAGACTGACTTAAACAAAAACGATATGTTATGCATAAATACTTGTTTATGGACTTACCCGTCCCTGGTATTTGACACTCTTGCACATAAGTTTTTCAATGGAATCCTCTTCGAACCTCTAGTCGTCTTTCGGAAGGGAAATGACGTCGTGAAGGTGGAAGGGGTATTTCTCGGGTTCATCGGGCCACATTATCAGTGGCGTTAGTTTTGTTGATTGTGGTGCAAAAGCATCTGCAGCTGATGTAGACATCCATTGGGGGCATGCGTATGGTTTCAATGCAAAGTTTCTTCTGGGAGGATTAGCGGCAGGTGCTTCTATCTATTTCCTTTTGGCGGTCTTCTAAGAAGTGGTGTGAAGGGAAGTATCGGTGCTGGTGGTTTGTTTGGGTGAGTAAGAAGCTATAATTGGGGCATATGCTTTCTTTTTCTTGAGTGTTTTCTTTTTGAACATTATTCTTTTCTCTATGGTGGTTAGTTCTTCCGCATTCTATCCTAAAGGCGGTCTTGGCAACAAGACGGAGTGGATCGGTTGTACAAGGATGGGGCTAACGGGTTTTTCATGATGTTTAGGTGAGATAATGAGCTGCATGGAGCTTTATGTGACAGATCGAATTCATATTCAACTTTATCTTTGGCGATAGATAGATCATCCTCGATGGATAAGACAATTCGGGATGATTCTCCAACAACGGGGGTTGGTTCATTCCTAAAAAGGGATACTGTGGAAAAGAATTTGTTAGTGTCATTGGTGGTTCAGAAGTAGTTTAAAGGAAAGAACAAAGTTGAGGACTTACGAGTGTGGTTGAATAACCAAGTCTAGTCGGATAGGAGGTTAATGGACCAATATTCTGTTAGTATCTTGGCAAATATTCCATCGAGTTCCTCCTGTCGAGCTTCGAAAACCTGACTACATATGAGTTTTATGGTTGAAGGATCATCCCACCTGGTGAGGATGTGTGTGTCGGGTCCCTAAATATATGTAATGCCCCCAAATTTGGGTATCTTCCAACCCGACGTATGGTGCTACACGGTACTCATAACTATACAATCATTCTATTGAAATACAACATAATGATTGTAATTACTATCTTTTTATTACAATCAAAGTGAAATCCCTTCCCAAGTTTATAAACCGATTACACCGTTTGTTGGTTGTAAGATATAATACATACAAACATACTAATCTATTACATGATGGTTAACTATCCATCTTAGCTTTGCCTTTATCTCTCTTAGCATTCTCAGTACGTTAAGCCTTAACTGCAATCATATAATTCACGCAAGAAGTGAGAATAACAAGCTCAGCAAGTCTAACAAAGAATAACATTAATACCACATTCGTGAATTATACGACAATATTCCATAACTGAACAAATAATTATTAAGTATCATGAACTAGTAATACTTTAACAACTCATAACATCAATTCCCAAAGTATAGAATAGATTAGGAATTCTGAACCGGTCGATAGACCATGAACAGTAGCTTTCTATTTTCATACTTGAATAGGACATCACAACACTAAGGCTGTACATCCGACATTACTTACGAGCACTTCTAGGTGATCAGCCTATAGTACTCTATGTTGATCAACATTCATCTGTTAAACGTATTTACGTTTAAGTTTTGGCAAACTCGCGTGCCCATCGAATAATCGATGAAAAAATACTTTTATTTATTCATAGACAAACCTTACCTTCGAATCCGTACCAATTACTTGGCATAGGATAGCATTATCAGTTCTATATAGAAAGATATATAGACAAATCAATCTATATCTTACGAATAGTCTAGCTGAGTTAAAACTGGCATTGACCCTTTCTTCAAAATCTATCATGCAATTCAGTACAATGAATCACATAGAACTTGACTAACTTGAAGGTTAGACAAGCGTTAAAAAAACTTGCCTTTTAGCGTCTTCAAATAACTTAATCGACTGTTCACAGCCTTTATAGAATCTACATGATATATTTACACAGCACACTGTAATTAGCTACCAAACAATTACTCACATTGTTTCTACCAACTTCTTTCTCTTCTATGTCTTAGTTGACTTTATTTCATTAATAATTTCAATTTGACTTATTACTATTCATCCCGACTTATTAACAATCTTACGTCATTAACCAAAATCTATCATCATTGGTGAAGTACCAATGTTGTTTACTGATTATGGTTCATTAATAACACTTTATGTTCCTCGTTCACAATTAATAACATGCGTTCAATTCCTAAGTTCATTACCATATACACTAGTATATGTAACATAGGAATAGTCATAGTACATTCATTGAGTATATAAACTCAACTTATGTAGGTCTCGGAACAACTGAAGTTCAAAACCTAGCTTTTCTATCAAAACCCTTGTCTCGGCGCCGCGGCGTGGCCTTTAAAACTAACACTGGCGCTGCGGCGCCAGTTTGCAGTAACTGAGTCCCGGTTCTGGCGCTGTGGTACAAAACGTCTTTTCATGAGTGGCACTACGGCGCCACTCTCCAGTAGGTTATGACACTGTATCGGCGTTGCAGCGCGGCACATTAAGCCTTATTTGGCGCCGCGACGCCAAACTTCAGCACCAAAAAACTTTGATAGTTAAAAATTTTGGTGAGCTTCCCGGATTCATAACTTCTTCGTTATAAGATACTCTACGCGTTCATATAAGAATTCTACAATTTTGAATCCTTTAACCCAAAATTCACTATTAAGTTCATTTTTGTGCGTTCGTTAAACGTTAATGAGCGTTCAATACTCATTTTCTTCGTTTTAAGTCAGAATCTGTTGATTCTTGAGTCCACAACTCTTAAATACTCTATCTCACATGTTGACATTGAAAAACAACATTTTCAAGTCTCACGACAACTTTTGACTACCGATCTGGAATTTCTACTTTCTCGATGTTTAACGTCTAATTTCATAAAATTTTCCATAACTTCGTTACTAGTCTTCTATAAACCAAATCACATGGAATACTCCATTGATTTCATATCTACATCCTAACCAAACAAGATGCACATATATTAACATTGATGGAGTTTAATTTTTCATCAACAACAAACCTTAACAATCAATATTTCCTACGGGTTAAAACTTACGTCAACCTTACGATTTCTATTTCTTAATGACTTATAAAGATTTTACATATTACAAGCCATCCTTATTCCTCCATAAGGGGCATACTCCACCAATTTATAATTCTTCATACTCAAAGAAATCAAAAAGGATGGAAATTATTATTATGGAATGTTACCTTTAACGATCTTTTTGTTCTTGATAGAAACTCTAAGGAAAAGCTTCAAAGTGGTAAGTTTGATTGAGTCTAGCTCTTTCCCTCTCTCTCAATATATGTTGATTGACTCTTGGAAAACTCACAAAATGGCCAACATATGCTTCTTATTTATAGGAAAACAAAAGGGAGGGCTTTTTGGTCATTTGTTCCACCTCTTTACTATTCACTACTTTATCACCAAGTAAAATACTTGGTGATCAAGTAGATTACTTAGCTTGCACACCAAGTGGCCGGCCCACCATGATCCATGGGTCATCCGTGTAAGACCCCAACGTTTTTTTTAATAAAGATGATTTTTCTATAAATATCATTTTTAAATATTATGGAATGAATTTGATATAATGTTATAGTTGTGGGTAATATTTATAAATTTTGCAAAGTAAGCAAGTTGTTATATAATATTCGATTGGTCGGAGAATATTCTTTTTAACACGGAATATTCGTACGACGACACAATCATTGGTGGATCCCACAACGGAATTATTGTCGAATTGAGAAAACGACAAAAATATGTTATGAAAATAACGACGGAAGTTTTACCGTTAACTGTTGAAACACCCGATGTTAGAAGTACATGAATACGCGTGGTTGCATAGTAACACACGGTATTGATTATTGATGCTTACGTGAGAAGTCACTCTATCTTGTTCAATTATTTCTTCAGTAATTGTTGCATAGTATCTCACGTTATTTAATTCAATTATTGTCGATATTTTATATATTATTAATTTAATAATTTAGATGATAGAGTTATTAATATTATAATTTGAAATATTAACGATATCTAGAAGTTCTACCAATGAGAGGTTTAGTCACCTAATTGCGCGCTAATAGGGAGAAATCCTTATTGGAAAGCCCCCTCTTTCCTAGGAACGACCTGGTCGATTAATATTGTGAATTATAATAACGATGATAAATATTGTTAAATATATTGAGGTGTCTTTTTATGAAGTCACATAAGTTTATATATATATATATATATATATATATATATATATATATATATAAATTTTGTTTTATTAGTATTATTAATGTAATAAAATATAAAATCTTTTTATATAAAATAAAATACTTTTATAAAGTTATTTGTTTTATTAGACTATAAATAGAATATATTATATTCTATTATGCATAGTGTTTTGCATAGTAAAATCTTTTTATATAAAACAAAATACTTTTATAAAGTTATTTATTTTATTAGACTATAAATAGAATATATAATATACTATTATGCATGGTGTCTGTATAATGTTGTATAGTAAAATCTTTTTATATAAAACAGAATACTTTTATAAAGTTATTCGTTTTATTAGATTATAAATAGAATATATTATATTTTATTTAAAAGATTTTATTTTATTAGAATATTTTATTAATATTGCATAGTAAATCATTATGGAACGTCCGTTTAAAAGTAAATCAATATGGACCATTCATGAATTAGTTATTATTCAGTCCATTCTCCTATAAATAGAAGCCCGTTCATGAATTAATTACTATTCAGTCCATTCTCCTATAAATAGAAGCTCATTCCTTCATTATTTCTTACGAATTCACTGAAACTCTAGAGGGAGAAACTATAGAGAGAAAGAAGGAAAGTATTCTGATACTTCACTACTCTTATATCAAGTTTCTTTTAAGGTAAGGGGTATTATTTTTTTCGTATTCATTAAGAGAACTTCTATTATTCCATTCTTTATTATTCTGTTGGAATAACTTGTATACGCGGGCTACCCTATACTTGGTAAAATTCTTCTGTTATTCTATTCTTTATCATTATATTGGAATAACCTGTCTATGCAAAGTACCACACACATAGTGAAATTCTTCTGTTATTCCATTCTTTATTATTCTGTTGGAACATCCTGTCAGTGTGTTTACGCATGACCTGGTTCCGTTATTTATTTTTCTGTTGGAATATCCTGCCTATGCGTTTACGCATGACCTGGTTCCATTATTTATTATTTTGTTGGAATATCCTGTCTGTGCATTTACGCGTAACATGGTTCCGTTATTTAATATTCTGTTGGAATAACCTATCTGAGCGGTCTATCGCATGCTTGGTGATTTCTTTTGTTATTCCATTCTTTATTATACCCAGGTTGTTAAATTAGTGGTGATTTCAAGTTTTGACTTCTATACTCCATGAAATTAGTGGAATATCCTTGATATTTGCGCTTCATCCAGTATCTTTTCATGGAAATATTCTTCTGAGCATTCTTGAATTTTACTCTACAAAGAAGTATCATGTTGACAATTTGGACGTTATTAGTTCCTGGATAAATTAATTATTGAACTTGTTTTATTGAATTCTTATTTCATTGTCATCATCCTCATGTTTATATTATGTTGAAAGTCATCTGTGGCCTGTAGTGCATAGATGGACTTGGTATAATTATGACCAGGAATTAATCGGTATAATCATGACCGTAATGTTACAAATGATGTGGTAAAAGTCCTCATTGGCCCGTAGTGCATTGATGGACAGTTGTTGGCATGATCATGACCATTGATGAATACATGAATATCCTTGGCCCGTAGTGCATGGATAATTTGTGGTTGTGATACTAATGAATATCATTGGCCGTAGTGCAGGGATGATGTAGATTATTTATTAAGCTGAGTCTCAGCGATAAAAGTGATGAAAAACCTTTTTAAATCATAAAAGATAGTAGATTTTATTCTCCACTTGACTCTTTTAATGGATTTCTTGTTCCGCTGCAGTTAAACTTGATGTTTATTATATTGTATCAGTTTAACACTGTTGAAGTCTAACGATAATTTATTCTGCATTATCTTAGTCATAATATTTCTTACTGGGCTAGTTGAGCTCACCCTTTTACTTTCATTGTTCTCTTCAGGAAATGAGAACGTGGCAGGGACTAGTCGGGGAACGGAGTGACGGTCCAGATGATAGCATTAGTAGTCCTCACTATTCTATGAAATAGTGTGATAATAATTGTAATGAGATCTTATTCTGAGAGTGGATATTGTCTAGAAGACAATATTTGTATTAAAACTCACATCTCATGTTGTATATTTAAGATTGTATTTGTATTCTGTACCATGTATTTGGCGACTCAGAATTGGTGATGTATACCTATTTTGGGGGCGTCACAGTTGGTATCAAAGCTTAGGGATATGATCCCTGGCTGAGATGTGAGACAAGAATTAGGAGGGGGAGAGACGGGGAATTCCTTCGCTAGTATGACCTACCTAAGTTTATTTGGTATTTAATTGGTCGGTAAGAATATAGGGATAATATGTGATATGTTAATTAACCCTTTTTTGTGGCAGTATTTGAAAATGGCATCCGAGAATGTTGAGATTAGCAATGGAGCACAGGAGACCGTTGAGTCTCCACAGATCAATAATCAGGACAATGTGCATCAGGAAGGCGACAATCCTCATCCAAATAATAACACTGACCAAATAATGAACAATGGAATGTTCAGAGGCTTTCTGCAATTCATGCAGCATCAGGCAAGAGAGACTCCTATCCGAAATGCAGGTGGAAACACTGGCAACTCTCGAATGGTCACTGCTAAGCAGTTTAAGGAGCTGGGACCACCAGAGTTTTTTGGAGAGCCAAAACCACTTAAGGCGGAGACGTGGATAAATCAGATCAAAAAGATATTTGATGTCTTGGGATGCTCCGAGGAGAAAAAGGTTCCCTTTGCCACCTTCATGTTGCGGGCAGATGCAGATTACTAGTGGGAATCTTTAAAGCATACTTAACCTGCCGCACTGAAGATGTCTTGGGATAAGTTCCAAGAACTGTTCAACGATAAGTACTTTCCTGAGAGTATTCGTCACATAAAAGAGGTAGAGTTCATTAAATTGGAACAAAACAACATGACTGTGTCGCAGTACGAAGCCAAGTTTACCGAGTTGTCCCAGTTTGCGTCCAATTTGGTTGATAATGAGGAGAGAATAACACGGATGTTTCTAAGAGGTTTGAAACCAGAGATACGTCAATACCTCATTTCTTACAAACTTTGTTTGTTTTCAGATGTTGTTAATAGGGCTCAATTATTGGAGCACAATAATGTGTCAACCCAACCAAAAGAGAGCAACCGACAAAATGATAATACCAGTGATAGCAGTCATCGAAGCGGTGACAAAAAGCGTGGAGGGAATCAATATGCCAGAAATGGTAACCACTATGGTGGTAATCATGGTCAAAACAATAAGAGTGGACATTTCAAGAAGATGAGATTCAACAATGATTGAAAGACGTCAGCATTAGCACCCGTCGTTAAGGAAGGAGAACGACCACCTATCATATGCTTCAAATGTGGAGGGGAGGGACACATCAGTCCAAACTGCGTGAGGCCATCCAAAGCATGGCCCAATTTTTTCATGCACTAAAGACAAGTCCAGCTGGGATGAAGGCATCAAAGGCCGTCCCAGATAAGACAAAACTAGTAGTTCAAGGGAGAGCGTTTGTCGTGACCTCCCAGAAAGTAAGAAACCCAAACGAGGTCATCACGAGTAAGCTTATCATAAACTCTAGCGAAGTATATACCTTATTTGATACCGGTTCTACCCATTCTTTTATTTCTTCTACTTGTGTTCAACGTTTAAATTTGACTCCGAAGAAATTAGACTTTGACTTATCTGTTGAAACCCCGTTAGGAGAAACCTTTATTACATCCACTGTTTATAAGTCTTGTTTGGTTTAAATCGGTATCCTCACATTACCTGTCAATCTTATTTCATTGAAAATACTTGCATTTGACGTAATTCTAGGGATTGATTGGTTAACTACTCATCATGCAAAAATTGATTGTTTTTGTAAGGTTGTTAGCTTTCATATTCCTAACCAACCTATTATGTGAATTCAAGCAACCAAACCATTAAAATCAATCACTGTCATCTCAAGCCATAAAGCTATTCGTTTATTAAAAAATGGATGTCAAGCTTTTTTAGCTCATGTCACGGATCTAAACAAAAATACGTCAATTTTGAATGATATTTCTATTGTTAATGAATTTCCTAATGTATTCCCTGAAGAACTTCCTGGTCTATCCCCAGAGCGTGAAATTAAATTTTGTATCGACCTTGAACCCGGTACAAAACCTATTTCCAAAGCCCCATATCGAATGGCTCCTATTGAACTTCAGGAGTTAAAGACCCAAATGCAGGAATTGTTAGACATCGGTTTCATTCATCCTAGTACTTCTCCTTGGGGTGCTCCTATTCTATTCGTGAAGAAGAAAGATGGGAGTATGTGACTTTGTATTGATTATTGGGAGTTGAATCATGTCACCATCAAAAATAGGTACCCATTGCCACATATTGATGACCTATTTGACCAGTTGCAAGGCGTTAAATTCTTTTCAATGATTTATCTTTGTTCTGGATATCATCAATTGAAGATTAGAACCGATGACATTCAAAAGACGGCTTTCAGAACTCCGTACAGGCATTATGAATTCCTAGTCATGTCTTTTGGATTGACTAATGCTCATGCTGCCTTCATGGATATGTTGAACCGAGTATTCAAGGAATATTTGGATCACTTTGTGGTCGTCTTTATTGATGGCATCCTCATATATTCCAAAAGCCGTGAAGATCATGAGCAACACTTGAGGCTGATACTCCAAAAGCTTTGTGAAAACAAGCTTTATGCCAAGTTAAAGAAATACGAGTTCTGGCTGGAGGAAGTAGCATTCCTTGGGCACGTAGTATCAAGTAATGGAATATCTGTTGACCCAGCAAAGATTAAAACTATTCAAAGTTGGGAACAACCTAAATTAGTGACCGAAGTACGTAGCTTTCTCGGCTTAGCTGGTTATTATCGGAGATTCGTAGAAGGGTTTTCTTGAATCGCTACTCCATTAACTCAGCTGACTCAAAAAGATACAAAATTCGGCTGGAGTGAGAAATGAGAGAAGAGTTTTCAAGAACTCCAGAGAAGACTCATTTCAGCACCTATTCTGACAATACCATCTGGGTCGGAGGGATTTGTCATCTACAGTGATGCTTCGAGCAAAAGTTTAGGATGTGTTCTTATGCAATATGAGAAAGTCATAGCCTATGCCTCTCGATAACTCAAAGAATATAAGAGGAATTATCCTACTCATGATCTAGAGTTGGCAGGAATCATTTTTGCATTAAAGATTTAGAGGCATTATTTGTATGGGGGGAAAGTGGAGATCTTTACGGATCATAAAAGCCTCATATATTTCTTCACTTAAAAGGAACTCAACATGCGACAACGACGTTGGCTTGAACTGCTGAAAGATTATGATCATACCATCCAATACCATCCTGGAAAAGCGAACGTGGTAGCTAACGTATTGAGTAGAAGATCATATGCGGGTACAAGTGCGATATTGTCAACGCAAAGGCCCATTTTGTATGACTTGCAAAGGATGGAGATAGAGATAAAGACTCTAGGGACCCACGTGATGATGACAAATATACGAGTAGAACTGATTTTAATCGATAAAGTTAAAGTTGCTCAAGCTACAGACCTGGAACCGATGCGTATGAGGAAGAAAGTACAAGAAGGTGCTATGCCGGAAGTAAGAATCAATGAAGAAGGAATACTTTGAGTCAACTCCAGACTTTGTGATCCTAACGATCCTGAGTTAAAGTATAAAATCATGATGAAGGCGCACAACACACCATTTGCAATCCATCCTGGGAGTACCAAAATGTATCATGATCTTCGACATACATTTTGGTGGGGCAATATGAAGAGAGAGAAAACGCTGTTTATCTCAAGGTGTTTAACTTGTCAACGAGTCAAGGCAGAGAATCAAGTACCAAAAGGTCCATTACAACCACTTGAAATTCTGGAATGGAAGTGGGAGCACATTACCATGGATTTTGTTACTGGTCTTCCCAAGGTTTCTCAAGGCATAGATGAAATTTGGGTCATTGTTGATAGATTGACCAAGTCTGCTCATTTCTTACCTATACGAGAAACTTATACACTTGAATGTCTTGCTCGTATGTACATAAACGAGGTTATAAGATTGTATGGTATGCCAGTATCCATAGTTTCTAATCGAGACCCAAGATTTATTTCACAATTTTGGGTTAGTTTGCAAAAAGCTATGGGCACGGATTTACGATTTAGTTCGGCATATCATCCTCAGACGGACGGATAATCTATGAGGACTATTCAAACTCTTGAAGATTTATTAAGACTCTGTGTCCTTGACTTCAAGGGAAGTTGGGACAAGTTCTTACCATTGGTGGAGTTTTCCTACAACAATAGTTATCAAACAAGTATTGACATGACTCCATTCGAAGCGTTGTATGGAAGAAAGTGTCGTTCTCCAGTATGCTAGGATGAGGTGGGTGAAGCAAAGTTGTTGGGACCGAATTTAGTACTTATGACTACAGAAAAGATACAAACGATCCGACAACGTATAAAAACCTCACAAGATTGAGAAAAGAGTTATGCTGATCTTCATCGAAAGGACGTGGAATTCGATATTGGAGATCATGTGTTATTACATGTTGCTCCATGGAAAGGAGTTCCGAGATTTGGAAAGAGAGGAAATCTCAATCCTCGATTCATTGGCCCATTTTTAATCCTCGATTGAGTAGGAACTGTGGCGTATAGACTCGCTTTACCGCCAAGTATGTCTCGTGTTCATAACGTTTATCATATATCCATGTTACGTAAATATGTGGAAGACCCGAACCACATTATTGAGTTAGAACCAGACGAAATAGTGGAAGATTTAACGTATGAAGAGGTTCCTATTCAAATCTTGGATAAGAAGGAACATATTCTATGCTCCAAGGTTATACATCAAGTCAAAGTTTTGTGGAGAAACCACGATGTTGAGGAAATGACCTGGGAGTTAAAATCTGAAATGAAATCAAGTTATCCTTACCTCTTCAACATACCAAGTATGTACCCTAATTTCGAGGGCGAAATTTCATACGAAGGGGAGGTTGTAAGACCCCAACTTTTTTTTAATAAAGATGATTTTTCTATAAATATCATTTTTAAATATTATGGAATGAATTTGATATAATGTTATAGTTGTGGGTAATATTTATAAATTTTGCAAAGTACGCAAGTTGTTATATTATATTCGATTGGTCGAGGAATATTCGTTTTAACAGGGAATTTTGGACGACGACAAAATCATTGGTGGACCCCATAACGAAATTATTATCGGATTGAGAAAACGACAAAAATATGTTATGAAAATAACGGCGGAAGTTTTACCGTTAACTGTTGAAACACCCGGTGTTAAAAGTACAGGAATACGCGTGGTTGCATAGTAGCACACGATATTGATTATTGATGCTTACGTGAGAAGTCATTCAGTTTTGTTCAATTATTACTTCAGTAATTGTTGCATAGTATCTCACGTTATTTGATTCAATTATTGTTGATATTTTATATATTATTAAATCAATAATTTATATGACAGAGTTATTAATATTATTATTTGTAATATTAACGATGTCTAGAAGTTCTTCCAAGGAGAGGTTTGTCACCTAATTGCGCGCCAATAGGGAGAAATCCTTATTGGAAAACCCCCTCTTTCTTAGGAACGACCTGGTCGATTAATATTATGAAGTATAATAATGATGATAAATGTTGTTAAATATATTGAGGTGTCTTTTTATGAAGTCATGAAAGTTTATATATATATATATTATATAAATTTTGTTTTATTAGTATTATTAATGTAATAAAACAGAAAATCTTTTTATATAAAACAGAATGCTTTTATAAAGTTATTTGTTTTATTAGACTATAAATAGAATATATAATATTCTATTATGCATAGTATTTTGCATAGTAAAATCTTTTTCTATAAAACAGAATAGTTTTATAAAGTTATTCATTTTATTAGATTATAAATAGAATATATTATATTTTATTTAAAGGATTTTGTTTTATTAGAATGTTTTATTAATACTGCATAGTAAATCATTATGGACCGTCCGTTTAAAAGTAAATTAATCTAGACCGTTCATGAATTAGTTACTATTCAGTCCATTCTCTTATAAATAGAAGCTCATTCCTTCATTATTTCTTACGAATTCACTGAAACTCTAGAGAGAGAAACTATAGAGAGAAAGAAGAAAAGTATCCTGCTACTTCACTACTCCTATATCTAGTTTCTTCTAAGGTAAGGGGTATTATTTCTTTCGTATTCATGAAGAGAACTTCTGTTATTCCATTCTTTATTATTTTGTTGAAATAACATGTATACGCGGGCTGCCCTATACTTGGTGAAATTCTTCTGTTATTCTATTCTCTATCATTATATTGGAATAACCTGTCTATGCAAAGTACCACACACATGGTGAAATTCTTCTGTTATTCCATTCTTTATAATTATGTTGGGATAAACTGTCTATGCGAAGTACCGCATATATGGTGAAATTCTTATATTATTCCATTCTTTATTATTATGTTGGAACATTCTGTCAGTGTGTTTACGCATGACCTGGTTCCGTTATTTTTTTTTCTGTTGGAATATCTTGCCTATGCGTTTACGCATGACCTGGTTCCATTATTTATTATTCTGTTGGAATATCCTGTCTGTACGTTTACACATGACCTGGTTCTGTTATTTATTATTCTGTTGGAATAACCTATCTGTGCGGTCTATCGCATGCCTGGTGATTTCTTTTGTTATTCCATTCTTTATTATACTCAGTTGGTTAAAGTTTTGACTTTTATACTCCATGAAATTAGTGTAATATACTTGATATTTGCGCTTCATCCAGTATCTTTTCATGAAAATATTCTTCTGAGCATTCTTGAATATTACTCTACAAAGAAGTATCATGTTGACAATTTGGACATTATTAGTTCCTGGATAAATTAATTCTTGAACTTGTTTTATTGAATTATTATATCATTGTCATCATCCTCATGTTTATATTATGTTGAAAGTCATCTGTGGCCTGTAGTGCATAGATGAACTTGGTATAATTATGACTATGGATTAATCGGTATAATCATGACCGTAATGTTACAAATGATGTGGTAAAAGTCCTCATTGGCCCGTAGTGTATTGATGGACAGTTATTGGCATGATCATGACCATTAATGAATACATGAATATCCTTGGCCCGTAGTGCATGGATAATTTATGGTCGTGATACTAATGAATATCATTGGCCGTAGTGCAGGGATGATGTGGATTATTTATTAAGCTGAGTCTCAGTGATAAAAGTGATGAAAAACCTTTTTAAATCATAAAAGATAGTAGATTTTATTCTCTACTTGACTCTTTTAATGGATTGCTTATTTCGCTGTAGTTAAACTTGATGTTTGTTATATTTTATCAGTTTAACACTGTTAAAGGCTAACGATAATTTTTTCTGCATTATCTTAGCATAACATTTTTTACTGGGCTAGTTGAGCTCACCCTTTTGCTTTCATTGTTCTCTTCAGGAAATGAGAATGTAGCAGGGACTAGTCGGAGAATGGAGTGACGGTCTAGATGATAACGTTAGTAGTCCTCACTATTCTATGAAACAGTGTGATAATAATTGTAATGAAGACTTATTCTGAGAGTGGATATTGTCTAGAAGACAATATTTGTATTAAAACTCATAGCTCTTGTTGTATATTTAGGATTGTATTTGTATTCTGTACCATGTATTTGGAGACTCAGAATAGGTGATGTATACCTATTTTGGGGGAGTCACAATCCCTATGGGTTGTCCCATGGGTTTATCCATTCGGTGACCCACCGATTCGATCCACGGTTCGGTTTCTTGGATCGGGCTTAATTAATTCTAACATTGGGTTTTTAAATCATACTTACTTGGGCTCAACATAATTAATCATTTGGGCTTGATATAATCCAATTCAATTAGATTATACTAAGTCCTAATTCTAAGTCCATTACACCAAATTGTATTCTACACGTATGATTCACGAATTCTCTCCGTATAATACTTGTACGATAATTATATTGTACTTTGTATTAACTCTTCGTATTATACATTGATACTAATAGTATCATACTTGTACAACGCACGCTTTATCATTATCGAAATTCCTTATACGCGTCTCATTTTCTTCTCAGAAATTATTCTACTCAACCCTTAGGTTTTAAGTCCGCAAGCAAAAACTTCGTTTGCCTTAAATGAAATATTATTAGATATTCCATCTCATCTATATATTCTATCATTACGCATTTTCTCGGAATTTCAAAATTAATTCCCGAGCAGCAATGGATGAATAGTGCTTTTATGGAAATTTCTCGAAAAACTTTTATTTTCATCTTGGAAATTCAAAACAATTAATTCTAGCACGTAGCCAGATTGCTAACCATATTCTCATATTCTAGGTCATAGAACGATCTTCACATACCTTACTCACAAAATAAATCAATTTAAATTCATTTAATTCACATAATCAAATAAGAATTTAATTATCATATAAATCCGATTTTTCTCGGGCGTTACATTCTCCCCCCTTTTAAGGATTCTGTCCCCAGAATCTCGCTTATAATTACAAAAACAAATGAGGAAAATTTTCCTTCATTTTACTTTTGAGTTCCCACGTTGCTTCTTCAGCATTGTGGTTTCTCCATATCACATTCATTGAAGGTATTATCTTATTTCTTAAAACTTGTTCCTTCCTATCAACAATTTGAATTGGAATTTTTTCATAAGATAAATATTTCTCTATCTGAATAGATTCATACTCTATTATGTGTTTATAGTCCAGTTTATAAGGACGCAACACAGACACGTGAAACACATTGTGAATGCGTTCCATTTCTGGAGGTAAGGCTATCTCATAAGCTACATCTCCTACTCTTCTTAAAATTTCAAAAGGTCCTATAAACCTTGGACTTAACTTCCCTTTCTTTCCAAAATGTATCTTTCCCTTACAAGGCGATACTTTCAGAAAGACAAAAGATCCTACATCGAATTCTCTCTTTTCTCTGTGAGGATCAACATACTTCTTCTGCCTATCTTGGGCTGCTACCAATTGAGCACGTATTAGCTTTACCATGTCCGCCGTTTGTTGTACCATCTCAGGTCCCAACATCCGACGTTCACCCACCTTAATCTAACACAATGGAGTTCTGCACTTCCTTCCATACAACGCTTCGTAAGGCGGCATGCCTATACTAGCGTGAAAACTATTGTTGTACGCAAATTCCACCAATGGTAGATGGTCATCCCAACTTCCTTTGAAATCCATAACGCAAGATCTTAACATATCTTTAAGCATTTGAATTTTCCGTTCACTCTGCCCATTCATCTAAGGATGATACGCCGTACTCAATCTTAACCGTGTTCCCATTTGCTCTTGCAAACTCCTCCAAAAGTTCGATGTGAATCGTGGATCATGATCTAACACAATCGAAACAGGTAATCCATGTCTGGAAATAATTTCCTTGACATACAACTTAGCTAATTGTTCTAAGTTATACCTAACTCCAATTGGTAGAAAATGAGCCGATTTCGTTAATTGATCCACTATCACTTAAATAGTGTTGTATCCTTTCCTTGTTGTTGGAAGTCCTACCACAAAATCCATTGTGATGTGCTCCCATTTCCACTCTGGAATTTCTAATGATTGCAACAAACCGCTAGGTCATTGGTGTTCAGCCTTAACTTTTTGAGAAGTTAAGCACCTACTAACATATTCTGCTATCTCCCTTTTCATGTTTGGCCACCAAAAGTTCTGACGAAGGTCTTGATACATCTTCGTACTACCAGGATGTATCGAGTACCTCAAACTATGGGCCTCCATCATTATCTCCTCCTTTAATTCTGAATTATTTGGAACCCAAATTCTTCCTTTAAAACGAAGTAATCCCTCCCTATCGAGGTTATACTTAGTCTTTTCTTCATCTTCTATCCTCTTCTTCATCTGCTCGCATTCTTCGTTGCTTAATTTTACTCCTTTAACCCGTTCCATTAAGGTCGGTTGAGTCTCCATGGAAAATAACATTTCCACTACTTCCTCCGGTAACTTAACTTCTAATTCCATTCTTGCCATCGCTGTTACCAACTCATTATGAGTTGTTAACATTGATAGTTTCTCTCTACCCTTCCCACTTAGCGCATTGACTACTACATTTGCTTTCCCTGGATGATATAAAATATAACAATCGTAATCTTTTATTAGCTCCAACCACCTTCTCTATCTCATATTCAACTCCTTCTGTGTGAAGATATATTTCAGACTTATGGTCCGTGTATATCTCACACTTCTCACCATATAGATAATGCCTCCATATCTTCAAGGGAGAAACTACAGCTGCCAATTCCAGATCATGAGTAGGATAGGCCTTCTCATAATCCTTTAATTGACGTGACGCATACGCAATGACTTTGTCATGCTGCACGAGCACGCAACCCAGTCCTTTATGTGAAGCATCTCTATATACTACAAAGTTCCCTATATCATCTGGTAAGGACAATACATCTGCCTCACTTAACCTCTTCTTCAGTTCCTGAAAACTGTTCTCACATTTTTCAGTCCACACATACTTCACCGACTTCCTCGTCAAATTCGTCAGCGGAGTAGCTATTTTAGAAAAGTCTTGAATGAACCCCCTATAGTATCCCACTAACCCTAGAAAACTCCAAACCTCAGTTGTCATTTTCGGTTGCTCCCACTCATTAACTGCTTCTACTTTTGCTGGATCCATTAAAATATCATCTTTATCAATAACATGTCCTAGAAACTGCACTCGCTCAAGCCAAAATTCACACTTTCTGAATTTCGCATACAACTTTTCCTTCTGTAGTGTTTCCAACACTATCCTTAAATGTTCAGCATGATCTTCTGGCGTCTTCGAATAGACTAGAATATCATCAATGAACACTACGACGAACTTGTCCAAATACTGTTTGAACAATCTGTTCATCATATCCATAAATTCAGCTGGCGCATTAGTCAACCCAAACGACATCACCAGAAACTCGTAATGACCATAACGAGTTCTGAACGCCGTCTTAGGTACATCCTCCTTTCTCACCTTTAACTGATGATACCCCGTACGTAAATCTATCTTAGAAAAATACTTTTCCCCTTTCAACTGATCAAATAGATCATCGATCCTGGGCAACGGGTATTTATTCTTAATCGTTAACTTGTTCAACTCTTGATAGTCGATACGAAGTCATAACGACCTATCTTTTTTCTTTACAAATAATATCGATGCTCTCCAGGGAGACACACTCGGTTGAATGTACTTCCTGTCTAATAGTTCTTGTAATTGAACCATTAACTCCTTCATCTCAACTAGCGCTATCCTATATGGTGCCCTTGAAACTGGTGTCGTACCCGATAACAGATCAATTACAAACTCAAACTCCCTATCATGTGGAATACCCAGTAATTCCTTCGAAAATACATCCGCGAACTCTTGAACTATAGGTATCTAGTCCAAGGATGTTCCCACTCTTTGGGTATCCACAACATGGCACAGATAACCTACACAACCCTTTCTTAACATCTTTTTAGCTCGTGTCATCGATAGACAACAAGAGCGTCTCGGTGATTTACTACCGAAGAACACTACCTTGGTTTTCTTAAAAAGCTGAAGGTTCACACTTTTCCTATGACAATCGATTATAGTCTTATGGTTAATCAACCAATCCATACCAAGAATTACATCGAATTCTTTTAACCTTATCGGTTCCAAATCTACCGATAACATATTACCTCTAATATCTACGCAACAGTCCTTATGAATATGTTCAATGGGGATTATCTCTTCGTTTGCTACCTTAACATCTAAAGGTATTGCTAACTTTTCAGGGATTAATCCTAATCGCTGAGCAAATTCACATGCTATAAAAGAACAAGTAGCCCCCGAGTTAAATAACACATAAACATTTATTTCATTGACTGGAATGATACCTGCTACTACATCCGATGATGCAACCCCATTTTGGACAGTCATATTAAACGTAAGGGCTGAGGGTTTACCCACTAATGGTGTTGCTCCAGTAATGGCTAATTTACCACTACCAGAACCCTTATTTCCCTCTAACCCTTTCTTTGGGCAATTTCTTGCCATGTGGTCCAACGATCCACAAACAAAACACCCATGGTTTTTCTTAGGGTTAAGACAGTTGGGCGATAGATGTCCCTCCTACCCACAGTTGTAGCAAACTGATTTCCCCTTGAAATAGACTCCGAGATGAGCCTTTTCGCGTGTCTTGCATGCCTCCGTCCTACACTTAGGATCTCCTTGTTTTACCCCAACATTTCAAGGGTTAAAACTCTTCCTCTTAGGCATATTGCCACTACCACCTGACAACTTCTGCCTTATTTCCTCCCTCTACTTTATTCTTATTCTTTCTTTCCTTGTGATACTGAGACAATGCCTCACCACCACCTTCAGCTATTATAGCTTTTTCCAGAATGATCTCGTAGGAAGCACTCTGAAACACCGATATCCTACTCCAGAGCCAGGGTTTCAAGCCATGCTCAAACCTACTTACTTTTCTCTCTTTCGTGTCCACCTGATGTGGAGCGAATCTTGCCAATTCATTGAATTTGGCAGCATACTGGGGAACTGTCATATCCCATTATTTAAGTTTCAAAAACTTAATCTCCATCCTACCTTACATGCTAGTAGGGAAGTAGTTCTTGAAGAATACATTCTTGAACTGTTCATGATAAGTGTATTTTATATACGCGATTTAATATCCAATTCATCCTTATTTGTTGCTAATTTCTTGTGATCATGTTCAATTTCACTTGTTATGTCATTTCATGTGTAGATTGGTGGTTGTGGCATTCAATGTACAATTGGTGATATTCAGTGCGATTGGAATCAAATGGAGCATATTTGGAAGCAATTAAGCATAGCAGCATAGTCAGTTAACAGAATACACCTCCGCCGGGGCGGGTATGCACAACTTATAAACCCTCGTCGGGGCGAGGGGGGTCTTACAATCAAGTTAGCAGGAACATAGCCCGTCGGGGCGGGCATTATTAGGCTATACACCCCCGTTGGGGCGGAGGTCCTCATACGAGCAAGACAGAAGGCAAGCCCACCGGGGCGGGCGCCCATAGTATATAAACCACCGCCAGGGCGGTGGTTGGAAAATTCTTAGTGTCCTGTTTCGATTGTAATTCCTCTTGGGTACGAATTGTAGCTATTTGCATGGCAATATAACTCTATTGGATAGGAAATTCTGCTAGAGTTTTATGTTATATATCTATTACTCTATCAAAAACAACAGAAAGAAAAGAGAGCAGAATCACGAAGATCTAAGCTGAGTTTTGGATAACAAGTGTGGAGGAGTTTTTCGAGGAGTTTTTCAAGACGGTTGCAATTTTAGTCTACGTGAAGGGTGTTTTCCAATATTCTTCGTGTTAGATTATTTATTGTAATTGGAAGAATGATTTCTATGATTTATTCAGTGTTTATTTTGTTTATTATGAACTAATTCATTTTTTAGACTTGTGATGGATCCTTAAGTGAATCGATGGTTTTGTAAACTTTGATTTCCAATTTAATAAGATATCTCAATTTTATCTATATTAATTTGTGCTTGAATCTATGAATTACCTGATCAACAATTCTTTGTGGAGTTGGATGGAATTGAGAGAGGATATTCAAATCTAGACCTAGTTAATATAGCATGTGTTCAGGATTTTGTTAGTAGCTTAAACTTGATGAGTGTTAAGGTAGAGATATGCTTGACACCGCATGTAATCGAATAGAGAACTTATTCTTCAACCTTTTTCAATTGTAATTCACATAGAGATATAGTGGGTTAGTTGATTAAGATGTTTAAGAGATTTCTATCTTAATCGTGGATTGAAGTTAATAGGGTATTAGTGCATCGAGAGGTGGTTAATACTACTTTCGTGTTCTTGATTAATAAATTGGGATAGTGCATTAAATTGGGATAAAGGTGTTAAAATCAAAGTGAAACTTAGGGTGAAATCATAAGTCTAATTCTCCATTAATTGTTTGAAAATTCAGATTTTGATATTCATGGTTATTTTGTGTTAATTAAATTATTTTTAAATTTTAGTTTTGTTAAGTTAAATTATTGAGTTTGATTTGTTTAATAAAATTAGGGTTAATAGAAGATTGGTAATTGTAAGTTAAGGTTATTGCTAATTAATCTCTGTGGGAACGATACTCTACTCGTCACTCTATTACTTGTTGACCACGTATACTTGTGTGTTGTGCGTAATTAAATTTTACCTAACAAGTTTTTGGCGCCGCTGCCGAGGATATTTTTAGCATAAATCTTAAGTGTTTTACAATATCAGTTTAATTAATCCAGTTTTACTTATACATTTTTTATTGTGCTTCTTATTTCAGGTGTTGGACGTAGTTTATGCGAACTCGGTCCCAAAATCCAGACTTGCTGCCTTTTGAGGACGACATTGAGAAAAGGTTTCAGAGGTTGAGTAAGTGGATCAAGGAAACGAGGTAAGAATTTGAAATACCTGAAAAGGAAGAGGAAATAGTAATGGCAGCCGAAGATCAAAAAGCGTTGAGGGACTTCGCAACACCCAAGGTGACTGAACTGCAGTCAAGCATCACCAGGCTAGCAATAGCAGCAAATACGTTCAAAATTAAGCCTGGGATGATACAAATGATTCATAATTCAGTTCAGTTTGGGGGATTTGCAAATAACGATCTGAATAAGCATCTAGTTAGCTTTTTGGAAATGTGCGATACATTTAGGTTTAATGGGGTTTCGGATGAGTCGGTGAGACTTCGATTGTTCCCATTCTCTTTACGGGACAAGGCGAAGAGTTGGTTGCATTCTCTACCATCCGGTTTGATAACTACATGGGAGGATTTAGCTCAAAAATTTCTCGCAAAATTCTTCCCACCGGCGAAAACTGTGAAGATGAGAAATGAGATTACAATGTTTGAACAGCAACATGGGGAGTCGTTATATGAGGCTTGGGAAAGATACAAAGAACTTCTCAGAAAATGCCCACATCATGGATTTCCACTGACTACAAATGAGCATCTTTAAAAACGGACTACATGGGAATCTCAGGACAAGTATCGATGCAGCATCGGGCGGAGCGTTCATGGCTAAGAGTTACGAGGAAGCCTACGAGTTGATTGAAACTATGTTAGCTAATAACTACCAGTGGCCCACAGCAAGAATGACACATGCGAAGGCAGTTGGGGTATTAGAAGTAGATAGTATGACAGCGATGCAGGCACAAATATCTGCACTTTTAAAGAAGTTGGAGTCAGTGTCAGGAACACAAGCTCAGCAAACACAACAAGTACAACAAATGGAAATAATATGCGAGTTATGCACAAGAGAGCACCCAACGGAGTAATGTGCAATTAATCCAGCAGCTGTGCAATTCATCGACAATTACAACAGAATTCCTCAAAACACATATCAGAACACATACAATCAAGGAAATAGGAATCATCAGAATTTCTCATGGAGCAAAAACCAGAAAAATCAAGCTTCACGTCAATCATATCCTCCAGGTTTTCAAAATCAGCAACTACCAGTTCAATATCAAGAAAGAAAACTCGATCTAGAGGAAGTGTTGGCAAAATTCATGACTACCACCGAGTTGGCTATAAAATAGCACGCCATGGGTATGAAAGCACAAGATAGGGTGATTAAGAATCTAGAGAATCAGATGTGTTAAATTGCATTGGCATTGAATAATAAACCACAAGGGACATTACCAAGTGACACAGAGAAAAATCCTAAGGGTAATCACGAGCAGTGTCAAGCCATTATGTTGAGAAGTGGAAAACAACTTGTTGGTCAAGAGCCAGAAATTTCAGTTAAAAAGGAGATTAATCCAGAGACAGAAAATACAGTGGGTGAGGTAAAGCAAGGGAACAAAAAACAAATGGAAAAGAACAAACCTGTCAACGAACCAGCTATTTATCCTCCCCCACCATTCAAGCAAAGAGTTCAAAAACAGAAATTAGACAAGCAATTTTCAAAATTTTGGAAGTTTTCAAGAAACTTCAAATTAACATACCATTTGCAGAGGCCCTAGAACAAATGCCGAGTTACACAAAATTTATGAAAGGGATTTTATCAAGGAAAAAGAAATGGGAAGATTTTGAGACTGTGGCATTAACAGAGGAGTGTAGTGTGGTATTACAGCAGAAATTACCACCAAAACGCAAGGACCCGGGGAGCTTTACTAATCCATGCACGATCGGGGAGATGCATTTCAGCAAGTGTTTATGTGATTTGGGGGCGAGTGTAAACCTTATGTCATTGTCAGTATATTTAGAATTGGGTTTGCCCGAGCCAAGGCCTACGAATAGGGTTTGGCGGATAGGTCGGTCACGTATCCGAGAGGCATAGTAGAGGACATCTTAGTGATAGTGGATAAGTTTATATTCCCCGCAGACTTTATCATTTTAGATTTTGAGGAGGACAAGAACATCCCAATTATCCTAGGGAAACCATTTTTGGCTAAAGGGAGAACACTCATAGATGTACAAAAGGGAGAACTCACTATGAGGGTCCAAGATTAAGAAATGAAATTCAATGTGTTTAAGGCCATGAAATTTCCTACGGATGAGGAAGAATGTTTTCGAATGGATCTAATTGAGCAAATCATTAGTGATGATATGATCAAAAGTTTGGTGAACGATCCGTTAAAAATAACATTATTGGGAGATGAGGAGATCGATGATCCGGAATTAGTGGATTACCTTCAATTGCTAGACTCATTGCCACGAGTACCAAGATTTAGAACACCGTTTAAACCACTGCACACAGAGGACGTAACCACAGAAAAACTGAAACCATCATTGGAAGAGTCACCAAAGCTGGAACTTAAGCCACTTCCTAAGCACCTCAGGTATGCGTATTTAGGTAATTTAAATTCTTTACCTGTTATTATTTTAGCTGCACTTAACGAATTGCAGGAAGAAAAGTTGCTGAGGGTGCTTCGGGAACACAAATCAGCTATTGGATGGACAATTGCTGACATAAAGGGAATCAACCCTTCATTTTGCATGCACAAGATCCTAATGGAAGACGAAGCAAAACCAACGGTGGAACAACAACGGCGACTCAATCCAATTATGAAGGAAGTGGTAAAGAAGGAAATTTTGAAATGGTTAGACGCAGGCATCATCTAGCCGATTTCTGACAGCAAATGGGTTAGTCCAGTCCAGTGCGTACCAAAAAAAAAGGAGGAATGACGGTGGTGCAAAATGACGACAACGAGTTAATCCCAACTAGAACAGTTACAGGTTGGTGGGTTTGCATGGATTACAGAAAATTGAACAAGGCAACCCAAAAAGATCATTTCTCGCTGCCCTTTATTGACCAAATGTTAGATAGATTGGCGGGACACCAATTTTACTGTTTGTTGGATGGGTATTCGTGCTACAACCAAATAATCATCGCTCTGGAGGATCAAGAGAAGACCACATTCACGTGCCTTTACAACATATTTGCATTCAGGAGGATGTCATTTGGGCTATGCAATGCACCGACAACTTTCCAACGGTGTATAATGGAAATTTTTTCAGATATGGTGGAGAAAATGTTGAGGTCTTCATGGATGACTTTTCAGTTTATGGGGATAGTTTTGATAATTGCTTGAAGAATCTGGTCATGGTTTTGCAAAGATGTAAGGACACTAATCTTGTACTAAATTGGGAGAAATGCCACTTCATGGTTGAAGAGGGCATAATTTTGGACAATAATGTATCGGCTCAAGGGATGGAAGTTGATAAAGCGAAGCTGGAAACTATTGAAAAATTGCCTCCACCGACCTCAGTGAAGGGTATTAGGAGTTTCTTGGGACACGCTGGGTTCTACAGGAGGTTTATAAAAGACTTCTCTAAAATTGCGAAACCCCTATACAGTCTTTTAGAGAAGGATGCGACATTCAGCTTTGATAAAGAATGCAAGACGGCTTTTGATTTATTAAAGAGGAAATTGACTACAACCTCTGTTATAGTTGCACCAGATTGGAGCATGCCATTCGAGCTTATGTGTGATGCAAGCAACTTCGTCGTTGGGGCTGTTTTGGGTTAGCGGAGAGACAAGGTGTTTCATGCTATATACTACGCAAGAAAAACACTTATAGAAACTCAAATGAACTACACAACCACAGAAAAAGAATTGCTTCCAATGGTATATGCGTTTGATAAATTTCGGGCTTACTTGATCGGGACTAAGGTAATAGTCTATACAGACCATGCAGCAATTCGGTACTTGATAGCAAAAAAGGATGCTAAACCACGCCTTATCCGGTGGATTCTCCTACTTCAAGAGTTCGATTTAGAAATAAAGGATAGGAAGGGGACGGAGAATCAAGTAGCCGACCACTTGTCTAGGTTGGAAAACCACGAGAAAGAAAAAGACAACAAATGTGAAATCAATGAATCGTTCCCGGATGAGCAACTATTTGGGATTTTAGCAGAGATTCCGTGGTATAGCGACTATGCAAATTTTGTTGTGAGCAACATTTTACCACCTGACCTCACAAGGCAACAGAAAAAGAAATTTCTTCAGTACGTGAAATAGTACATGTGGGATGATCCGTATTTGTTCAAGTAGTGCACCGATAAGGTGATTCGACGGTGTGTCCCATATAGTGAAGTGAAGAATATTCTGCATGAGTGTCACTCATCAGCGTATGGAGGGCATTATGGGAGGGAGAGGACAGCGGCGAAGGTTCTGCAGTGTTATTTTTATTGGCCCACATTATTCAAAGATGCCCACCAGTTTGTCAAACAATGCAATAGGTGTCAAAGGGTGGGCAACATTTTGAAACGTAATGAGATGCCTTTACAAACGATTTTGGAAGTGGAAAATTTTGACGTATGGGGTATCAATTTCATGGGACCATTTCCATCGTCCTTGAATAATCAATACATTCTACTCGCAGTGGACTACGTGTCAAAGTGGGTTGAAGCTGTAGCTCTACCAACAAACGATGCTAAGGTGGTCCTCAAATTCCTTCAAAAGAACATCTTCACAAGGTTTGGCACTCCAAGAGCAATTATAAGTGACGAAGGTAGTCACTTTTGCAATAAACCGTTTACTACTCTTTTGGCCAAGTATGGGGTGAACCACAAGATAGCTACAACATATCACCCTCAAACTAGTGGACGAGATGAGGTATCAAACAGAGAAGTCAAAAAGATATTAGAGAAAGTGGTGAATCCAAGTCGGAAAGATTGGTCACTTAGATTGGACGATGCTTTATGGGCCTACCGGACTGCATACAAGACGCCAATCGGGATGTCACCATATCAACATAAGGCATATTGGGCAGTGCAAAAACTAAATTTTGATTAAAAAGCTATAGGAGAGAAGAGATTACTTCAGTTGAATGAACTTGACGACTTTCGCCTTCATGCCTATGAGAATGCCAAATTATACAAAGAAAAAGTCAAAAGATGGCACGACAAGAAAATTTTGCGTTGAACATTTGAGCCAGGCCAATCTGTACTATTATTCAACTCAAGGCTGCGTTTGTTCCTCGGAAAGCTTAAATAAAGATGGTCGGGACCATTTACGGTCAAGTAGGTATTCCCTCATGGTGCGGTTGAAATTTACAGGTCGCAATCCACTCGAAACATTCAAAGTCAACGAACACCATCTAAAGCATTACTGGGGTGGAGAAGCTAATACTGACGTGATCGCCATCACAT
The DNA here is from genome assembly GCA_020205505.1 of Panax japonicus. Classification (NCBI taxonomy): domain Eukaryota; kingdom Viridiplantae; phylum Streptophyta; class Magnoliopsida; order Apiales; family Araliaceae; genus Panax; species Panax japonicus. The sequence continues at coordinate 18,793,081 of CM035106.1, forward strand.
TGGTCGATACAACTTAAGCAGAAGTAGTCAGGTTGAACGACTTAAAATCAAGTGCTCATTGAGAGGCAACCCAATATTTAGTTCTTTAATCGTATTTTTCATTCATATTTGCTTAATAATAGTTTTAGTAAATTCCTAGGTAGAAGAATAAAATAAAAATCTCGTTAATCTCTCCACAACATAACATGATATCAACGACTCACTAAATCTCATGTTTCATGTCATGTAGGATGGAAAAAGGATCATCAAGCGAGTATGTTGAAGAAAACCAAGAGAGCCTGACAGTAACCAAGCCCACTGGGGCGGGCCCCTTCTACACTTTAATCCCCGCCGGGGCGGGGGGTCTCCAAAAATTTTAACAGTAAGCACGCCCGCTGGGGCGAGCCCTAAAAACACTACAACCCCCACCAGGGGCGGGGGTCCTGGAATTTAGACAGACAGTGGCAGTTGGTTGGTCTTCCCTCCTTCCCAATAATACCCCACTTTCACACTACTCCACCACCTCATTACTCCATAACCACCACCAACTTTCCCCATATTCCCAAGACTTCATTACTCTTATCCACCTCTCGACCTCCTCACTCCACCAATGCTAGACTACCCTCTCCATCTATAAATACCACCACATATATACCAACTCTCCCACCACACTTCCTATAAAGAAAAAGAGAGTAAAGTTGTAAGCTAGAGAGATAATAGTGCAAAGTTTGGGGGAGAGTGGAGCAAAACTAGCAATTGAGAGAGCCATGGCTTCGCAATCATCTATGAAACGCCAAAGGAGGGAGAGTTCACGTCCATCCTAACCAACCCGCACCTTCGATCGCCGAAAATTTATAAGTGTCGTCGCCGCCGATCGGTATGACTATATGCTTACCAAAGCCCTTACACCGGAGAGGGGATTGGCACCAGATCCTAATGATGGGGAGCTGATGCCGCAAATCTACCAAAAGGGATGGATAAAATTTACCGAGGAGCTGGAACCAGCCGTTGTAAATATTGTCAAGGAGTTTTACTCAAATGCTGTGGACAAAGAACCATTTCAAGCATTTGTGCGCGGATGTTTGGTTCTATTCAGTGCCGACGCCATCAACACATACTACCAACTGCGGGTGCCTCGCCACTGCCAGTATGAGCATCTCCATAATTCTGACCCAGATTATGATGCTATTATCATGGAGATGACAAAGTCGGGAACGTCATGGATGAAAGATCGAAAGGGAGGCACCGTGTTTCATAGCAATGGCCTTGGCCGGTATGGCAAAATTTGGTATGCCTTCCTCTACGTGAAATTACTTCTGTCTCAACATACCTCGGACATCACCAAAGAGAAGGCATTGCTGTTGTATGCCATTGTGCAAGATTTTATAATTGATGTCGGGGCTATCATTTGCTTCTCCATCCGCCAGGTAACTACGTGAGAATTTTTCTGGAGGCTTCCCACACCCATCACTCATATGCGGGTTGTGCTGTCAAGCAGGAGTTAGATGGTCTGATGACGAGCCCACTCAAATGTCACTCACGTTGCTTGATTCAAGAATGATAGCGCGATACTCTGTATGGGCAGGAGACGAGTCACACCCTCGTGGAGTGGGCTTCATTTTCCCATCATCGTCGGAAGACAACGTGGATGTTACAGAGACATCGGAGGACGATGATGAAGAACTGGGAGATCAAGGGGATGAGCAGGTACCGCGGGCCGAGGCTATATCTAGATATCAATTCCTTGATTTCTAAAATCAACTGAATGCACACACCAAGGCAACTCGTCGGGAGATGCGTCGATTGGCAATGAGGCAAGAGCACATGTTCGATGCTATGCACACATCTTTTGCCTCGTTGAACACAACTCTTCAGAGTTTCAACCCAGCAGCACAATTTCCATATCAATAGCCCGATCCAATGCCAAGGTTCCCGCCGAGTGATTCTGATGAAGAAGAACAACAACCATCTCCTCAAGCTTAAGCATTGACACGGAAGTCCTCACGTACTTATTTTGATCAATTATCCAATGAGGACATTATATTGTTTAAGTTTGGAGGATTTAAATTCATGTTTGCATGCATTCTAGCTTTTAGGATTCATTTTTAATTTTTGTCAATTAATTATCTATATTGCATTTTATTTCCAGTATTACATGATAGCTTAGGGCATACATAGTAGTTTAGGTTTTGCATAGTAGATAATAGTGTAATGCATTTTGTTATCCATGCATTTTGTTATTCACATTTATATATTAAAAAAATTAAAATGTTATTTAGTAATTATTGTGTTGTTTAAGTCCATCAATGTTGTGTTTCATGTTGTTGTGGGCCTATGATGTGATTGTCAAATAAGTAGCAAATACAGGATTGAGTATTAGAACTATAACACAATGATTGCTTATGAATCGAATCTTAAGTTGTTTGAAACTGGTATAAAAGGGTAGCACGAATAACAAATATCTGTGTTAATTGGTTAAGTTCAAAATGGTACCTAAATAGTCTCTAAAGGATAATGCTAGAGTGAATGATAAAATGTCAAGGATGGACAGTAAAGGCTAAAGTTAGGCAAGAACCTAAGTTTGGGGGATGTTATGTGGGGTATATAAGCTTAAATTTTTTTTGAATAAATACCGTAACGTGCTTGTCTAGTTTTGTGGCCTTTGTTACTTGAGCAAGTAAGCCCGAGGGGATTGTCTTTACACCTAGCACCCTAAGGTCTTAATGGTCTAGGAGTCGTTGGTCGAAAGCTCGTTAAGGTAGCATTGAAAAGCCTAAGGGAATAAGACACTACACAGCTATGTGTATAAAAGTAAAATGGGAAATAAGATCAAAAAGCCCCCGCATCTAAAAAAATTATGAATAAAGCATAAGTACCCCGCGTGAACCCTTGAGATTTGTGATTGCTTGATTTTATTTGGAACTATCTATTTTTGAAATTTTTAAGTTTGTGTTGCATGATTCCTTCTAAGAGACTGGTTATGTATTGAATTTGAGTTAGTATTGGTTATAATGGATGTTACACACACACACACACACACACTATACCAGTGATGATGGCTTGAGATTCGAGGATTACAGCGTATTTGTAGATTGGTTATTGATGGTTGATATTGTATAGTTCTTATTTTCGCTGAGGCTGTTAAGATAATTTTGATTCTGCGATATTGTTGGATTTGATAGCATATGAGTGAATTCATTTTCATATCTTTGCATTGCATGTAGTTGACTTGTGCTCGAGGACTAGCACGGTTTAAGTTTCGGGGATTTTGATAAGTGTATTTTATATACGCGATTTAATATCCAATCCATGCTTATTTGTTGCTAATTTCTTGTGATCATGTTCAATTTCACTTGTTTTATGTCATTTCATGTGTAGATTGGTGGTTGTGGCAATTCAATGTACAATTGGTGATATTCAGTGCTATTGGAATCAAATAGAGCATATTTGGAAGCAATTCAGCATAGCAGCATAGTCAGTTAATAGAACACACCCCTGCCGGGGCGGGCATGCACAACTTATAAACCCCCGTCGGGGCGGGGGGGGGGGGGGTCTTACAATCAAGTTAGCAGGAACATAGCCCGCCAGGGCGGGCATTATTAGGCTATACACCCCGCCGGGGCGGGGGTCCTCATACAAACAAGATAGAAGGCAAGCCCGCCGGGGCGGGGGTCCATAGTATATAAACCCCCGCCGGGGGTGGGGTGGAAAATTCTGAGTGTCCTATTTCAGTTATAATTCATCTTGGGTACGAATTGTAGCTATTTGCATGGCAGTATAACTCTATTGGATAGGAAATTCAGCTAGATTTTTATGTTAGATATCTATTACTCTATCAAAAACAACAGAAAGAAAAGAGAGCAGAATCACGAAGATCTAAGTTGAGTTTTGGATAGCAAGTGTGGAGGAGTATTTCGAGGAGTTTTCAAGACGGATTGCAATTTTAGTCTACGTGAAGGGTGTTTTCCAATATTCTTCGTGTTAGATTATTTATTGTAATTGGAAGAATGATTTCTATGATTTATTCAGTGTTTATTTTGTATATTATGAACTAATTCATTTTTTAGACTTGTGATGGATCCTTAAGTGAATCGATGGTTTTGTAAACTTTGATTTCCAATTTAATAATCTATCTCCAGTTTATCTATATTAATTTGTGCTTGAATCTATAAATTGTCTGATCAACAATTCTTTGTGGAGTTGGATGGAATCGAGAGAGGATATTCAAATCTAGACCTAGTTGATATAGCATGTGTTCAGGATTTTGTTAGTAGCTTAAACTTGATGAGTGTTAAGGTAGAGATATGCTTGACACCACATGTAATCGGATAGAGAACTTATTCTTCAACCTTCTTCAATTGTAATTCACATAGTGATATAGTGGGTTAGTTGATTAAGGTGTTTAACAGATTTCTATCTTAATTGTGGATTGAAGTTAATAGGGTATTAGTGCATCGAGAGGTGGTTAATACTACGTTTGTGTTCTTGATTAATAAATTGGGATAGTGCATTAAATTGGGACAAAGGTGTTAAAATCAAAGTGAAACTTAGGGTGAAATCATAAGTCTAATTCTCCATTAATTGTTTAAAAATTCAGATTTTGATATTCGTGGTTATTTTGTGTTAATTAAATTGTTTTTAAATTTTAGTTTCGTTAAGTTAAATTATTGAGTTTGATTTGTTTAATAAAATTAGGGTTAATAGAAGATTGGTAATTGTAAGTTAAGGTTATTGCTAATTAATCTCTATGGGAACGATACTCTACTCATCACTCTATTACTTGTTGACCACATATACTTGTGTGTTGTGCGTAATTAAATTTTATCCAACAAGTTTTTACTTGCTGGGACGGGGGTGTGTTCTGTTAACTGACTATGCTGCTATGCTGAATTGCTTCCAAATATGCTCCATTTGATTCTAATCACACTGAATATCACCAATTGTTCATTGAATGCTACAACCACTAATCTACACATGAAATGACATAAAACAAGTGAAATTGAACATGATCACAAGAAATTAGCAACAAATAAGTATGAATTGGATATTAAATTGCGTATATAAAATACACTTATCAGTTTCTATGTAAATGCCTCTGTCCTAGCCCCACCCTGGTGAGCCTCCCACCAGTAGTTGCCCTCCCCCTTCATCATGTAAGTCGCAAAAGAAGTCTTTTGCGCCTCACCTACGTTTGTAATCACAAACGCCTTTTCTATCTCATTTACCCATGTATGGGCCTCTAAAGGGTACGTCATTCCTCGAATCTCTGGAGGACCCACACTCTTAAATTCCTTAAAGGTAGTTATTCTTGTTACCCTAGGTGCTACATGAATTCCTCCCCCAACTTGGTTAAATGCTGCCATTAATAAATTAACGAACTCTTGCATAGAGTTATTAGGACCCTCCTGATTTTCATTATGAGACTCGGCCTCTTGGTTACGTTGTCTCCTTCTTGGGGGCATAATTCTGATTAAATAAATAAAGCTTCATTATTATTTATTTAGCTGCTTAGTTATCATTCTAAAATAACAACTCATACCACAATAAGCACATTAAAAATAAAAACTTCATTATACTAATATGCTTTCATAGTCAAAACTATTTACACGTTGCTTCCTTAGCCCAAAAAGCTATTACATTACTATCCTGCGATTGACTTCTATAAAAATTGGGATTTACAAAAAGACTACCATTTAATTATACAAAAGAGAGTTTTACATCACTACATATATACAAAACGATATAACGATCTACTAAACCTGTCGTACGACATTCTCATGTTTCTGATTTGCTAAAATCGAAACAATATCTCGACTAATGGTATGTCGAGTCTGCCCTGACTCAATAGAATAACAAGCAATTTTCAGCTTGAAATCCTCATGAGCGCATTCGTGGATGTATGACATCCTAGCTATCTTCTGGTCTTTTTCAACCAATTTCTTTCGAAGCTTTACGGCCTCTTCCTTATAATCCCTCGCCTTATCCGTCATCAACACTTTCTCATCATGCTCCGACTCAAAATTTGCCTCTAGAGATTCCTTTGCCTCATATAGGGCGGTTATGTCCTCGTTCTGTGTCTACACCACAGTGCGTAGATGCACATTCCTATCCAACACTGCCAGATACAATGATCTCATTGCATCTGGAGGTGTTGTCTCCTGAGTAGGTACCACCGTATTAATCGATGTTACCTCCATCTCCTCCTCCACGTCAATCATTATATTCAGATATGACGCTATCCCCATTGTTTCCTTGGAGTATTCCTCATCAGAAATGCACTCTTCTATATCAGAGTCTTCTAGAATCATTATGGGTACCTCCGCCACGGGCATAGGTACTATCTCCACTTGGTTCACCGACTCTTCACTTATCACGTGAATGTCTTTAAACATCAAGCTATCGTTTGACATCTACAACACACATAACACGTTGATTAGTACATAATACACAATAGTATAAGCACAAATCACATTTAATTTATTTAAGATTAGTTTCCATCTTTTAATTCTTTCGGTACTGAGTTTTCTCAATACCTTATTAATTCATTTGACTCAAATTTCTTTCTTCGGACTTTACCTTCCTTATGAGATTATTAGCCTAAGGTTCTTCCCCCCTTAAGTTTTATAACCTAATGCTTTGATACGAACCTGTAACGCCCCCAAATTCGGGTATCTTCCAACCCGACATATGGTGCTACACGGTACTCATAACTATATAATTATTCCATTGAAATGCAACATAATGAATGTAATTACTATCTTTTTATTACAATCAAAGTGAAATCCCTTCCCAGGTTCATAAACCGATTACACCGTTTGTTGGTTGTAAGATATAATACATACAAACATACTAATCTATTACATGATGGTTAACTTTCCATCTTAGCTTTACCCTTATCTCTCTTAGCATTCTCCATATAATTCACGCAAGAAGTGAGCATAACAAGCTCAACAAGTCTAACAAAGAATAACATTAAAACCACATTCGTTAATTATACGACAATTTTCAATAACTGAACAAATAATTATGAAGTATCATGAACCAGTAATACTTTAACAACTCATAACATCATTTCCAAAAGTATAGAATAGATTAGGAATTCTGAACTGGTCGAGAGGCCATGAACAGTTGCTTTCTGTTTTCATACTTGAAAAGGACATCACAGCACTAAGGATGTACATCCAGTATTACTTACGAGCACTTCTAGGTGATCAGCCTATAGTACTCTATGTTGATCAACATTTATCCGTTAAACGTATTTACGTTTAAGTTTTGACAAACTCGAGTGCCCATCAAATAATCAATGAAAAATACTTTTGTTTGTTCATAGACAAACCTTACCTTCGAATCCGTACCAATTACTTGGCATATGATAGCGTTATCAGTTCTATATAGAAAGATATGTAGAAAAATCAATCTATATCTTACGAATAGTCTAGCCGAGTTAAAACAGGCATAGACCCTTTCTTCAAAATCAATCATGCAATTCAGTACAATGAATCACATAGAACTTGACTAACTTGAAGGTTAGACAAGCATTAAGAAAACTTTCCTTTCAGCGTCTTCAAATAACTTAATCGACTGTTCACAGCCTTTACAGAATCTACATGATATATTCACATAGCACACTGTAATTAGCTACCAAACAATTACTCACATTGTTTCTACCAACTTCTTTCTCTTCTATGTCTTAGATGACTTTATTTCATTAATAATGTCAATTTGACTAATTACCATTCATCCCGGCTTATTAACAATCTTACGTCATTAACCGAACTCTATCATCATTGGTGAAGTACCAATGTTGTTTACCGATTATGGTTCATTAATAACACTTTGTGTTCCTCGTTCATAATTAATAATATGCGTTCAATTCCTAAGTTCATTACCATATACACTAGTATATGTAACATAGGAATAGTCTTAGTACATTCATTGAGTATATAAATTCAACTTATGTAGGTCTCGGAACAAATGAAGTTCAAAACCTAGCTTTTCTATCAAAACCCTTGTCTCGGCGCTACGGCGTGGCCTTTAAAACTAACACTGGCGCTGCGGCGCCCAGTCTGCAGTAACTGAGTCCCGGTTCTGGCGCTGCGGCGCGAAAACGTCTTCTCATGAGTGGCGCTACGATGTCACTCTCTAGTAGGTTATGAAACTATACTGCCACTGTGGTGCGGACACATTAAGCCCTCAGCACTAGAAAACTTTGACAGTTAAAAATTTTGGTGAGCTTCCCGGATTCATAACTTCTTCGTTATAAGTCCAATTTGGTCCGTTCAAAAGCCTACAACTCATAAATTACATACTCTACGCGTTCATATAAGAGTTCTACAATTTCGAATTCGTTAACCCAAAATTCACCATTAAGTTCATTTTTGTGCGTTTGTTAAACGTTAATAAGCTTTCAATACTCGTTTTCTTCGTTTTAAGTCGGAATCCGACGATTCTTGAGTCCACGACTCTTAAATACCCTATCTCATGTGTTGACATTGAAACCCAACATTTTTAAGTCTCATGACAAGCTTTCGACTACCGATCCGAAATTTCTACTTTCTCGACGTTTAACGTCTAATTCCATAAAATTTGTCATAACTTCGTTACTTGTGATCCATAAACCAAATCACATGGAATACTCCATTGATTTCATATCTACATCCTAACCAAGCAAGATGCACATATATTAACATTGATGGAGTTCAATTGTTCATCAACAACCAACCTCAACAATCAATATTTCCTAAGGGTTTAAACTTACGTCAACCTTACGATTTCTATTTCTTCATGACTTATAAAGATTTTACATATTACAAGCCATCCTTATTCCTCCATAAGGGGCATACTCCACCAATTTATAATTCTTCATACTCAAAGAAATCAAAAGGGATGGAAATTATTATTAAGGAATATTAGTTTAACGATCTTTGTGTTCTTGACAGAAACTCTAAGGAAAAGCTTCAAAGTGGTAAGTTTGATTGAGTCTAACTCTTTCTCTCTCTCTCTCAATATATGTTGATTGACTCTTGGAAAACTCACAAAATGGCCAACATATGCTTCTTATTTATAGGAAAACAAAAGGGAGGGTTTTTTGGTCATTTGTCCCACCTCCTTACTATTCACTACTTTATCACCAAGTAAAATACTTGGTGATCAAGTAGATTACTTAGCTTGCACACCAAGTGGCCAGCCCACCATGATCCATGGGTCATCCCTATGGATTGCCCTATGGGTTTTATCCATTCGGTGACCCACCGGTTCGATCCACGATTCGGTTTCTTGGATCAGGCTTAATTAATTCTAACATTGGGCTTTCAAATCATACTTACTTGGGCTCAACATAGTTAATCATTTGGGCTTGATATAATCCAATTCAATTAGATTATACTAAGTCCTAATTCTAAGTCCATTACACCAAATTGTATTCTACACGTATGATTCACGTATTCTCTCAGTATAATACTCGTATGATAATTATATTGTACTTTGTATTAACTCTTCGTATTATACATAAATACTAATAGTATCATACTTGTATAACGCACACTTTATCATTATCGAAATTCCTTATACGCGTCTCATTCCCTTCTCGGAAATTATTCTACTCAACCCTTACGTTTTAAGTCCGCAGGCAAAAACTTTGTTTTCCATAAATGAAATATTATTAGATATTCCATCTCATCTACATATTATATCATTACGTGTTTCTCGGAATTTCAAAATTAATTCCTGAGCAGAAACGGATGAATAATATTTTTACGGAAATTTCTCGAAAAACTTTTATTTTCGTCTTGGAAATTCAAAACAATTAATTCTAGCACGTAGCCAGATTACTAACCATATTCGCACATTCTAGGTCATTGAACGATCTTCACATAACTTACTCACAAAATAAATCAATTAAATTCATTTAATTCACATAATCAAATAAAAATTTAATTATCATATAAATCCAATTTTTCTCGGGTGTTACAATATAAAAACAGAAGTTTGTGCCACCCCTTATTGCTAGAAGGGGTTTGCATACAAGTACGCTTGTTGTGATGTTTCTTTAACCTCATGAAGCCCTTTTCTTGCGATTTTTGGAGGTCGAATATCTGTTAGAGTAGGTCATTGCATGGTGGGAGGCTGATGAATGGGTTTCATACCTACGAATTGGATCCCTATTATGACTTAAACAGTGACTAATCCATTTATTTTAGTATTATTTTATGTGTTTTGTGAATGTTTGTGTGCAGGGTTAGTATGTGTTGGCTAAGGCAAGGATTGTGGCAATGTAGTAGGAAAGTGCAACAAAGTAGAAGTTCAATAGAGATGTAGAGTATACCCTGTCGGGGCAGGCATCCATAGGCCAAAATACCCCGTCGGGGCGAGGGTATACAAAATCAGAGAGAGTAACACCCCACAGAGGCAGGGGTTTCCATGAATAAAACGCCCGTCGTGGCGGGTGTAACAACCCGATATTTTTTTTATAAATAAATCAGAATCTTTGCGTATAATTTTTTTTATTTTATTTATCAAAATAAATATGGAGAATATGTGCCAAGATAATGGGTATATGTATTTATGTGATAAATAAAAATATATTTATTATATGAATTATTTCAAATAATTTTTATTTTAGAATTATTAATCATTATAAATTATATTCTTATAATAATTAATTTTATAGTAGAAATGTTTTTATTAATTATTTTCTATAAAAATATAATTATATATTATTTATTTAATACATGAAATGATTTTTTGAATTATTATAATAATTATTTTATTATAAGAATTTATGCTAAATTAATTAAGTTAATTATTTTAACTTAATTAATAATGTTAAATATAAAAGATAAATCAGATATGGAATCCAAACCCTAATTTTAGATTTTGATCAAGGAATGAGAATAATAATATAATATTAATTATATTTTGATTTTTCAATGCTATAAATATTTACTATATGTACGTATTGATAATAGTTGGTCAATTATGGTGTATTATGATCAAACCCGAGCATTAATTTGTTTAATCCTATTTTAAATTCAAATGGGAAATTCAAGACTGTTAAATGACTGTTTATATGATTTATGTTGTGTATTATAAAGATTTGATGCTAATTAGGAAAACCCTAATTTCTGAAATTAGAAACCTTAAATAATAATTGAATTAATTGCCAAATGAAACCCTAATTTGAAACTCCATTATGAGTTTGAGACTATTATATAACTGTATTATATGATTTTATGATTAATTAGGTAAACCCAAATTAACATTTAGAAATATTAATTTCTAAAAATCATAATATTTAAATTATAAACCCTAAATAGTAAATGGTAAACTCTAATTACTAAATTAATAAGGTTAATTATAATTAGTAAATTTTAAAACCCTAATGTTTCTGTATAATGTAATTAGAAAATCTTATCTAATTAAGGAAACCCTATATAATTTGTAATTTTTAGAAATTAAATTTTTATTTTTGAAACTAAATTTTTCATTTTTAAACCCTAATTGCTAAATCCTACAAATTCTATATACCAAACCTTAGGGTTAAACCCTAATGGTCAAACCCTAAGGGTTTGTCAAGATTACAAGATTGCCATTAAAATTGTAAGGTTATTGACCAAAATGCCCTTTTGTATTCTTTAATAAGCTTGCTTGTGTATCTAACCAAATTTGGAGTTGGTGACCTAACATATTGACTTAGTACAACTCAAATCTCCAGCACATCAGCTCTAGATATCAACCTTGTACATTTTAACCATCATATATATAGATTGGAAAAGAGAGAATTGCATTTGTTAGCCATTTTTTTTTCCAACACCCAACTAAACTTTCTCAAGCTCACACCTCCGAAATTTATTGGTAGATCAGTCGCAAATCAAAGCCCCACTAACACCCTTAACCAAATCAGTAGCCAGAATCAAGGAATTGATCATAAAGGTATAATCCCTCACCAAGAAATTTGAGTTTTGATTCCATGTTAGATCTTAGGTTTTAATGTTTAAACATGTTATATGTAGTCTATTTAAGTGATCTGGGCTGGCACATGCTAGATCCATAACATTAATATGCTCAAAATCAAGTTTTTGAAAAATCTGGAAAAAAAAAAATTGTGTTGTCTGATAACGCATGTCAGACCCTGTAGATCTCTCTGTTTAAGTTTTTGGTTGTTTTAAGCTTTGATCTTGTAGTATGCTATGAACTCTTTAAACTGGAACTTGAATTAAGGTCAGAACATGAACAAATTTCATGTTATTCTTGGTCAAACCACATTGACCGGCATTGACCTAACATTTCTGGGTAACCCAGATTTTCCCAGAAAGGGCCTGACAACTTATTTGCAGCCTCGGATCTTGCAGGTGTTGTGCGTTATGAGTTTATTGTTACAACCATGTTGTAGTATGTTAGTTTAACTTTCGATCCATGCTTTTAGTACCTCTAGATATCAAATGTACAAGATTTGGTGGCTGGTCAAAGAAGGTCAGACGTTCATGGAATCAGTTTTCTAGTTAACCCAAAAAACTGATGAGCATGACGACTGACAGACTTTGACCGGCATATATCTTCATTCTGTGATGTTATTATTGTGATTTTTTGTAATAGATCTCGTAAGTTACACGCTGACTACAACCTGGAAGTCTTAAATCACATAAACAACAAGATTTCAAGTTGTGGAAGCCCAAATATGAACAGTTGAACTGTTCTTCATTTCTGGGCAAACCCAGAAATGAAGAACAGCTCTAACAACTTGTTCTTGAGCCTAGATCTTGCTTTTGGTACATGTTTTGACCCTGTTTATTATTAGAGCTTGTAGTATTACAGTAGTACTACGACATCAAACCATTATCTTGCCCGGATAACATTAAGATCGTGGTTTAAATCGTGGTCAAAGTAGCACCCTCGAAACTAACATTGAATGTCTGGGTTTTCTGAAGAATACCTATAATGACAGTTTTGTCACTATAGGTACCTTTAGCGAAAGACTGTGTCATTTTAATTATTTTAATTTCCAAAAATTATTTAAAAATAGAAAATAATTTCAGAAAATTACAAAAATTATTTAAAAAATATTTTAAGTTATAAAAATTAACTTTTAATAATTTGACATATTTTTCATAAATATTAGTATTTATTTAAATATTATTGATATTTAATTTATTTAATAAATGCATTAAATAGATTAATAAAAAATGATTTTATTATATCAAAAATCATTTTAAATAATAATAAGGTATTTAAAAATATTTTAAGTTATAAAATATAACTTTCAATATTTAAAGGTAAATTTAATTAATTAATTATTATTAATGATATTAAGGTTATTTAATAATTATATTAAATAAATTAGTTTAAAAATAATTTTAATATTATAAAATCATTTTAAATTAAAAAAAAGTGTTTAAATATATTTTAATTTATAAGATATAACTTTTAATATTTAAAGGATAATTTCATTAATAATTTAATAATAATGATATTAATTTAACATTAATGATATTAAATTTATTTAATAATTATATTAAATAAATAGTTTAAAAATAGTTTTATTAATTTAAAAATCATTTAAAAAGGGATATAAATGAATTAAAAATATTTTAAGTTATACTTAAAGACTTTTAATATTTTGATAAATGATACATTAATATTTAAATATTAATGGTAATTATTTAAAAATGATTTTAAATATTTAAAAATTCATTTAAGGGTAATATTAATACTTTAAAAATATTTTGAGTAATTATAAATAATTTTAATATTTTGGTAATGGTTTCATTAATAGTTTATATTAATTAAATATTAATAATAATAGAATTATTCAATATTTAAATCATTTAATAGTGATTCTGGTGTTTGAAAATTCATGATAAATTATAATAAACGTTTAAATATTATTATAAGTCATTTAAAAATAATATGACTGATATTTGTAAGGTTTTGTGAAAATCAAAGTAGCAATCAAATTGCAAAAATAGCGGAAGCATAATATAATCAGATTTTAAAATTTTTCACAAACCAATTACCCGAATCATCCTTTATGCATATTATTAATTAAAACGAAGAACAAGAAGTTATGGAATCATACACTTGTAGATACGAGCTTCCACAGGTACGAGTTCAACTCCTACTTCTCCGCAATCTTCTTGAATCTCTGGGTAGATTCCTTCCTTTGATCAATGTTAGCCGCCCAAGTGTATGGCCTTTAGAGGTGATCCACTAAGGAAGAACAATTTTTAAGAAGAAGGGTGTATTGGCTCAAACCCTAATTTTTCTTATCTCTATAGAAAAAAGGGGCGTTATAAAATCCTAAATTTTATGAATAAAGATTTAAATTTCTCAAAATATTTTTTTGAATATTATGGTGTGAATTTGAGTTAATGTTATAGTTGTGGGTAGTATTTATAAATTTTGCAAAGTATGCAAGTTGTTATATAATATTCGATTGGTCAGGGAATATCCGTTTTAACAAGAAATATTCTTACGATGACAAAATCATTGGTGGACCCCACAATAGAATTATTATCAGATTGAGAAAATGATAAAAATATTTTTATGAAAATAACGGCGGAAGTTTTACTGTTAAAACTGTTGAATTACTCGATAGTAAAAGTACAGGAATACGCGTGATTGCATAGTAGCACACGGTATTGATTATTGATACTTACGTGAGAAGTCAGTCAGTTTTGTTCAATTATTGCTACTGTGAAACCCCAGATTTTATGAATAAAGAATTAATTTTTCTTGAAATAATTTTTAATATTATGGTGTGAATTTGAGATAATATTATAGTTGTGGGTAGTATTTATAAATTTTGCAAAGTATGCAAGTTGTTATATTATATTCGATTGGTCAGGGAATATTCTTTGTGTCGGAAAATATTCGTACGACGGTACAATTATTGGTGGACCCCACAACGGAATTATTGTCGGATTGAGAAAACGACAAAAATATTTTATTGAAAATAGCGGCGAAAGTTTTACTGTTGATACTGTTGAACTACTGGGTAGTAAAAGTACAGTAATACGCGTTGTTGCATAGTAGCACACGGTATTGATTATTGATATTTATGTGAGAAGTCGCTCAGTTTGATTCAATTATTGTCGATTAATAATATGAATTATTATAGCGATAATGACGTTTTGTTTTATTCGTATTATTAACGTAATAAAACGGAAACATCTTTTTATATAAAACAGAATACTTTATTAAAGTTATTTTATAAATATAATATATTATATTTTATTATGCATAGTGTTGCATAGTGTTTTGCATAGTGTTGCATAGTGTTTGCATAGTAAAAATCTTTTTATATAAATAGAATATATTATATTTTATTTAAAAGATTTTTCTTTAAATATGGACCGTCAGATTAAAGTAAATCAATCTGGACCGTTCATGGATTAGTTACTATGCATTCCATTTTTCTATAAATAGAAGCTCATTCCTTCATTATTTTCTTACGAATTCACTGAACTCTAGAGAGAGAAACTATAGAGAGATAGAAGAAAAGCTTTCTGCTACTTAACTTTTCTTTTCCCATATCCAGTTTCTGTTACGGTAAGGGGTGTTATTCTTTCTTATTCATGAAGAGAACTATTGTTATTCCATTTCTTATTATTCTGTTGGAATAACCTGTATACGCGGTCTACCCTATACTTGGTGACATTCTTCTATCATTCTGTTGGAACATCCTGTCTGTGTGTTTTACACCGGACCTGGTTCCGTCTTTATTATTATTCCGTTGGAACATCCTGTCTGTGTGTTTTACACCGGACCTGGTTCCGTCTTTATTATTCTGTCGGAATATCCTGTCTGTGCTATACGCCGGACCTGGTTCCATCATTTATTATTCCGCATTTATTATTCTGTTGGAACATCCTGTCGGTGTGAATTTCACCTGACCTGGTTCCGTTATTTAGTATTCTGTTGGAATAACCTGCCTGTGCGAAGTTCCGCATGCATGGTGATTTCTGTTGTTATTCCATTCTTTATTATACTCAGTTGGTTAAAGTTTTGACTTCTATACTCCATGAAATTAGTAGAATATCCTTGATATTTGCGCTTCATCCAGTATCTTTTCAGGAAAATATTCTTCTGAGCATTCTTGAATTTTACACCACAAAACAGTATCGTGTGGACAATTTGGACGTTATTGGTTCATGGACAAATTAATTCTTGAACTTGTTTTATTAAATTCTTATATCATTGTCATCATCCTCATGTTTATGTTATGTTGAAAGTCATCTGTGGCCTGTAGTGCATAGATGGACTTGGTATGATTATGACCAGGGATTATTCGGTGTAATCATGACCGTAATATTACAAATGATGTGGAAAAGGTCCTCATTGGCCCGTAGTGCATTGATGGACAGTTTTTGGTATGATTATGGCTATGGATTCTCTTCGGCCGTAGTGCAAAGATAATTGTTTTATGGCATGATCAGGACCGTTGATGAAAACACGATTATCTTTGGCCCGTAGTGCATGGATAATTCGTGGTCGTGATACTAAAGAATATCCTTGGCCTGTAGTTCAGGGATGATTTAATGATGTGGATTATTTATTGAGCTGAGTCTCAGCGATAAAAGTGATGAAAAACTTTTTAAATCATAAAAGATAGTAGATTCAATTCTCTCTACTTGACTCTTTTAATGGATTGCTTGTTCCGCTGCAGTTAAACTTGATGTCTATTATATTTTATCAGTTTAACATTTTTGGAGACTAATGATAATTTATTCTGCATTATCTTAGTCATAATATTTCTTACTGTGCTAGTTGAGCTCACCCTTTCTTTCACTGTTCTCTTCAGGAAATGAGAACATAGCAGGGACTAGTCGGGAAATGGAGTGACGGTCCAGAGGATAGCATTAGTAGTCCTCACTATTCTGAGAAATAGTGTATTAATAATTGTAATGAGGACTCCTTTTGAGTTTGTATGATCTCTAGTAGATAATTATTGTATTCAAACTCACAGTTGTATTTTTTCGTATTATACACGACAGTGGTATTAGTAAGTTGTATTTGAATTCTGTACCATGTATCTGACGACTCAAGATGGGTGATGTATACCTAATTTTGGGGGCGTCACAGCTACAGTAATTGTTGTATAGTATCTCACGTTATTTGATTCAATTATTATCGATATTTTATATATTATTAAATCAATAATTGAGACGACGAAGTTATTAATATTATTATTTGCAATATTAACGATGTCTAGAAGTTCTGCCAATGAGAGGTTTGGTCACCTAATTGTGCGCCAATAGGGAGAAATCCTTATTAGAAATCCCCCTCTTTCCTGGGAATGACCTGGTCGATTTATATTGTGAATTATAATAATGATGATAAATGTTGTTAAATATATTGAGGTGTCTTTTTATGAAGTCACGAAAGTTTATATATATATATATATAATATATAATATATATAAAAAAATTTTATTAGTATTATTAATATAATAAAACAGAAAAGCTTTTTATATAAAACAGAATAATTTTATAAAGTTATTTTTTTATTAGACTATAAATAGAATATATTATATTCTATTATGAATAGTGTTTTGTATAGTAAAATCTTTTTATATAAAACAGAATACTTTTATAAAGTTTTTGTTTTATTAGACAATAATTAGAATATATTATATTTTATTATGCATAGTATTTGTATAGTGCCTGCATAGTGTTTTGCATAGTAAAATCTTTTTATATAAAATAGAATACTTTTATAAAGTTATTTGTTTTATTAGACAATAATTAGAATATATTATATTTTATTATGTATAGTGTTTGCATAATGTTTGCATAGTGTTTGCATAGTAAAATCTTTTTATATAAAACAAAATACTTTTATAAAGTTATTTGTTTTATTAGACTATAAATTATATTTTATTTAAAAGATTTTGTTTTATTAGAATATTTTATTAATACTGCATAGTAATCAATATGGACCGTCCGTTTAAAATTAAATCAATCTGGACCGTTCATGAATTAGTTACTATTCAGTCCATTCTCTTATAAATAGAAGCTCATTCCTTCATTATTTCTTACTAATTCACTGAAACTCTAGAGAGAGAAACTATAGAGAGAAAGAAGAAAAGTATTCTGCTACTTCACTACTACTATATCCAGTTTCTTCTAAGGAAAGGAGTATTATTTCTTTCGTATTCATGAAGAGAACTTCTGTTATTCCATTTTTTAATTCTGTTGGAATAACCTGTATACGCGGGCTACCCTATACTTGGTGAAATTCTTCTATTATTCCATTCTTTATTATTATGTTGGAATAACCTGTCTATGCGAAGTACCGCATACATGGTGAAATTCTTCTGTTATTCCATTCTTTATTATTATGTTGGAATAACATGTCTATGCAAAGTACCGCATACATGGTGAAATTCTTCTATTATTCCATTCTTTATTATTATGGTGGAATAACATGTCTATGCGAAGTACCGCATACATGGTGAAATTCTTCTGTTATTCCATTCTTTATTATTATGTTGGAATAACCTGTATATGCGAAGTACCGCATACATGGTGAAATTCTTCTGTTATTACATTCTTTATTATTCTATTGGAACATCCTATCGGTGCAAATTTCGCCTGACCTGGTTCTGTTATTTATTATTCTGTTGAAATATTCTGTCTGTGCGTTTACGCATGACCTGGTTCCGTTATTTATTATTCTGTTGGAACATCCTGGTGGTGCGAATTTCGCCTGACCTGGTTTCGTTATTTATTATTCTGTTAGAATATCCTGTCTGTACGTTTACACATAACCTGATTCTGTTATTTATTATTCTGTTGGAATAACCTGTCTGTGCGGTCGATCGCATGTCTGGTGATTTCTTTTGTTATTCCATTCTTTATTATACTCAGTTGGTTAAAGTTTTGACTTCTATACTCCATGAAATTAGTGGAATATCCTTGATATTTGCGCTTCATCTAGTATCTTTTTATGGAAATATTCTTCTGAGCATTCTTGAATTTTACTCTACAAAGAAGTATCATGTTGACAATTTGGACGTTATTAGTTCTTGGATAAATTAATTCTTGAACTTATTTTATTGAATTCTTATATCATGGTCATCATCCTCATGTTTATATTATGTTAAAAGTCATATGTGGCCTGTAGTGCATAGATGGATTTGGTATGATTATGACCAAGGATTATTCGGTATAATCATGACCGAAATGTTACAAATGATGTGAAAAAAGTCCTCATTGGCCCGTAATGCATTGATGGACAGTTTTTAGTATGATTATGGTTGTGAATTCTCTTTGGCCAAGGGTGCAAAGATGAATTGTTTTATGGCATGATCGTGACCATTGATGAATACACAAATATCCTTGGCCCGTAGTGCATGGATAATTTGTGGTTGTGATACTAATGAATATCCTTGGCCGTAGTGCAGGGATGATGTGGATTATTTATTAAGCTGAGTCTCAGCGATAAAAATGATGAAAACCTTTTTAAATCATAAAAGATAGTAGATTTTTTTCTCTACTTGACTCTTTTAATGGATTGCTTGTTCCGCTGCAGTTAAACTTGATGTCTATTACATTTTATCAATTTAACATTTTTGAAGACTAATGACAATTTATTCTGCATTATCTTAGTCATAATATTTCTTACTGGGCTAGTTGAGCTCACCCTTTCCTTCACTGTTCTCTTCAGGAAATGAGAACGTAGCCGGGACTAGTTGGGGAATGGAATGACGGTCCAGATGATAGTATTAGTAGTCCTCACTATTCTGTTAAATAGTGTGACAATAAATGTAAGGAGGACTGCATTGAGAGTGGATATTGTCTAGATGAAAATATTCTTATTAAAACTCTCAGTTTATGTTTTGTCGTATTTTACACGACAGTTTTATTATTAAGTTGTATTTGTATTCAGTACCATGTATCTGGCGACCCAATATGGGTGAGGTATACCTATTTTGGGGCCGTCACAGGTGTACCCTCCAACTATTGGAATTGCGTATATCTGATATCTGATATAAGACTCTTCTTATAAAGATATCAGGTAACCCTATTTAATTAAAATAAGGTATTATTTATTTAATTGAACTCTTTTAATTAAATGTGCTCCCTAATCTTATTAGGGATAATTAATTAAACTCTTTAACTAATTTCTCCTCCTAATCCTATTAGGAATAAATGAGAGTACTTATATTAAATTAATTTCTAAACTCTTTTAGAAATTAAAATAATAATAATTGTAATAATATTAATAAGACTTCTCTTATTAATTTATTTTTAATATTTCTAAAATATTAAATAATAAATATTAAGCTATTTAATTTATTCTATCAACATAGATTAAATTAAATATACTTAACATATTATTACGATTATGTCATTAACTTCTTAAAAAATTATTCTTCCTTTTATGGTGTGGCCCTTTAGGTTCTCCATATTAAACCGGTTGTGAATAAATCAATCAGAACAATTCTAATCTTATTTAAATAAATCAATTAATCGATTAATTTATTTAAATAAACAATATTTATTTTACAATAGGGATAAGTCTCCCTAGCGATCAACGACTTTTCAGATAATATAGATTTTAACATTAATCATAAAAGAACCTTTGAGTTAATAGTTACCGTACAATTCAATCCTTCCGCCATACAATGTCCCAATTAAATATAAGACATGGAATTACTGTCAAGTCTTATTTTATTTAATTATATATATTTTGATTCTTAAATGCACAACTCTTAATGAATGCAAATTAGAAATTACTTTCTAATTTCATTCCACTTTGGCCAAGGATTCCTGGGTTATCATTTATCGAATCACATAGGACATTTCTCTTCTTTTACTAGAAGTGGTAGATTCTTTATTGATCATTCATTATCTTCATATATAACTTATTACATCCAAGCATACCCTTTGATATACTCTAAGAGTCTTAAGGAATAAGTCAAAGTGTAATTCATTATATATAAGATACTATGATGATCTCAAGTTAAATGATCATTTTTACTACTATCACTACAGGAATTACTATTGACAGGCAAGCAAAACTCCATTAGGTATTCCTTAGCGAGTCACGTTCAGTGAACTTATTCTCTAATGAGCACCTACATACTTGCTTTAGTGTCTCCACACAAATGATCATGAGATCAATCATCCTCATCCAATGAGCAAGCAACGTACGTACCAATCTATCCGAATTCATTAATCCCCTTTTTAGTAATCCATTGATTGGGAACATTTTAGTTTTAAGCTATCTAAGAATTTATATCTCGTTAGCATGATCTCATCATGATTCTAAAAGCATTGCTTAAAACTATGGGTTTATCACATATTATTAAAACAGCACCATGTAGATAATAAATGCCTTTAATAAATAATTCTTTTATTAATAAACAAATAAGATTGATTACAAAGTATATGCTTTATCATCATACATGATTGGCTTGTATTCATACTACATTCAATCTCTCACTTGCACTAAAGCTAATCGTCGTGGTATCTTATACCCATCTTCTCTAAGTGACGATCAAATTGTTGTTGTGTTAACGCTTTAGTAAATGGATCTGCAATATTGTCTTGAGAGTCCACACGCTCCAGGGTGACGTCTCCTCTTTCAATGATCTCTCTAATCAAATGAAATCATCGCAACACGTGTTTGGATTTCTGATGAGACCTGGGTTCCTTAGCCTGTGCAACAGCTCCAGTGTAGTCACAGAATAAAGGCACTGGTCCTGCAATCCTAGGAACCACATAGATTTCGATAATGAACTTCTTCATCCAAACAGCTTCCTTTGCAGCTTCACTTGCAGCTATGTACTCTGCCTCTGTCACTGAATCAGCAACTGTTTGCTATTTGGAACTCTTACAACTCACTGCGCCACCGTTTAAGGTAAACACATACCCCGAAATGGATTTACTGTCATCTTGGTCTATTTGAAAACTTGATTCTGTGAAGCCCTCTAATTTCAATTCAGATCCACCGTAGACAAGAAATACATCCTTAGTTCTTCTTAAGTACTTTAGGATATTTTTCACTGCCTTCTAGTGTTTTTCTCCTGGATTTGACTAATATCTGGTCTAGTACATAAGGAATCTTACATGATAGATCCTTTTGTTGAAGCATAAGGAATCTTACTCATACAGTCTCTCTCCTCAGGTGTCTTTGGGGCCTGTTTCTTGGAGAGATGTATTCCATGGCTCATCGGCATGAGACCTCTTTTGGAATCTTCCATGTTAAACCTCTTTAGCATCGAGTCAATGTACGTTCCTTGGGAAAAGCCAAGCATCCTTTTAGATCTATCTCTATAGATCTTTATCCCCAAAATATAGGATGCTTCTCCCAAGTCCTTCATGGAGAATTGTTTAGATAACCAGATTTTAATTGATTGTAGCATAGGAATATCATTCCCTATCAGTAATATATCATCAACATATAATACGAGGAATGAAACAGTTCTCCCACTAACCTTCTTGTACACACATGGTTCATCTTCAGTTTGGATAAAATCAAACTCTTTGATTGTCTCATCAAAATAGATGTTCCACATACGAGAAGCTTACTTCAATCCATAAATGTATCGGTTTAGCTTACAGACTTGATTTGTTCCAACCTTTGAAACAAATCCCTCTAGCTGTGTCATATACACATCCTCCTCAAGTTTCCCATTGAGGAAGGCCGTTTTCACGTCCATCTGCCAGATTTCGTAGTCATGGTAAGCTGCAATCGCAAGCAAAATCTGAATGGACTTGAGCATTACTACTGGTGAGAAGATTTTGTCATAGTCAACTCCTTATCTTTGTTTGAAATCTTTTGTGACCAGTCGGTCCTTATAGGTCTCTACCTTGTCGTCTGCTCCAGTCTTTCTTTTAAAAATCCATTTACACCCAATAGGCTTAATGCCTTCAGGTGGTGAAACCAAAGTCCATATTTGGTTCTCATACATGGAGTCCATCTCAGATTTCATGGCTTCTTGCCACTTCTCTGAGTCTTTACTACTCATAGCCTGTTTGTAATTCAATGGATCATCATCATCTATGATGTGTACCTCATTGTCATCTTCTATGACAAGTCCATACCTAACAGGTATCTTTGGTACTCTTCCAAATTTACGAATAGGGTGTGGTACAGAAGGAATCTCTACTTGGACAGGTTCATCCATTTGATCTGTAATGGTTTGTGGTTCTTGAATTTCTTCAAGATCTATTTTCCTCCTACTGAACCCTTCAAGGATAAACTCCCTTTCCAAGAAGGCAGCATGTTTGGCAACAAATACCTTTTGTTCAATAGGATTAGGGCTGTAAATGGTAACCAGAAAATTCGTATTCGTCCGCATCCGTATTCGAAAAAAAGCGGATATTATTCGTATTCGAAAAAAACGGATATATCCGTATTCGGTTTAAAGGTATCCGTAAATAAACGGATACGGATACGGATATAGGCGTATTCGTATTCGATTAACATCCTTCCGCAAATATATCCGGCGGATACGGATATCCGGATTCCGATATCTGGAATCCGTATCCGAATAACTTATATATATATATATATATATATATATATACACACACACACACTTAATATTTACATTAATTAAGTTATTAATTAATGTAAATTATTAATTAATAATTTACCTATATAAGTTTTTAATAATTTAATATATATATATATATAATATATGTATTTATTAATAACTTACATTCATTGATTAATCACTTACATTTATTTATATAAGTTATTAATATATGTGTGTGTGTGTGTGTGTGTGTGTGTATATATATATATATATATATATATATATATATATATATATATATTAATAAATCATAACTTAGATTCATTAATTAATCACTTTAACTTATATTCATTAATTAATAACTTATATATACATTTATATATATAAGTTATTATATATATACACGCATATATATTAATAACTTGTATTAATTAATTAATAACTTACATATATATATATATATATATATATATATATATATATATATATATATATATATATAATATACACACACATATATATTAATAACTTACATTCATTAATTAATCACTTACATTCATTTATATAAGCTATTAATATATATTTATATATATATACACACATGTTTAAGGACAACGGTCGAGAGGCGGGAGAAATGGACAATATAATTTTGTTGTTAAAATGTGTTAGGTCTGAATTAATTTAAAATTAATCAAGAAGGGAGAGTTAAATAAATTAATTCACGTTTATGAATTTTTGGATGGAGAAAGTATTTATCACTTTCATTTGCCTAATTATTTAGAAACTAGAAGTCCAAATATGTAAAATAAGTTCAATGTCAATTTTGAATCAAGTTAGATTAACTAGTTGTCATACATACATTATAACTCGCACTCTCCATAAATATAATGAAATCAAATAATTTCTTATAACCATGTAATTTATTTATTGAGGATAAATAATAAATAAATCTCCCATAAATATTACTATTCATTTATTAAATATTAATTTATTTCTCTTTTTTATTATTTAATAAAATTTGAAAGAATAATATTGAGATTTTAATTTTAATTTGATCCATCAAACAAAGTATCGGTTACATTATTGAATCTTTTTATTTTTACCCAAAACGTCAATTAGCATGTTCCTCCCTTTATGATTAGGATGTTTAATTAATATGTATGGTTTAAATATTAAATTGTGTTTAATTATTATGTATGATTTAAACTTTAATTTTTTTTTCGTAAATATTTTGAATGAATTTTATATTAAGTTACTGATAAACGAATTCGGATATTCGGATATCCGAATAATTTGTCTATTCGGATAAAATAAACGGTAACGGATATTATCCATATTCGAATATTTTTTTGAATACCGGATACGGATAATATTTTTAAAATCCGCCGGATACCGGATACCGGATACGGATACGGATAGCGAATTAGTTTTCCGGATACGGATATACCTGTATCTGTATCCTTTTAATACCGTTTACACCCCTAAGTAGGATTGTAGAAATAATATCCTAAACTTTCTTTAGGATATTCCATAAAAGTACACTTATCAGATCTTGTCCCAAACTAATCATTCTGAAACCTTTTCACATAAGCTGGACATCCCCAAATCTTAACATGCTTAAGACTAGGCTTCCTCCCTGTCCACATCTCATATGGAGTCTTAGGGATGGATTTCGAGGGAACCTTATTTAGTAGAAATGTAGCCGCTTCTTGGGCATATCCCCAGAATGATACCGGAAGATCGGTAAAACTCATCATACAACGAACCATGTCCAACAGTGTTCGATTTTTCCTTTCAGACATACCATTCAGCTGTGGCATCCCTGGTGGAGTCCATCGTGAAATTATACCATTTTCTTTGAGACAATTGAGAAACTCACTGCTTAAGTATTCACCACCTCGATCTTATCGAAGAATTTTAATGCTTTTGCCCGTTTGTTTCTCTACTTCACTCCTGAACTCTTTGAACTTTTCAAATGATTTAGATTTTTATTTCATTAAATACACATATCCAAATCTGGAGTGATCATCAGTGAATGTAATAAAATAAGAATACCCTCCACGTGCATTCGTTGTCATAAGTCCACATACATCCGTGTGTACCAACGCTAACAACTCTGTAACTCTTTCTCCTTTTCCACTAAAAGGAGATTTAGTCATTTTTTCCATGAGACAGGATTCACAAGTTGGATATGATTCATAATCTGATAGCTCTTGGAGCCCATCTTTATGCAACTTGGATAATCTTGTTTCATTAATATGACCGAGTCTACAATGCCACCTATAGGTATAATTAACATCATCTCTTTTCCTTTTCTTAGTTTGTTCAATTTGAAGTATATTTTCATGCAAGTCAAAAATGTAAAGTCTATTTCGTAAATTACCAACACCATATAAAATATTATTATTATAAATAGAATAATTATTTTTCTATATTATAATGTCAAAACCATCCATATCCAATACAGATATTGAAATAATGTTTCTAATAATTGACAGAACAAAATAATAATTATTTAAACTAATGGATTTGCCCGTAGGCAATGCTAAACAATAGGTCCCTACAGCTAATGCACCAACCTTTGCTCTATTTCCCACTTGTAAGACGACCTCATCCTTGCTCAGTTTTCTACTTCTGACCAGTCCCTACATATTATTACTTATGTGAGAACCACAGCCGATATCCAATACCTAAGTAGAAGATTGACTTTCAGGAAAATTAATTTCAATCATAAACGAACCTTGATTAGGATTCAAAGCTTCTCCAAGCTTCTTCTGCTTTTGTTTCGCAAGAAAATCCTTACAGTTCCTCTTCCAATGACCCAACTTGTTGCAATGGAAGCAAATTCCTTTGCTAGCTGGATCATGTTTATTTTGATCCTTCACTTTCGCCTTTCCCTTAGCCTTCTTGGATATCTTCTTTTCAGAAGATACCTTGGGCCTCTTCCTTTTCTTGGAAGAATCATCCACCAGTAAGACATGGTTCTTCTTGGATGGGAAGTGACCTTCAGCAGTATTCAACATGTTAAGTAAATCAGGCAAGCTAACATCTAACTTATTCATGTGAAAATTCACAACAAATTATGAGAAGGTGTCCGGGAGTGACTGCAAGACTAAATCTTGACTCAACTCCTCATCCATGATGAACCCAAGCTGTCCAAGACGTTCAATCAGATTGATCATCTTTAAGACATGAGTCTCAACGGTAGTACCCTCGGTCATCCAAGATCGGAAGAGCTCCTAAGATATTTCATATCTAGCAGTCCTACTTTGCTCACTATACAACTCTTGAAGGTGCAGTAGCATAGTAGGAGCATCCATGGTTTTATGCTGACGCTGAAACTCGTTACTCATGGATGCGAGAATGATGCATTGAGCCACAGATGCATCATCTTGCCACTTTTTAAAAGTAGCACTCTCTTCCTCAAAGGCTGTCTCTACAACTTTTGCAGGTACGGCCGAATTTAGGACATAAGAAATCTTTTCAGCAGTGAGAACAATTCTTAGATTCCTTAACCAGTCCGTGTAATTTGGTCCGGTCAGTTTGTTAGCATCAAGTATGCTACACAGTGAAATTAGTGAATGTGATATTTTCAAAATTCTACATGTAAAAAGACAATATTTTAGCAAACATTCATTTAATTAATTACCAAAATAAATTAGGTCTTATTTTATATTGGTATCTCCCACTATTTTCTTCAAACTATATTACCCTCAATTATATAGTTCGGCAAAATCTAATTAAAGTTTTTGCTAGTGAGAATAAGGATCCCATTTCAAATATATATAGCCTTGTGGTGACACAACAAGCTATATATAAATAAATAGTTAGACAACTCCTTGTCAATTACATCATCATTTAACTCCTTATGTTTTGTTTCTTAGATTATTTTGATCAAGTGGTGGCACATCCGAATCAAAATTATCTAAGTTAAGTCCAATCTTGCACTTCCATATATTCAAAAAAGAAAAATATTATCCTTGTGGTGACACAACAAAACAATATTGTTCAATTTTCCTTATAAGCATCAAATGTGATAAATTAACATCTTAAATATTTAATACTTGCCTTGTGGTGACACAACAAACTCATATTAAATATTTAATACTCTATTAATTTTATCATGCTATAAGGCGACGTTTGATATTCTAAATATCTTTGAACGCTTAAGACTTAATATATAAAAAACTTTGAGGGATTTGTTATTATTTATCTCATCTTGTTTAATGCGCATGCAAATATATATATATATATATATATATATATATATATATATATATATATATATATATATATATATATATATATATATAAATACGCGTCATATTATTAAACATGCTAAACATGTTTACATAATATATAATATATATAATACTAGCATGCACATATAGAATACTATATTCTACCCGGATTGATTATGGACTTTTATTTTAGTTTGGTTCACTAGAGCCACCAAGTGAACCAAAAGCTAGTGAATCAAAAGGTCAAACCCTAGGGTGCAAGAATAAACATTTAAATATAACTATTATATTTAAACCCGGTCTCCATCACAAACGGGTCTTCGAGCGCTCCTTTCTCCTTGATCTCCGGTTCTTCAAAAAATTCTAACTAATTCTATTACATTAAACTATTTAATTTAAATAGAAACCTTTGATCAGCCGTCAAGGGGAAGTACATGGGAGAGAGATAGAATTTACATCAGAATAAAACTAGAAAATACGAGGTACGCAGACCCCATTTAATAAACTCATTCATTCAAACATTCAACCAAAATAAATCCAATCACATTGGTCAATAGTCCATAATTAATCTCATTTATTATCATACATATCATCATATGTATCAATAAATAAAATCATTCCATATATATATGAATATCATTTAATTGACATTATTAAATTGCATAAAATCTAATTTCAAAATTAAAATAAACTCTTTATTTTAATTGTAAAATTAGTATTATTATTATTATTATTATTATTATTATTATTATTATTATTATTATTATTATATAAAAATTCTATGATAGAGTTAACATATATTATATATACATTTGCGCCTTAGTAATAGCCACCATATATCATTCACCATATAAAATATAGACTAAAAGACAATTTGCACCCCAAATTTTATATCATTGTTGACTTTTGCACCCAAACCGAAAAAAAGTGTCTAAGTACACCCCAAACTTCTTATACGTAACAAAATGCACACTTTCTTCACTTAACTGGTCAAAAGTGACCGGCTAAGGCTGTAACACAAGTTTGGGGGTGCAAATTATCTTTTAGTCTTAAAAATTGGCAAAAATAATTAATTTTAAATAAAATAAAATAATTTTAAAATAATTAATTTTAAATAAAATAATTAGTTTTAAAAATAAAAATAAAAAAATTAATTTTAAATAAAATAATAAAATTAAAATAAATATTTGGAATTAATGATTAATAATTAATCATTAACTTGTAATATGATTATTTTATTTTTAAAATTAATTATTAATCATTCCGGTTAAAAAAATCATTAACTTGTAAAAAAATCATTTTTGCCACAAAAAAAATTCTGTTTTTGTTTTGAAAAATAAAATTTTGTAAAAACTAAATTTTTAAAAACAGAATTTTGTAAAAACAGATTTTTTTTAAAACAAATTTTTTTAAAAATAGAATTTTATTTTGTTTAAAAAAAATCTGTTTTTAAAAACAAAAACAGAATTTTTAAAAACAGAATTTTATAAAAAAACAAAAAAAAAATTACAAGTTAAAAACAAATTTTTTTTTGAAAGATTCTGTTTTAAAAAACAAAAATAAAATTTAGTTTATTTGTCCACAAAATAATATAATGAGAAATTTAAATTATGATTAACGTGAAAAATGATAAGATAAAATAGTAGAGTGAATCATTTTAATTCTCAAATATTTCATGTATGCATAATGTATTTACTATTCACATATATTTTTCAGACATATGTATTAAGACTCTTTATTTTTTCATGTTATTATTTGTGAATGATAATGCCATTTTTTCCTTAAAATTAAATATCAAGACTAAAACTTATAATTAATTATTTTAAAATAAAAACAATTATGTGTAAAGTCTATCAACTCAAAAAATCGCTAAACGAGAAATAAAGATAAAAATAAAGTAAAGCTAAATTATATTAATTAAACTGATGACTTTAATATGAGAAATAAAATTAGAAATTATTATGAGTAACAAAAATTTTAAAAATAGATTTTTTAAAAAACAGAATTTTGTAAAAATAGATTTTTTTTAAAAAATAGAATTTTATTTTGTTTTAAAAAAAATTGTTTTTACAAAATTTTAAAAACATAATTTTGTAAAAAATAGAATTTTTTTTACAAGTTAAATAAAATTGCGTTTTTTAAAAATTCTGTTTAAAAAAATTCTATTTTAAAAATTTTGTTTTTACAAAATTTTATTTTTAAAAACAAAAGCATAATTTTTTTTATGTGGCAAAAATTATTTTTTTACAAGTTAATGATTTTTTTAACCGGGATGATTAATAATTAATTTTAAAAATAAAAATAAAATAATCATTTTAAAAGTTAATGATTAATTATTAATCATTAATTCCAAATATTTATTTTAATTTTATTATTTTAATTATTTTATTTTTATTTTAAAAACTAATAATTTTATTTAAAATTAATTATTTTAAAATTATTTTATTTTATTTAAAATTAATTATTTTTGCCAATTTTTAAGACTAAAAGACAATTTGCACCCCAAACTTGTGTTACAGCCTAAGTCGGTCACTTTTGACCGGTTAAGTGAAGAAAAAGTGCGTTTTGTTACGTATAATGAAGTTTGGGGTGTACTTAGACACCTTTTTTGATTTGTCAACAATAATGTAAAATTTTGGGTGCAAATTATCTTTTAGTCTAAAATATATATGCATGGGCCATGCTAAATCACCTTTATCTATCACCTGCTAAGCTTTTAACGTAATATATATATATATACTAGCTGGGTCCCGTGCCTCCGGCACTGTATGGACAATATGATTTATCTCAAATTTTGAACGACCAAAATAATTTATTGAGTGAGCGGGAAATTTAAAGTCATTTGTATTTTATTAAATTATTATTAGATTATTAGATAGATAGATGTATTTTATTAGATAGATGTATGAACGGTGGGATTTATCTCAAACTTTGGACGGCCCAGATGATTTATTGAGTGAGCGGGAAATTCAAAATCATTTGTATTTTATTAGATATATATATAATATAAAACAGAGAAGAGAGAGAAACAAGATAAGTGTCACATCCCCACGTCAGCAGCTCTCTCATTCCCCTCATTTTAAATTTCAAACCGTCTCTCTCTCTTCTTGCACACACAGCTGAGATATAACACGGAGCTTCAAAAACACAAACAAAAAATACAAACGCGAAGCAGAAGAAGTTGAAAGGAGAGAAACACGAGATCGACACACGACACTCGTCGTGCTGATCGACTTCCCTTGGCTCTCCTCTTGGCTCTCCTCGCGGTACACGAAGTCTAAGACCTTCTCCTCTTGACTATCCTCTTCCTCTGACTATGGGATCAGGTATTTGGGGTCTCCCGCCTTCTCCACGTTGGTTACTTCTCAGGGCAGTTCAAGGTAAAGGGTCACTGCAAGAGCACAGAGAAAAGGCTATCCTTGCTTTGACCAAACTAAGAGGCAGACCTGCTGCTGACAAAGTTTCTGAAAACCAAATTGATGACACTCTTGCTTAGCTGAAATCTCAATATAACGATCAGGAATCCGAAGGGAGTTTCTCAGAGGTGGTTCAGGGGCCCAGTTTGAAAGCATTTATCATTGGCGGAGGCTTAGTCCTTTTTCAGCATTTATTTAGCATTTATCATTGGAAAGGGATTCGTCGATGCATGTCTCTGGATTATTACGTGCTCCTCTGGATCTCAATTTTTTCTTCCAATTCATCTTCACTGCCCTAATTTTTGCTGTTGGATTGCTTTACCTGGTGAAGAACACGGCTTCCAAATACTTTATTGTTGACGGTAATTTCGACTCTTCCTCGACAAATTCTTTGGGGAATAGCCGCAACAGCAATTTTCTCTCATCAGAATCAAATATGCTGGGTTTTATTGTGAATAACGAGTGCATTATATGCAGTAATTCCGCCACTAAGTAGTGTTCTGGCTACAAAATGGTTCGATACTGGTAAGAATTGATTTTTTATGGGTTATGTTGTTTGGGTCTTTTCACGTATCAATAATTATCACTGTTCCTCTTTTGGTAATTGAACTATTTATTTTTATTTTTTAAATAAAAATACTTGTTAAATTTGGTGTCTGATTACACAAACACACTCACATATGAATTTTATGGTTCTTATTATTTATCAATAGTTGTATTATTGAGATGATTGAATTTTGTACTTTACTTTTTGTATCTGATTATAAATGCACAGATTAGATAGTTACAATATCTGATTCTTTAATATCTGTTGGGATGTGATTATTTGGGTCTAGCCATGGTGCAACCCAATCTATTTAATGGATATGTAATTTATTGTGACAGTGGAGAGTCCTTATTAAAATAGGATTGTGTTTCCTTATTTGGTGGGATAAGGAGGTTTAATTAGGACTCCTACTGGATTTAGTAGTTATAAGGTGATTCTACAAAAGGAGTCCTTCTCCTAGTTGGATGTGGATGGAGATGACTTCTATATATACGGCTACAAGCTAGGATTTGGAGGGGACAACATAGACACAAGAGATACAACACAAATACACATCTTGTACTCCCAATATTATTATAGTGGATTACTCTCTCTGTGTGATTTTTTTCCAATTGGGTTTTCACGTAAATTCTTGTGCTCATATATATATCTTTGTATGAATGTATTTTGTGAGTTTGATTTCACAACTATTACTCCATCAACCGTTAGCGCGATTTTGGCCTGTTGTTTTGGTGATTTTGTCAGGCGTACAAAATCAGGCGTTAACATTGGCGCCGTCTGTGGGAAAAAGACACTTGTTCTAGTGTCGATTTAAAATCACCGATTCACCGAAGGAGATAAGTGATTCTTTTTTATTAAATTAAATATATGCTTGTACGTGCGTGTATATATATATATATATATATATATATATATATATATATATATATATATATATTATGCATGTAGTGGTAGTATTCACATGATGCATGTAAAATCTAAACATTAACACTTTGGTCCAGGTGATGATAAATTGATGCTGAGTTACCGCACCAGTAACGAATTCAGCCAGCGCAAAAATAAAAGTTTAAACTTTTATATCATTGAAGTGCTTTAAAGGTGGCTTCAGTTTCATCATCAACCACAGACTGAAGGAAATTCGGAGGATATAAATTCGGAGGATATAAATCCCGTGGATATAAATCAAGCGGATATAAATCCCGCGGATATAAATCAAGCGGATATAAATCCAGCGGATAAAAATCCCGAGGATAAAAATCCCACGAAGACTTTTTGAATACTCTCTCATTTGTAAGTTCCTTATAAATAAGAGACTGGGGGCAATGTTGGGATGTGATTATTTGGGTCTAGCCATGGTGCAACCCAATCTATTTAATGGTGATGACCCATATGTAATTTATTGTGACAGTGGAGAGTCCTTATTAAAATAGGATTGTGTTTTCTTATTTGGTGGGATAACAAGGTTTAATTAGGACTCCTACTGGATTTAGTAGTTATAAGGTGATTCTACAAAAAGAGTCCTTCTCCTAGTTGGATGCGGATGGAGATGACTTCTATATATACGGCTACAAGCTAGGATTTGGAGGGGACAACATAAGAACACAAATACACATCGTGTACTCCCAATATTATTATAGTGGATTACTGTCTCTCTCCGTAGTTTTTTCTCAATTGGGTTTCCACGTAAATTCTCGTGTTTATATTTATATCTTTGTATGAATGTATTTTGTGAGTTTGATTTCACAACAATTACTCCATCAACTGTTAGCGCGATTTTGGCCTGTTATTTTGGTGATTTTGTCAGGTGTACAAAATCAGGCGTTAACAGTTATAATATCTGATTCTTTAATGATGATGTTAGGATTCAACTTTTCTTCAATTGTAACGCATCTGTTTGATAGTTGAACTACTTTTGATATTTTTATGATTCATGTCTGATTATAATGCAACACATATTAGATCCTTATAGTAAAACTTGATTCTTTCTTGATCATGTTTGGATTTGATTCTTTTAATTGATTCATAATTGTTACTGTTGAGATAATTGAATGTTTTTAAGATTATGATTATTTGTTACTGTACTTTGTGTCTGATTACACCAATGCGCGGTCAATGCATAGTAGCTACTTATAAGATTTGTGTACTTCTTGGGCATGTTTGGTTAATCATTGTTGTTATTTTAGTTCCTTTATGTATTGACCCTCTTTTTCTTCAATTTCAGTTTGGTTTCTTACAAAATGTATGAAATTCTAGGAGAAATAAGAACCCATTGTCTGAGGATTTAGCTTTATTGGGTTTATGGGTTCTTGATTTGGTTGAATCTGAATTTTTTGAAATTTTCTTTTTTTTGGGTTCCTTTTGATTGGTTTGATGTTTACAATTATGTTTCTTGGTTATACTTTTGCGGTTCAGAATTGGGTATCAATAAATTAACATGTTTTTTTTTCATTTGGGTATATTGAGATATTTTGAATTTGATCCAGTCTGATTAATCTGTTAACTCCTGCTGCTACCCGATACACTTAACTTATGTTTTTTGACTGGGTGGGTAAGTTACCTTTTCTCATTATTATTAACTGGGTATGTTGAATTTTAAAGCGCAATAACCTTACTTTTTTTCAACTACCCATGCCAAATGTCCGGTTACTGAGTATCTCAATTTTTTTGAATTGTCTTTAGTATCTAGAGAACATTGTTGTGTATTGGTTTTAACAATGGCTTAAAGTTGTTTAACAAAATGTCTCTAAGAGTTCAAGTAAGTTTTAATATAAGAACCACAATGTTCAAAACAGTTACATAAGTTTTTCCACTACAAATCATTTTGGCCTGCTGTTACAGTTTTTACTTGAGCGGCATTTGACATTGGATCACTGATGTCTTCATCAATTAGATTGTGTGGGTTCCTGGTTGTTTTGAAATTGGTGGGGTTGCAGAGAGGCTTGGGAAGTCAGGAAAGTATCAAGCGATTTTGCGTATTAGAACTGTGGTATGATTTTGTTTCAGTTTATCTACTTTTGAGAATGGTGGAAAATTTTATAAGGTTGGTTTATGATCTATCTCATGTAGCTTAACGTGTTTCCTTTCTCGGCATGATAACTTAATATATATATATATATATATATATATATATATATATATATATATATATGATCACTTAAATTACCATTTGGTAATCATTTATGATAAGTTAAAAGTGCCATTTGAATTACATGTGTGATAATTATGTATCAGACATACTATTTTTTAATTATTTTTTGTGGCTAAACAATGTACTTTCTTCTAAGGTTCTATGTTGTCTTAATTGGTTTCAATTTCATGCTCTTCAGTACTGTGATAATCCCACTGAATCAATTTGTTGCATGCGTACATAAATTATGTTGAAGCATGAGAAAGGTATGGTGGTACCACTTCTACCATTTCACATAGTAGTTTTCTATAGCTATCTGTATGTTGGGGTTTTAATATTTCCCAAAGGAATGTAAAGGTGGAAAAAAAATACAAAGAAAAAAAGTTTATAGAAAATATAAATTTGTAGAATTTGGACAATTTTGAACATAATTTGGAAATGATTAAATACAAATCTGACACTCAGTTTAAAATTATTGGGAATTTGATGGGATATCATAAATAATTTCTGTTGTAAGGCAATGTAAGGTAATGAATGGTAATGTAAGGTTTTTTGTAAGGTAATGTAATGTTTTTTTTTTTTTGAAAATTATGCCTATGGAAGGATGTTGTTCTCCTTCTGAATCCTTTTTAGGGTTTTAGTTTTGATGGGTCAATGGTGTAATATGGTTTCTGAGGCCTTCAAATTTTCAGTGGTAAGTTGTTTGGTTTTATGTTTATAACAGTTTGATGCAACTGTAGTTTGGTGTTGCAATTTCTGTCTTGAGGTATCATGTACCCATTTCTTTGTTTTAGAAATTTGATAGTGGATAATTGTGGTTTAGTTATGTGTCATTGTTTGGATGCTTCTTGGCTCACTTGAATATTTTTCATTTATTATTACTTTTTCGAATAGCTCAGAATTTGAATATGAACTATAGTATATGAGAGAACAAATTTTTGGCTAAGTTTAAAGACAACTGTCTTGATAAGTTGAAGGATTATTATAGAAAGAAGACATTTAATTAAGGGATCTATGTCTGTTGTCTTCAAGTGAGGAAGTTCTCTAAGGTTTTGTTTTTTATATTTACCATTGAATTCAGTCTTTTTATCTTAGTAAATGAATCCCCCAATACAGGATTGATAATTGTTGGCATCTAGCATAAAGGTTAATACAGGCCTTTCTTCTCCGTATCTTTTACTTCCTCAAAGTTACTTGTGGTAATTTTGCTTCTAAACTATATACCGCAAGGTTATTACTGCAGTAGATCTGAATTTTCAGAACTTTTCCCTCTTACTACTCACTTAGGATGTTCCTTTTTCGTAGTGCAGAAATTTATCCTATACATTGACGTTTCTTTTAGTCCTACCTTTAGGAGTCTTGAGTTTTGATAGTGGTGGTTACGAGCATTTTTCTTCAGGGATTTTCTATTGAAGAACACATAAATGTCTAAATGCATGTACTAATTGTTTGTGTTTTACTGCTTGGGACATTAATTAGTTTCTCATGTCTAAAGATTTAGAAGTTTCTAAACATTTACTTGCATTTAACTTCAGTACAAGTCACCGCATGTATGTGCTTTGTAAGAAAGGGAAATTGAATGGTAACTTTTGAATATCACTTAGCATAGTAGGTTACAAAGATTTTTTTTGACGTCCCAAAAAGTTAAGAAGGAATTTTAAAGTGGGATAGGAGTGCAAACAAAATAAGTAAGTTAATACTACTTACGGACAATTGATATATTAGATTTTCAAAATCACAAACCTTGATATATTTACTATTGTCATTGTAACGCTACATAACTAAACGAATTATACGATTAGTTACTGTTGTCATATATTTACTGTTGTGTACAAAGTGCCTGGTTTATAAATTTATTTCATTTGAAGTTGTGATAGAAACAAATTTTAAGTATTTGAGTGAATGAAAAAGAAGAGGAGGGAGTTTTCCTTAACAATTTTTGAGAGTTTAGGATGGAAAGCATTGGCATATATTCTAACCCAAAGGTGATGACCTTAACCACATTTCCATACTTGCAATTCAATATATATACAAACATACATTTATTTTCTTGTTGTTCAATATATTAATTTTACCAATTGTCTGCTCCAAATTAATCGTTTCTGTTGGGTTATCATTTTCAATACTGAGGTTAACTAGTGTTCACAAAGATAACCCTTTTTTGCTGATTGTCAGTGTCTAGCTAAAAGGTGGGACAAATGGTTATGATTTCAAATCAGTTAAAAGATGGACTACCCAAAGGAAGTTGGGATATTGCCTTATTGAATGTGACAAGGTAAAATTTTTGTTTTCACTATATTTCTTAGTTCCTCGTTTGTTTCATTGAAATGAATATTTATTTATAAAATTGTCATTCTTATTTTCAGATATTTGTCCCTATCCACAAAGAAACACATTGGTGCTTAGCAGTTATCAACAAGAAAGATGAAAAGTTCCAGTATCTTGATTCACTCAAAGGAATGGACAAGAAAGATGAAAAGTTCCAGTATCTTGATTCACTCAAAGGAATGGACAAGCAAGTTATGAAAATACTGATATGTTATTCACTCATACTTTGTCTGGCCAAGTACACTAACTAGAATTTTGTAGCCTAAGTCATGTGATATTGCTCACCCTTTTGATAGATTTAATTGACAAAGATTTATAGGTGTTTAGTAAATTTAAATCTGAATTGTGTCATAATGTTGTTGCTTTTATTGTATTTACTATTTACCTAGCTAACTGTGTTTGGTATCGGTGTTTTGGTATTTGTTATTTGCGTCCAAAACATCATATTTAAATTTAAACATCATACTCTTAGGTCCCAAAAATTTAAATTTATCAACTCAGATATTTATTAGTGTTCTACCTCTAATTACACAAATATATGAATTCTAACTTAATATTGGAATGCTCAAATATCAAGTCTATATTTAATGTGTTCTACCCCTATCTTTATGGTGTCATGTGATTGTAAAGACCTTTTCTTTAAATTACTATTTCGTTTGAATGTGTTGGATGTTACGTGATTTTAAAGTTCTTATCTTTAAAAATTTAATTATGAAATTCTGTTGGAACTTGGTTTTTCATTGAAAAATAAGTTCTTAAAAATATGTTACTCCACATATAGTAAGACTGTGAAACTTTCCTTTGTTCTCTTATTAATAAAACATTGATAAATTTTGACAGACACATCCCTCATTGTCTATCTTTTTCTTACCAAATTCACAAAAAAATTCTAGAGAAGGTTATATTCCTTTCATTTCCTTTCTCAGACATTTTTAAATTTCCTTACCCGAAAAAGATAATATACTTTAAAAAATTATCGATAGTACGGGTTAAATTTCCTTACCCAAAAAGGCTCATAAACAGAGTGTTGTATTACTACTTGAGTATTTTCTGTAAATTTTTTTCCAAAAACAAAAATTGAGTTTCAAAAAATAAAATAAATTATGTCTCAAAGTATGTTCTAGGCAAATCTTGGTAAGCATAAAATAAAGTTACAAAAAGTCAACTAAGACTTTCATTTTTTGACGGGTGAATTTTTAATAATGGTATTGTGAATAGGGTCTGCTGAAATTGTGGTGTTTCCTTTAATCACTTTTCATTCACACCTGCCCAACGGCTCGAATTTTGCTAAAGCAGATACCACTATGACGGCACTGTATTGCAATATATAAAATCAATAAGCATTACAAGTGATATAATAATGATATAGTAATGATCGCAAAAAAACTTAAATGGCAAGGTATTCATTTCAAGATATGATATAAACTAAGTGCTAGCTTCAAAAACTAGAAGCACAGAGTAATATATAATTGTAAAACGGTCCAAAGCCATACCGAGTGGCTACTCCCAAGGACTCAAACTAATAAAAAGTAAGAGATCAACTAATATAAGTGACATTCCTAATGTGGCACCCTAACAATATAGAGCTTTAGTATTGCTCATAGGCTAAACATAACACAGACCATATGAAAGATATGCATTTATGTAGTAGAAACTATAGAATAGTAGTGTATAACTACTGTATATTACTCCTCTCTCACACAAGAATTTATTTGTGAATATTAAGGATCTATTTTTTGTTCCATGTTCATCCCTAAGAATATTGAGTTGTTGCTTTAGTTGTAGCGGTATGATAATGAAATTATAATGGAAAACTTCGATGATATGGTGTCATTTTATACTACAATCGTTAAAAGAGGACTTTGTGTGGAACAATAACATTTGCCAAATATGTTTCGGCACGTAACACGAGATTGTTGAGCATTTATGCATAAAATATATTTTATTTTTACTCAATAAAAGAACTCCATCCACTGATAGGTTAAGGTCTGGATCCACATGAGGACCTGGGCATGAAGTCGATGACGATGGTTATTTGCCTTATGGTTGGCAAGTTCCAAGAAGACATTTTAACAACTAATGTGTATATAGTTCGGCATAGACTTGAAAGCTACAGTAATCATACATAGAATCCACTTAACTTAGAAGAAAAATATGACCCATCCAAAGCAAATCTTTTCATAAGTTTACAAAAACCTACATAATTTGTTTCTTTTTGGGATATACAAGAATCTGTTGTGGTGGTTGTTATAGCATACCAAACACAACAACATATTTGTACAATTACCATCGCTCCATGAGTCTGCATAAAGGAAACTGATATTTTCACGTGACTTTTTGATATTTTCACATAAAAAGTGTCGCTATAGATGTATAGTCACGGTTAAAATCGATAAAAACCGTCGACAATGGATCTGTTTTCATGTAAAAATATTAAAAAGTCATGTAGAAATATCAGTTTCCATAAAGGAAATTAAAAGCATTAGTGTACCAACAGTAACAACATTTTATGCAAATTCAAAATGTTAGGAACCATTAGGAGGGCTAAGATACATGCTCCTCCAATGAACCAAATTACACTAAAGACACCACCTTGGCTCCCTTACAATTTTCCATGTACAGACCTATATGATGCATCAATTCCTACAGTGGAGAAATAAGAGACTAATTAAGTTTGTTTAAAGGGCAGATACCATTATGGCTTAGTATGAATAAGGTAAATTAGAATGGTGGAATCTGATATGAGAACATTATTTACAATGTTTACATATTTATTTAGGTTTAAGAATAAAAGTATAGTTGCTAAAAAAAAGTACAGAACTATGACACCTAATAATTCTCAAAAAAAAAAAAGTACAGATCTATGAGATTCTGATGCTCAAAAACAACAAAGTTTCCAAAATATGTTACACTTAGATTTCATATTATATTGATTGCAATAACACTTAGATTCTGACAGTTTTTTTCCAGTGTAAACAGCGTACTAAGCATTTTATAAAATAAACATCTATTATAAAGCTAGCAAAAATAGTAACACAAAGGTTTTCAGTTTTGATATTAATTAAAATTGTAATTCCTTTCTAGAAGGATACTTCAGCACAGCTTAGCAGATTTTTATTTTGTAGTCATCTTCATTCTTGAATTTAATATTTAATTTTTTTTTATCGGAATAATATCTTCTTCACTTGTTTTATTTGTTTGATTCAAAGATATTGTTAACACGAGAACCAAATTATGCAGATTGATATGTCTTTGAAACTGTTGAAGGCAGGGAAACATGTTCTTCAAGGTGGATACATTTAAATCTTTGTCTTTTGAATTAGGACCCTCATTATGGTAATAAGGTAGTATATATAGTTTTAGGATATAAATCTGTCTTTTGAATACATTTAAATCTTTGTCTTTTGCGTATATAGTTTTGATTTTTTTTGGGGTGGAGCTTTAACGTAATTTGGGAATTGTATTTTAATTATGGTGATCATGTTTTTACTTTAATTTAAAAAAATTTAATTTCAAAATCAAAATCAAACAGATTTAACTATTATCGCTTCAAAAGATAAAGTAACTATAAAGCCTAAGGAACAACCTATACATGAGCTTTTGTCACCGTCTTATCTAATTACTATTTGGTAATGAAGATCAGTATTCAGGTATTGCAACTTATAACTACCCTTTTTTTGTCATGAGTAACTATTTTTTAATTTTTTTTGAACTTTATGGTTTGCATTAAATAAACTAAATTGTATATGATTATATATGTTGATTGATGTTTTGCTATGTAGAATTACATTAGTTGCAGTGGTCGGAATGAGACGGAATGCAACAGTTGCACACAGTGAAAGTATGTTAATTCGTCTGCATAATGTATTCTAAGTTATCCTTGATAAGGTTAGATTCACTGCTTCGTTGATTGTAACTTTGGCCCTAGGGTGAAGCCATGCTTATACATTTCTGAAAATGTTAGGGAAAATTTTGGCATGTGATATATTTTCACTCTCATTATAAGTTTCTAACAATCAAACTCTTTAAGCGATCATATATATATATATATATATATATTCAGGTATTTTTCAGGTATACATTGAAGGATATTTGGTGTAAGCTGTAAAGAATACGAAGTTGTTTCTCTATTTTCTGAATGTATATATTTTTTATGTTCCATCTTTTGTAAAGTTAACTAATTATACATGGTTATGATGATTTTGGGTATGGAATGATGCTTGTTTTGGGGTTTGAATATTTATTAATGATTGTATGTTTTGTAGACAGGTTTAGATTTTTCTGGATATCTATTTTTAAAGGAAACTGTGCCAAAATTTGTTAAAATTAGTAGCGACTATCTTGATGTTTTGGTGGTTGGATATGTGTTGATGATCGAGTATGCATTAATTATTGTGGTTGTATGGTGAATTATGATAATTGTTATGTTTGATTGTAAGTTATTTTAAGTTGCAAATAGTCTTTAGGTAATGTATTACTTTTTGAATTTTAATCTAATTTTTCGTTTCGCCGTGCCTTCAGACACGGGCAAGGGTACACCAGTTTGCTGCTGCTGTTCAGAGTTGTAAATCTCCTGAAGTTTATAAAGGCACTGGGCATAATGTATATATATGAAGTTATCAAGAAGAAATAGGGGAAAAGGTCGAAATGAGCTGCACTGGTGCACAATATTTGCGTAGGAATTCTTCTTTATGGTTATTCTCTTATGAGATTTTCAAAATGCAAGATGAGTTTGAGCATTGTACTAAGATTGTCTAATGACTAGAAGTCATCTCCTCTTCTACATGCAAATTCCCATAAAATTTAGAAAGCTTGTCAAATATTATAGATGTGAACCAACCACATGGTATGTTAGTTGTATCAGTGTGTGTGTTGTTGGCTGACCAAGTCTCTCCTTTTAAATGGAATAGGTTAGGCTACCTTTGAATATAATACCTAATTTCATATGATTAGTTAAGATGAATCTATTGCTAAAAAAATCTTTATATTTGTTTCATATATTTATAACACTTAAATTTATATAATTTCTACAATTCATACATTTATACAATTTCGTAGAGTCGTAACTCTCCCCCTCTTATTTGTCATGGTTCTTCATTTTTAAACTTCGTTGTTGAGCTAATCCTAAATTTATATAACGACCTGCAATCAGTTTTTGTATCAAGTTACGGCTCTGCGAAATTGTATACCCATCTATGTGTGACAAAAAAAGAGTTTTTATAACAAGCAAACAATAATTTTTAATCGTCAACTTACTATTTAAAAAGTTACAATCAAATAAAAAGGCTTACACATAATAAAAATTAAATCTTGAAATGTAGTTAAACTTAGTTTAAATTTATGAGAATTTGACTATTACAGTTGGATATTCTTTATTTATTCATTCAAATTTGTCTTCATAAGAATTTTTCATTTAAATGCTTTGTGGAGTATGTATGAAAAGTGCGGGTGTGTTAATAATTAATTTAGGCTTTTAGTTTAGTGTGTGTCCATATTTAGTACTTCATATATTTTTTTACTTTTTTTTGAATTATACAGTGCCTTCAGGCACGTGTTATCGCTAGTATTAAATATTTAAGATGTTGTTTTTATTACATATGATGTTTATAAGGAATTGAACATTACTGCTTTGTTGTGCGCACACAAGGGCTGTAGTTTTCTCTTCACTTATATGGAAATGTTGGGTCTGAGTTAACTTAAATCATTTTAATTCGGATGTGCACACACTTGACCATTATGATTTAAGAGGTAAAATACAAGGAGTTACATAGTTGATGTAATTGACAAGAGTTGTCTACCTATTTATTTATATATAGTTTGTTGTGCACACACAAGGACTATATACATTTGAAATGAGATCCTTATTCTCACTAGCAAATCTTTAATTCTATTTTGCCGAACTATATAAGTGAGGGTAATATAGTTTGATGAAAATAGTGAGAGATACCAATTTAAAATAAGACCTAATTTATTTTGGTAATTAATAAAAAAATATATGCTAAAATGTTGTTAATTATAAATTCATTTACAGAATTTTATAATGTCTAAAATTACTATCACTGCGTAGCATATTAGATGCTAAATTAACCGGACCAAATTAAACGAATTGGTTAAGGAAATTGAGAAAAGTTCTCACGGCTAAAAAGCTATCTTATGTCCTTAATAAGTCTATCCCTGCAATGGTTGTAGACAATGCCTCTGAGGAAGATATTGATATTTTTAGAAAGTGGCAAGATGATGCACAGTTGGCTCAATGCATCATGCTCGCATCCATGAGTAACGAGCTTCAGCGTCAGCATGAAACTATGGATGCTCTTACTAAATTCCTGCACATCAAGTAGTTGATGGTTAGGAAAGTAGGACTGATAGATATTGGATATCTAAGGAGCTCTTTCGATCTAGAATGACCGATGACACTTCAGTACAGATAAAAGTCCTTAATATAATCAATTTGATTGATCAATTAGGATAATGAGTTTTTATCATGGATGGAGAGTTGAGCCAAGATTTGATCTTGCACTCACTTCCGAACTCTTTTCACAATTGTTGTAATTTTTCATATGAAC
The DNA here is from genome assembly GCA_020205505.1 of Panax japonicus. Classification (NCBI taxonomy): domain Eukaryota; kingdom Viridiplantae; phylum Streptophyta; class Magnoliopsida; order Apiales; family Araliaceae; genus Panax; species Panax japonicus. The sequence continues at coordinate 18,836,773 of CM035106.1, forward strand.
AAGCTAGATATCAGCCTCGCTGATTTGCTTAACATGTTGAAAAATGTTGAGAGTCACTTTCCAACCAAGAAAGACCAAGTCTTACTGGTAAGGTCAAAGGATCTTCTGAAAAGAAGAACGATTCAAAGAAGGTAAATGGAAAGGCAAAAACAAAGGATAATAAGAACAAAACTGATACAAATAGCAAAGGAGTTTGCTTCCACTGCAATAAGTCAGGACACTAGAAAAGAAACTGTGAGAAGCATCTTGCAGAGCTAACCAGAAGAAGCTTAGTGAAGTTTCGGTTACAAATATAATTTTGTTCATGATTTAAAATAAATTTTTATTTAAGTCAAGATTCTACTTGGGTATTGGATACCGGCTTTGGTTATCATAAATATAAATTTATGAAGGGACCAAGCAGAAGTAGAAAGCTAAACAAAGATAGGTAATCCTATGTGTGGGAAATGAAGCAAAGGTTGCTACATTAGTCATAGAAACTTATAGTTTAGTAATGCCTACAGGCAGGTCTATTAAGTCAATAAGTTGTTATTATATTCCAGTTCTCGTTAGAAACATTATTTTCATTTTGTTGTTGGACAATGAAATTTGGTATTATATTTAAGAACAATCGTTGTTCTATTTATAATAATAATGTTTTGTATAGAACTGGAATATTACTTAATGGATTTTGTATACTTGACTTACGTGAAAATAATTTTACAAATTGAACAAACTAGTTTAAGAAAAGGAGATGATCATTCAAAGAGTTGAATGTATGTATTTGCTAAAATACAAGTGTGAATTATTTGAAAAGTTCAAAGAATTCAGAAGTGAAACAAATTGGCAAAGTATTAAGATTTTTTGATTAGATCAAGGAATAAATACTTGTGCAATAAGTTTCTAGATCATCTTAAATGGTTTTCTAATAATGGACACCTCTTGATACGCAATAATTGATTGATATATCTGAAAGGGAAAATTGTACCTTGTTGGACATGGTATGGCCCATAATGATTTTACCGACATTCCAGTATCCCTCTGGGGTCATGCCCTAGGAATGGCTGCATATCTATGAAAAGGTAACCTCAAAATCCAGCCCCAAGACTCCATAAAAGTTATGGACAGGGAGGATTTCTAATCTTAAGTATGTTAAGATAAGGGGTTGTCCAACTTATATGAAAAGGTTTCAAAGGATAAGCTTGGGACAATATTTGACAAGTACAAATTTGTGGGACATCCTTAAGTAAGTTTAGGGTATATGTTCTATAATCCTACTTAGCAAAAAGGTGTTTGTTGTAAAACACGCTTCCTTCTAAGATAAAGGTGTTTATCATTGAAGGACTAGTGGGAGGATAATAGATCTTAAAGAGTTCAAGAACCACAAAACACTATAAGTCAAATAAGAGGAAACTGTAGATGGACCTATTATACCACAACCTGAATCGTAAATTTGGAATAGTACCGAGGATACCTGGGAGGTATGGATTCATCATAAATGATGATTATGAGGTACGCATCATAGAAGATGATGATCCAGTTACATACGATGAGGTAAGAGGTGTAGACACTCAGAGAAATGGATTGAAACAAGCTTCTAAAAAATGGAACATTCGTTTTGATGAAATAATCAAAAGAGTTTGATTTCTTCAAAAATAAAAATGAACCTAGTGTGTACAAAGGGTCAGTGGGAGCGTCGTGACATTCCTAGTGTTATATGTTGATATATTATGAATAAGGAATGACATACCAATGCTACAATCAGTAAAGATAAATGTGTCTAAACATTCCTCCATTAATGATTTGGGAAGAGTATCGTAATTGGGGATACAAATCTATATAGATAGATTTAAAAGGATGCTCAGCTTAACCCAATGAACGTATATTCATTTGATTGCTAAAGTCGTTTAGCATGGAAAACTCCAAGAGATGTCTCATGTTGATGAGACATGGAGTGTATCTCTCTTAATAGTCTCCATTGACTCCAAAAAGAGAGATCGCATGAGTAACTATCATGTATGCAATGAAATGTACGAGACTTGATGTTGATCAGTCATATTCTGGAGAAGTTCACTGTGAGACAGTGAAAAATATCTTAAAGTACTTAACCGACACTAAGGATGTGATCATATTCATGGTGGGCCTGAATTAAAACTAAAGGGCTTAACAAACTCAAGTTTTTTTGACAGACCAAGATGACAGAAAATCCACTTTAAGGTAAAGGGTTACCTTGAACAGTGGTGCAGTGAATTGGAAAGGTTTCAAACAGCAAAGAGTTGCTGGTTTAGTAATAAAGACAAAGTATATAGCTATAAATTAAGCTGCAAGTTGATTGTTTGGATGAAAAGGTCATTACAAAACTAGGAATAGATCCTAAGTCTCATCTTGGATCTAAACATGTGTTGTGGCACTTTCATTTGATTATAAGAATCATTGAAAGATGGGAAATCACTATAGAGATAGTGGACTATCAAGAATAACATTACACATCCATTAACTAAAGCTTATCCAACAGCAGGATAATCGTCACTTAGAGAAGAAGGGTATGAGATATCATGGCGATTGGCTTTAGTGCAAGTGGGAGATTGAAAGTAGTATGCACACAAGCCAATCATGTTTGATGATAAAGCATATATTTTGTAACAATCTTATTCATTTATTAATAAAAAGTATTAATAAAGGCTTTTAATTATATACATGAAGTTGTTTTATAATATGTGATAAACCCATAGTTTTAAGCAATGCTTTTAGAATAATGATGATGATCATTCTAATGAGATCTAAATTCTTAGAAAGCTTAAAACTAACTTAGTTCCAAATCGTTGGATTACTAAATTGGGGAATAGTGAATCAGGATAGATTGGTACATACGTTGCTTGCTCATTGGATGAGGATGATAGATCTCATGATCATTTGTGTGGAGACACTAAAGCAAGTATGTAGGTGCTTATTAGATAATAAGTTCACTGAACGTGGCTAGCTAAGGAATACATAATGGAGTTTTACTTGTCTGTCAATAGAAATTCCTGTAGTGATAGTAGTACAAGTGATCCTTGGACTTGAGATAATCATAGTATCTTGTGTATGATGAATTATACTTTGACTTATTCCTTAAAACCCTTAGGGTATATCAAAGGGTATGTTTGGGTATAATACGTTGTACATGGAGATAATGTATGATCAATAAAGAATCTAACGCTTCTAGTAAAAGAAGAGAAATGTCCTATGTGATTCGATATATGACAACCCAGTAGTCCTTGGCCAAGGCAAAATAAAATTAGAAAGGAGTTTCTAATTTGCATTATTTGTAGTTGTGCATTTAAAAATCTAAAAACATATAATTAAATAAAATAAGACTTGACAGTAATTCCATGTCTTATATTTAATTGGGACATTGTATGGTGGAAGGATTGAATTGTACGGTAATTATTTACTCAAAGGTTCTTTTATGATTAATGTTGAAATCTATATTATCTGGAAAGTCGTTAATCGTTAGGGAGGCTTTACCCCTATTGTAGAATAAATATTATTTATTTAAATAAATTATTAGTTTAATTTATTTATTTAAATAAGATTAGAATTGTTCTAATTGATTTATTCAAAGTCGGTTTAATATGGAGAACCTAAAGGGTCAAACCATAAAAGGAAGAATAATTATTTAAGAAGTTAATGGCATAATTGTAATAATAAGTTATGTATATTTAATTTAATCTATGGTGATAGAATAAATTAAATAACTTAATATTTATTATTTAATATTTTAGAAATATTAAATATAAATTAATAAGAGGAGTCTTATTATTATTATTACTATTATTATTATTATTTAATTTCTAAAGGAGTTTGGGAATTAATTAATAAAAATACTCTCAAATATCCTAATAGGATTAGGAGGAAAATTAATTAAAAGAGTTTAATTAAGAGTTTAATTAATTATCCCTAATAAAATTAGGGAGCTTAATTAATTAAAAGAATTTAATTAATTAAATAAAACTCAATTCCTTAATTGTTAAGGAGGGTTGCCCACATCTATAAATAAGAGGAGTCTTATTATGGGTGAGGTGGTTGTTGACTTTTTCACAACAGACGTAATTCCAATAGTTGGGAGAGTACGCTCTTTTTCTATAGAGATAGAAAACTAGGGTTTTGCCAAACACCCATCTTCTTGAATCCTTATTCTTCCTTGGTGGATCACAATCTAGAGGCCAAACACTAGGGTGGACTAACGTTGATCAAAGGAAGGAACCAAACCCGGTGGATTCTAGTTGAACGCGAAAAGGATTGGAGGTGAACTTGTACCTGATGAAGCTCGATCTTCAAGGGTATGATTCTTGTTCTTTATCTTTTCGTTTAATTAATAATTGTGCATAAAGGATTATCCGGGTATATGGTTTGTAAAATTTTAAACTCTGAATTTTTACACGTTTCCGCTTATTTTGTGCAATTTAATTGCGTTCATGAATATTACAAACCTAACATAGACTTCGAAGGGAGTTGGGATAAGTATTTACCATTGGTGGAATTCTCCTACAACAACAGTTATCAGGCCAGTATAGGTGTGGCCCCATTTGAAGCACTGTATGGACGAAAGTGTCGCTCTCCAGTATGTTGGGACGAGGTGGGTGAAGCAACGTTGTTTGGGTACCAGAGTTGGTACGTATGACTACAGAAAAGATCCAAATGATTCGACAACGTATACAAATGGCACAGGATCGACAAAAGAGTTATGCAGATCTTCATCGATAGGACATGGAATTTAGTATTGGGGATCATGTATTGTTGCGTGTGGCTCCATGGAAGGGAGTTACAAGATTTGGGAAGAGAGGAAAGCTCAATCCACGATTTATTGGTCCATTTCAGATTCTTGACCGAGTAGGAAATGTGACCTATAGACTCGCGTTACCTCCAAGCATGTCTCATGTTCATAATGTTTTTCATATATCTGTGTTACGTAAATATGTGAAAGACTCGAACCACAGTTATTGAGTTATAACCGGACGAGATAGCCGAAGACTTAACGTATGAAGAGGTACCTAGTCAGATCTTGGATAGGAAGGAGCATGTCCTACGCACAAAGGTCATACCACAAGTCAAAGTTTTGTGGAGGAACCATGCTATAGAGGAAATGACATGGGAGTTAGAAACAGAAATGAAAGTGAGGTATCCTAACCTTTTCGAAATACCAGGTACGTATGTCAATTTCGAGGATGAAATTTCATAAGGAGGGGAGGTTGTAAGACCCCAACTTATTATAAATGAAATTGAATTTCCTCTATTTATTATTTTAAAATAGTAAGGGTTGATTTGATTAATGTGGTTAGTTATGGGTAAAATGCGCAAATATTTCAAATAAGCAAGTGGTTATAAAATATTCATTGTTGTCAGGAAATATTCGTTTGGTCATGGAATATTCTTACTTTCGGGGAATATTCGTACGACGGCGCAGCCTTGTGTGGGCCCCATAATAGAAAGCGATTGGATGAAGAAAACGACAAGTATAAGTTGTTTATAAATGTTGGAATTGAATACCCGATGATTAAAACACAGTAACACACGGTATTGTACCAATTATTGATTCTTACGTAAGAAGGCACTACTCAAGAATTGTTACAGTAATTACTGTTCAATATTTTATTTTATTGATTCAATAATTGATGCGTTGATATTTAATATTATTGTTGTTTCAATAATTATCACTACACAGTATTTTCCATTAACAGATCAATAATTTATATTATTTGAATAATATTATTAGATAGTATTATTGGCAATGTCTAGAAAGTTCTGTCTAAGGAGAGGTTTGGTCACCTAATTGTGCGCCAGTAAGGAGAAATCCTTATTGGAAAGCCCCCTCTTTCTTGGAAACGGCCTAGTTGTCAATATTGTGATTCTATAATATTATTTATGAATAATTAATTATTGATTTATATGATAAGAAAAATATTCATTTTATGTGGATATAGATGGAGAAAATTTTAAAGTGACAATTGTTGAAAAATAGATATTTTATCTTTTCTGATAATATAATTCATTTAAATATATTATTATATTTTAATAATATAATAATGGTAATATTTTACAATGATTGTGGGATATATGAATAAATGAGGTGGAAGAGTATTTTTGTTACAAAAATTGTTTAAAACATGTTAAACATGTTTGCGGGCCCATTTCTTGACTGAAATTTGATTATAGCTTGTAAAATCGCCTTTTTGGGAATTTCGGTCAATTTCTGTTTGGAATTTAGAAAAACTTTCTTCTGAAAAGTTATAGAGAATGAATTTCCTATGGAGTGGACATAAGATTCAAATTTTTCTGATAAAATGGCTATTTATTATAAATTATTAAAGTTCCAAAGTTCCGGAATAATTGATTTTTGGAGTTTAAAATGTATTTTTTAAGAAAAACATTTTTTGTGCTTGGGTGGGCCCCACATGAGTGGTAAATATGCTGAATTCAGTTTTCTTGGTGTGCATAGGAAAATTTTTAGAAATATTATTATTTTATTAAATTTTCTACTTTAGTGTTCTAAGCAATTTCCTATAAATAGGGTGCTTAGGTTAGAATTAAAAATAACTACCAGAAACTGAAGTTTTCTCTCTCTATATTATCGAGAGTATTCTTGTGAGTATTTTGAGACTTTGAGTGTTGTTATGCGGTACAAGTTCCCTTCAGCAATATATCCAGTATTCTAGTCAGAAGTATTGTTTTTTTCGAGGTAAGGGATGTTATTTTTTTAAAATGATATTATTTCTTCTAATATCATTATGCCAAAATATTGGTAAGATTTTTCTTGTAAAATTCTTGTCTTTTAGTGTTGGAGTTACTATTCACGTATACGACACTATTCACATATACGGCGCTATTCACGAATACGGCACTATTCACAGAAAAATTAAATTTTTATTTTTTGTCCAAAATATCTATTATGGATACTAGCTTTGATTGTATCCATGTTTTGATCATTCTTGAATTTTACTTCACTATGGTTATTTATGAAGTATTTTTGAACTTAGGACTGTTTAAATTACAAATCCTTAATATTTGTTCTTTTGCTTCACTAGATTCGTTTTTTTTAAAATATTTTTCATCATCCTCAGTCCTAAATGATGATATTACTGAATATCTTTGGCCTGTAGTGCAAAGATGGTTAATTTTCTTATGAATATCTTTGGCCCGTAGTGCAAAGATGTACTGGTGTTGAGATGAACATGACCAACTGATGAATATCTTTGGCCTGTAGTGGAAAGATGAATATTTGATTCAAGATGTATATTGATTGTTGTTACAAGGGATAAAATATTGATGATGGATTCTTAAAATCATAGAAGATAGTAGATTTCTTTCTCTACGTAACTCTTTTAATGAATTATTATTTTCGCTGCGAATATTGATTTAAAACATGTTGTCTATTGTATTTTATTAGATTTTTCCATGTTGAATACTAACGATAATTTATTCTGTATTATCTTAGTCATAATATTCTTTACTGGGCTAGTTGAGCTCACCCTTTTCCTTTTTGTTCTATTTTTCTTCTCAGGAGGTGAGAATGTAGCGAGTACTAGTCGGGGTGTGGAATGATGGTTCTAGAAGTTGTTTTAGTAGTCCTCACTATTTTGTAAAATAGTGTATCAATAATTGTAATGAGGACTTATTTGAGTGTGATATTGTCTAGATGACAATATTTGTATTTAAACTTACAGTTTATGTGTTGTCGTATTTTGCACAACAATTATATTAATAAAGTTGTTGTTGTTTCTATACCATGTATTTTGGTGACTCAGAATGGGTGTTGCATACCTATTTTGGGGGTGTCATATATATATATATATATATATATATATATATATATATATATATATATATATATATTATTCTAACCGTTCCGTGATTCGCGCTGAGGCAACCAAATATATATCCTGAATCCTGTAACTTCGGTTGTGATACGAGCTAATATATATTTGTATATATATATATATAATAAGTTGCAGATTCATGAATCACGATACCTTTTTTAAAAAAATAAAATTTATACAATAAATTATGCCCAATTAATTATTTTAAATACATACCCATACATATACGGAATCAAAATAATTAATAATTCGCATAAAGCTTGGCTCTGATACCACTGTAAGGTTTTGTGAAGATCAAAGTAGCAATCCAATTGCAAAATTATTAGAAGCAAAATAAAATCAGATTTTAAAAATTTTCACAAATCAATTACCCGGATCATGCTTTATGCATATTATTAATTAAAAACGAAGAATATGAAGTTATGAAATTATACCCTTGTAGACACTAGCTTCCATATGTACGAGTTCAACTCCTACTTTTTCCGCGATCTCCACTGAATCTTAGGGTAGATTCCTTCCTTTGATCAATGTTAGTCACCCCAATGTAGGGCCTCTAGAGGTGGTCCACCAAGGAAGAATTTTTTTTAAGAATAATAGTGTATTGGCTTAAACCCTAGTTTTTTCTATCTCTATAGAAAAAGGGGTACTCTCCTAACTTTTAGAATTGCGTATATTTTTCCCACACCAGATATCTGATATAAGATTCCTCTTATAAAGATATCAGTTAACCTTATTTAATATAATAAGGTATTATTTATTTAATTAAACTCCTTTAATTAAATAGGTCCTCTAATCTAATTAGGGATAATTAATTAAACTCTTTTAATTAATATGCCTCTTGATCTTATTAGGAATAGATGAGAGTATTTATATTAAATTAATTCCTAAAATCTTTTAGAAATTAAAATTAATAATAGTTCTTATAATATTAGTAAGACTCCTCTTATTAATTTATATTTAATATTTTTAAAATATTAAATAATAAATATTAAGCTATTTAATTTATTATATCATCATAGATTAAATTAAATATACTTAACATATTATTATGATTATGTGATTAACTTCTTAAATAATTATTCTTTCTTTTATGGTGTGACCCTTTAGGTTCTCCATATTAAATCGGTTGTGAATAAATCAATTAGAACAATTCTAATCTTATTTAAATAAATAAATTAAACTATTAATTTATATAAATAAATAATATTTATTCTATAATAGGGATAAGTCCTCCCTATCGATCAACAACTTTCTAGATAATATAAATTTCAACATTAATTATAAAAAAAACCATTGAGTAAATAGTTACCGTACAATTCAATCCTTCCACCATACAATGTCCCAATTAAATATAAGACATGAAATTATTGTCAAGTCTTATTTTATTTAATTATATATATTTCAATTCTTAAATGCACAACTCCGAATAAATGCAAATTAGAAACTACTTTCTAATTTCATTTCACATTGGTCAATGATTTCTGGGTTGTCATTTATCGAATCACATAGGACATTTCACTTCTTTTACTAGAAGTGGTAGATTCTTTATTGATCATTCATTATCTCCATATATAACTTATTACACCCAAACATACCTTTTGATATACCCTAAGAGTCTTATAATTCATTATATATAAGATACTATGATGATCTCAAGTCTAAGGATCATTTGTACTACTATCACTACAGGAATTCCTATTGACAGGCAAGTAAAACTCCATTTGATATTCCTTAGCGAGTCACATTCAGTGAACTTATTCTCCAATAAGCACCTATATACTTGCTTTAGTGTCTCCACACAAATGATCATGAGATCAATCATTCTCATCTAATGAGTAAGCAACGTATGTATCAATCTATCCGGATTCACTAATCCCATTTTTAGTAATACATTGATTGAGAACATTTTAGTTTTAAGCTATCTAAGAATTTAGATCTCATTAGCACTGATCTCAACATGATTCTAAAATCATTGCTTAAAACTATGAGTTTATCACATATTATTAAAACAATACTATGTAAATAAAAAATGCCTTTAATAAATAAATAAGATTGATTACAAAGTATATATTTTATCATCTTACATGATTGTCTTGTATGCATACTACTTTCAGGTTCGAGTTAGTAGATGTAATAGTTCTTAATACATTATAAAATAGTGTGAGAATAATTGTACTGAGAATTTAAAGTATGTATGTTGTCATATTTTCACGGTATTGTAATAATTAATTTTTGACGATTCAAATTGGGTGGTATCGACCCAAATTAGGGGCGTCACAGTTGGTATCAGAACATAGGGATATGATCTCTGGTGGAGATGTTGGATTAAAACTAAAAGGGGATAGACGAGTAGAATACTTCACTAGTGTATGCATGTGCTACCTAAGTTAAATTTTATTATTTAATTAGTCGGTCTGAATATAGGGACAAGATGTGACATGTTAATTTCTTTAATTAACCTTTACTTTGTGGCAACATTTAAGAATGACATCTGAAAACCAGGAGATGTGTAATGGATTACATGAGATAATTGAGACCCTGCCAACTAGTAACCAAAGATGTTGTGAACCAGGAAGGCAATAATTCTCCTGTGACCTTAGGAAATAACAGTACTGACCACATGATGAATAATGGTGTTTAGGGGCTTTCTACAATTCATGCAGAACCAGACAAGAAGAACTCCTATTTATAATATAAGCGAAAACACTGAAAACTCGCGACTAAGCAATTCAAGGAGTTGGGACCACCTGAGTTTTTCAAAAAGTCATGCCCACTTAAGGTAGAAGCATGTATCAAATAAATTACCAAAATATTTATACTATGATGCACAAATGAACAAAACGTTCCCTTCACCGATTACTGGTGAGAATCAGTGAAACATACTCATCTCTCATCAGTCGAGATGTCTTGGGTGGAGTTCCAAGAATTTTTCAATGAAAAATATTTTACAGATAATATTCGCCACATGAAGGAGGTAAAATTTATCAAACTGGAGCAGAACAACATGGTTGTATCGCAGCACGAGGCCAAGTTGGCTGAACTATCCCGATTTGCACCCCATTTGGTAGACAATGAAGAACAGATGACTCGAATGTTTTTAAGAGTTTTGAAACCTAAAATTCATCAACACCTTATTCTCCTTAATTTTTTTCTATATTCAGATATTGTGGATATGACTCAGTTATTGGAACGAGAAAAGAGACATTTCAACCAGGAGACAATGATCATCAGAGGGAGAGAAATTATAACGCCCCGAAATTCAGTCTATCTTCACACCCAGATTCGTACGTCACGATCCCATCTTCTTCCAAACATACATCATTATATACCGAAATATAACAACATACACTCTCAAAACCCAGGTTCTAAAACCCATATAACCTTTTTCATTATAAATAATGATAAATACATTATTTATTCCATCTTACAAGAGTGACTTTCATCCGCCACAAAGGATACATAACAGTTCATTAAACTAATCTAAAGTTCATTTAACTTATTTTATATTACAAGTCTTCACTTGATCTTCTCGCTCATCCACATTCTGAATGACACTTCATCTGGATACCGCCAGCTTGATCTTTACGAGATCCTTAAGTTCTTCTAACATCGTTCGCTTGAAAATGTTTTTCATTTAAAGCAAGTGTGAGCATTCAGTTGCCCAGCAAGTTATAATAGTTGAACAAACATCTTCAAGAATTTAAACATTCTTTTAAGACTTCAATAACCGAACAAAGGTTATGAAGCAGCTTGAATAATAGGAATAATCTTGATTCCTATCATTTTAAAACAATATTCACTTTAATTTAAAATACTTTCATTCTTCTACCTTTTTCATACACATTCTGTCTGGCTAGAATCATTAGCACTGACTTAACAATAACGGATCATGTATGAACAGAGCATTCTCTTATTGAAAAGTTAAAGCACAGAATAATTCATCTCATATAAACACCGAAGTGTTCACATTGTAGCACAAGGCCTCATATGTTCTACCACTTTACACAAATATCGCACATTAGCACATAGACAGAACTTCTCAAGTTCAACATCTAAGAAGTTTAAGAAACTAGCTTTCATTTGAAATATGAATGAAGTTAGGAAACTTGCCTTACGCCCAGCTACAGCTTACGCTGAACTGCTCATTCCAGTTCCTATATAGCAAATAAGAAAAATGACACAGACACTAATTAGTCATGTATATTTGACTTATACATTAGTTTGCTTAACTTTACTTCCTACGGTTCGCGTTCTTGCAACCTAGGTTTACGCGACCACTTTCATTACCGTTCTACGGCTTCATGACATACGGAGATGTCATACTTTTACGTTCATCATCTTTGATGTTTTATATTTTATCTTCTTCTTATTACTTCTCTAGGACTCAGCATACATCGCTTCTCTGCTAGTAGTCCATATTGTACTCTGAGTGGTTTCCCACAAACAACCAACAAACAAGTTCCTGTCTCATCTACACTGCCCATAACAGTGAGTTAGATCGGTTGCCAGTTTTCTATATACCTTCGCTCTCTGAAGGAATTGTTTAGCCCAGCTCCCATATGTCAACCATCAAAGGTTACTATTGCACCACAACCTAACTTATCTTAACTTATCCGAACTATTAAACTATATGTTCGTTAAATTAATTTCTTATTCCTTACGGCTTTTTGGCAATTAAATGCCATACCTCAGGATTCATTCTTATACGACTCACCTCCGCTTTCATTAATCTTAATACTGTTCATTACGGCTTTCTTAATACCATTCGTATCTTACTTAATACTTTCGTTATCCACTACTTGAACCCCATGTTCATTAGTCATTCTTATTGTCCAAGCCATACCGTCTGTTGTATGCTAAGATCACTTATTTATCGCAACAGCGTTGTGTTTGCAGCGTCTATATGCTTTACACTTATCTCTCACTATCATGACATAACATCAAAATGTTATTCATTACCCTCATCGCTCAACGTTTAAGGAATCACAACCATAGCAATCCTCCACGTTCAGTTTATCATAACTACGGTCCCCGGATATCGGTTCCGTAATCTGCATTTACATTCTTTCTTTTTTACTCTCATATAACCTTTTTGTTCGACCTTTATTAAAGGTTTAATTCACTAAATTAAGTGTTACATTTGATGAATCTTATGTTCTTTATATTCCTATACGTTTCCCCCAAGAGTTGAGCAGTTAAAAGCTCTTCTCTGGCTTTTTCCCTACACTGGCGCTGCGGCGCCACTCTCCCTTCTATCTCTCACACCGCGGACACGAGTTTGCAGTACTCGGCTCTCTGGTCTAGCGCTGCAATACCACCTTACAAGGCATGGCTGGCGCCACAGGCGCCAAGCCCTAATTCTTGATAATTTCTTATAAGTGCTAACTTCATTTTGAGACGCTACTTCCCGATCTCATAACTCCTTCATTATAACTCGGAACGAGGTCATTCCAAAGTCATTCTCTTCCTTATCTTACTTACTTCAATACCCCCAGGACAGAACTTTGTTCTGAATTCGTTAACGTGCTGTTCAATTGGCTTAATCTTCACCCTTTGTTTATTTTACGCTTTTAACGCTCTTCGTTTGTTCGTCTGTAATTCGGTCATCCGAACTCGAAATTCCTTCGTTCTTGAGTCCACGACTCATTTTTTCTATGTTCTCTTACATTCTTATGAAACCATACACTATTCGGGTTCATTTACTAAATTTCTAATTCTCGTTTGTCTTTTACGAAATTTTTGCCATAACTTCGTTATAGCTAAGTTTTATTCGTTCTTCATGAACGTTTCTACCGTTCCTAACCAAGCAATATGCATCAAACTTATATGCGATGGTTTTAAACTTGTCCATCAACAACAAATATCCTATGATGGTTTTAAATTTGTCCATCAGCAACGTTCTTCGTGTTCATTCCCGTGTTCTTCGTGTTCTTCGTTCGTTCTTCATTTTAATCGATATTTTGGCATTACGATTTCACTTTTTATTGGAATTTGATGTTATAAATATCATTCCTTACTTATGACACCTACTTATTGATATAATCCACCCGGATCAGTTCTAATTCATTACGAATCTTATACTTCCTTAAGAAATTTATTTACTAAACTTCAAATTATTATTTTCATTATTTCTCATGATTTCAACCATATGAAATCATTTCTAACATCATCTACTTCGTATCTTCATTAAGTTATGTTTTAAACATATAAAACTTTAAAGAAAATCTAACATAGAAGTTAGGTTTTAATACCTTTCCTCTTTGTTTTTCTTCCGCTAGACAAAACCGGCGATTTGTTAGCTTTTCCATTTCACGAACATTTTCGATCCGAACATTCATTCTCATGCTCTTTCTTCTCCCTCTCCATCCGAATCTCTCTCTCTCTCTCTCTCTCTCTCTCTCTAGTGTAGGATTTTTCAAAATCTCATTTAAATGAATTCTAGCTTCCTATTTATAGATTTTCCAAAGCTAGGGCAAAATAGTCATTTCACCCTTAACCTCCTTACTATTCACACCTCCATACTATTCATTACTTAGTGTTAAGTTAACTTAGCCCTTAAGTCTACTTAGACTTTAAGTTACGTGGTTCCGTCTTTCGGGTTTTGTTCGACAGTTTTGAAAACTGCGATTCTCGGAATCCAAATATTTTTGGATATTTCGTCTTTCCTTTACCGATTAACTTTTACGTATTCTTTGAATTTCCGAAAAACTAAAAAACACTTTTTGGCATTAAGCATTTTGCTTCACGATTTACCTTAACGTAGCTAAATGAATGAAAAGTACATAGCAGTACTTTTCGTCATTTTATTTCGTTCGATTTCTGCACGTTTTTCGAGAAAAACTTTTATCGGCTTACTTAACTTTTCATGATATATTATCGTCAAATCTTTCGACGAAATGTCATTTCGACATACCGAACTCTTGAAAAGGCATATGTTATTCAAACCCTAACCCTTAGGGTTTCGTCGGGTGAATAGTACCTATTTCGTCTTCTTCCTCGAAAATATTTTGTCTACGAAATTTTTTTATTTTGTCTTGAACATTATTACTCGTTCAGTCTATCTCGTAGCCAGAATCCTCCCGACTTATAATCATCCTAGGTTCTAGAATGATTAATAAACACATAGCACATAATATTATTAATAAAAATTCATTTTTATTAATAACTAATTCTTTAAACTTAAATTCTGGAAAATCAAAATTCCCGGGTCGTTACACTCTTCCCCTCTTATAAAAATTCTGTCCTCGAAAATTTCTTAAAACCACACCCTTACCCGGGTCATCACATTCACCCCTTATTCACATAATTTCGTCCTCAAAATTTTAGCCTACCCCTCTTCTCAACTTCTCTCCAAAGAAGTAGAATGAACAACGAGGAATATAAGAATTCCTTTAAAATATTTCATACTTTTGCTGAGGGGTCAAATCGACCATGAACTCTTACTAGATTTAACAATATAATGACGTAACCTTTCTTCCACGGTCAGTTTACAATCACAAAGAAAGCAAACTACCTCTTACCCATCGTATACCCCATTTCAGGATATATTCACCTCAGACTTAATCATTAGATTCTGCACCAAAACAATTTAGTTTGGCACAACATCTTCAAAGAAAGCTCGATTTTCTTTTAAAAAAATAACATACCATTTGTCTAGCCGAATCAAGTAGCTTAGACCATACCAATAAATTGGATATTAACGTGAAACATTCATCTAGTCAACTCAATTGACATCGACTACTTCTGTAAATTCTTTTCGCAATACATCAAAATGTTTTATGACGTCATGATACCGTACTTTTCATAGTACATTGAGGACTTCGTCAGTTTGTGACTTCCTCATTATACATCATACCATAGCGGGTTGTTGATCCTAAGATCACATTCAACACCAAGTTCAATTGCATTAATAACTCCATCTTATTACCATCCTTGCATCAAATGCACTGATGATATAAAATTCATTTTGATATTTTAAATCAATTTCTGTCTAGCCGAAACAATTAGCATAGACATACCAAGAATAGTTCTTTTAAAAATCTATTGGTTCCAAAAGTTGAACCAATTCTCTCATTTTCAAAATACGAACACATAAGCACGATTTCAATAAATTTCGAAATCTAGTATAGCTAGATGACTTGGAATATCCTATTCTCCATCTTCCTTCATTGTCTTACTGCAACAATACTTAATCTACTCTAGTACCTTCAATATTAAGACTACTAAAAAAAACTAATTTTCAGTCTAAACATCCCTCTACCTTAGTACAGTCAATCAATTTACCACACATTATGAGTTCAGGAAATTTCCACAATAATATGAATTTAAGAACTATCCCAGACAGACCATAAGTGTCCATTCGCTGAGAAGTTCAAAAATCTACTTTAGCATTATGAGTCACGAACGTACCATAGGTATGAGTTTCAAGAACTCGCACCTACCTTATCGTTCTCTACCTATTAAGTATATATATGAGAAAAGATTCACCTTCTCGTCATATACATCTTGACAGCACGACCAATTCCAATGATTATCACTGTAATAAGCTAAGCAGTTGTTACACCAAGCTCAAACCTCTGCCCATAACAAAGGTTCATACAACTCAGCTATCACATGAGTCCTCAATTGAAATTTTTACAACTTCTAAATCTCTCTTTACTAAATAAGAATTTTCTTTAATTCATATACTATCCTTCACAACTCAATCTGAGTTATTCTTCCTGTACTACTTCGTAGTACTATAAATCATTCATCGTTTAATAGCTCATCTGTTACTACAATTCACTATGATCACGTGGTGATCTTCTTATCCCTATCTCTACGATTATAGTCTTAGATACTCTTACCTAAGATTTATAACCTATCAGCTCTGATACCAATCTGTAACTCCCCGAAATCCGGTCTATCTTCACACCCGATTTCGTACGTCACGATCCCATCTTCTTCTAAACATACATCATTATATACCAAAATATAATAACATACACTCTCAAAACCCAGGTTCTAAAAACCATATAACCTTTTAATTATAAATAATGATAAATACATTATTCATTCCATCTTACAAGAGTGAATTTCATCCGCCACAAAGGATACATAACAGTTCATTAAACTAATCTAAAGTTCATTTAACTTATTTTATATTACAAGTCTTCACTTGATCTTCTCGCTCATCCACATTCTGAATGGCACTTCATCTGGATACCGCCAGCTTGATCTTTACGAGATCCTTAAGTTCTTCTAACATCGTTCGCTGAAAATATTTTTCATTTAAAGCAAGTGTGAGCATTCAATTGCCCAGCAAGTCATAACAGTTAAACAAAATCTTCAAGAATTCAAACATTCTTTTAAGACTTCAATAACCGAATAAAGGTTATGAAGCAGCTTGAATAATAGGAATAATCTCAATTTCTATCATTTTAAAACAATATTCACTTTAATTTAATATACTTTCATTCTTCTACCTTTTTCATACACATTCTTTCTGGCTAGAATCATTAGCACAGACTTAACAATAACGGATCATATATGAACAGAGCATTCTCTTATTGAACAGTTAAAGCACAGAACAGTTTATCTCATAGAAACACCGAAGTGTTCACATTATAGCACAAGGTCTCATATGTTCTACCACTTTACACAAATATCGCACATTAGAACATAGACAGGAACTTCTCCAGTTCAACATCTGAGAAGTTTAAGAAACTAGCATTCATTTGAAATATGAATGAAGTTAGGAAACTTGCCTTACGCCCAACTACATCTTACGCTAAACTGCTCATTCCAGTTCCTATGTAGCACATAAGAAAAACAATACATACACTAATTAGTCATGTATATTTGACTTATACATTAGTTTGTTTAAGCTTTACTTCCTATGGTTCGCGTTCCTTGCAACCTAGGTTTACGCGACCACTTTTATTACCGTTCTACGGCTTCATAACATACGGAGATGTCATACTTTTACGTTCATCATCTTTGATGTTTTACATTTTATCTTCTTCTTATTACTTCTCTAGGTCTCAGCACACATCGCTTCTCTGCTAGTAGTCCATATGGTACTCTGAGTGGTTTTCCACAAACAACCAACAAACAAGTTCCCGTCTCATCTATACTGCCCATACCAGTGAGTTAGATCGGTTGCCAGTTTTGTATATACATTCGCTCTCTGAAGGAATTGTTTAGCCCAAGTCTCATATGTCAACCATCAAAGGTTACGATTGCACCACAACCTAACTTATCTTAACTTATCCGAACTATTAAACTATATGTTCGTTAAATTAATTTCTTATTCCTTACGGCTTTTTGGCAATTAAATGCCATACCTCAGGAATTCATTCTTATACGACTCACCTTCGGCTCTCATTATTCTTAATATTCTTACGGCTTTCTTAATACCATTCGTATCTTACTTAATACTTTCATTATCCACTACTTGAACCCCATGTTCATTAGTCATTCTTATTGTCCAAGCCATACCGTTTGTTGTATGCTAAGATCGCTTGTTTATCGCAACAGCGTTGCGTTTACAGCGTCTATACAGCTTTACACTTATCTCTCACTATCATGACATAACATCAAAATGTTATTCATTACCCTCGTCGCTCAACGTTTAAGAAATCACAACCATAGCAATCCTCCACGTTCGTTTATCATAACTACGATCCCCAAATATCGGTTCTATATTCCGCGTTTACATTCTTTCTCTTTTTCTCTCATATAACCTTTTCGTTCAACTCTCATTAAAGGTTTAATTCACTAAATTAAGTGTTACATTTGACTGAATCTTATGTTCTTTATCTTCCCATACGTTTCCCCCAAGAGTTGAGCAGTTAAAAGCTCTTCTTGGCTTATTCCCTACACTGGCGCTGCGGCACCACTCTCTCTTCTATCTCTCAGCGCTGTGGTGCGAGTTTGCATTACCCGGCTCTCTGGTCTGGCGCTGCAGTCACCACCTTACAAGGCATGGCTGGCGCCGCGGCACCAAGCCTAATTCTTGATAATTTCTTCTAAGTGTTAACTTCATTTTGAGACACTACTTCCCGATCTAATAACTCCTTCGTTATAACTCGGAACGAGGTCATTCCAAAGTCATTCTCTTCCTTATCTTACTTACTTCAATACCCCAGACAGAACTTCATTATGAATCGGTTAACGTGCAGTTCAATTGGCTTAATCTTCACCCTTCGTTTATTTTACTGTTTTTAACGCTCTTCGTTTAGTTCGTCCGTAATTCGGTCATTCGAACTCGAAATTCCTTCGTTCTTGAGTCCACGACTCACGTTTTCTATGTTCTCTTACATTCTTATGAAACCATAAACTGTTCGAGTTCATTTACTAACTTTCTAATTCTCGTTTGTCTTTTACGAAATTTTTGCTATAACTTCGTTATAGCTAAGTTTTAATCCGTTCTTCATGAGCGTTTCTACCGTTCCTAACTAAGTAATATGCATCAAACTTATACGCGATGGTTTTAAATTTGTCCATCAACAACAAATATCCTATGATGGTTTTAAATTTATCCATCAACAACGTTCTTCGTGTTCTTCGCGTGTTCTTCATGTTCTTCGTTCGTTCTTCATTTTAATCGATATTTTGGATTACGATTTCACTTTTTATTGGAATTTGATGTTATAAATCATCATTCCTTACTTATTACACCTACTTATTGATATAATTCACTCGGATCGTTCTAATTCATTACTAATCTTATACTTCCTTAAGAAATTTATTTACTAAACTTCAAATTCTTATTTTCATTATTTCTCATGTTTTCAACCATATGAAATCATTCCTAACATCATCTAATTCTTATCTTCATTAAGTTATGTTTTAAACATATAAAACTTTAAAGAAAATCTAACATAGAAGTTAGATTTTAATACCTTTCCTCTTTATTTTTCTTCAGCTAGACAAAACCGACGATTTTCTAGCTTTTCCATTTCACGAACATTTTCTATCCGAACATTCATGCTTATGCTCTTCCTTCTCCCTCTCCACCCGAACTCTCTCTCTCTCTAGTGTAGGATTTTTTAAAATCTCATTTAAATGAAATCTAACTTCCTATTTATAGATTTTCTAAAGCTAGGGCAAAATAGTCATTTCACCCCTAACCTCCTTACTATTCACACCTCTATACTATTCATTACTTAAGTGTTAAGTTAACTTAGCCCTTAAGTCTACTTAGCCTTTAAGTTACGTGGTTTCGTCTTTCGGGTTTCGTCCGACAGTTTTAAAAACTGCGATTCTCGGAATCCAAATATTTTTGGATATTTTGTCTTTCCTTTACCGATTAACTTTTACGTATTCATCGAATTTCAAAAAAACTAGTTTTTGGCGTTAAGCGTTTTCCTTCACGTTTTACCCCTAACGTAGCTAAATGAATGAAAAGTACATAGCAGTACTTTTCATCATTTTTATTTCCTCCAATTTTTGCACGTTTTTCGAGAAAAACTTTTATCAGCTTGCTTAACTTTTCATGATATATTATCTACAAATCTTTCGACGGAATGTCATTTCGACATACCGAACTCTCGAAAAGGTTTAGGTTATTCAAATACTAACCCTTAGGGTTTCGTCAGATGAATAGTGACTATTTCGTCTTTTTCCCCAAAAATATTTTATTTTCGAAAAATTTTCATTTTTGTCTTAAACATTATTACTCGTTCAGTCTAGCTCGTAGCCAGAATCCTCCCGACTTATAATCATCCTAGGTTCTAGAACGATTAATAAACACATAGCACATAATATTATTAATAAAAATTCATTTTTATTAATAACTAATTCTTTAAACTTAAATTCTGAAAAATCCAAATTTTCGGGTCATTACAGAAATCATGATCGTAACAATGACAACAAGCATCGGAACAACGAGATTCATCGAGGAGGAAATCAAAATGCCAAAAATGGAAATTATTTCGGTGGTAATCCTGGCACAGAAAGTAGAAGGATCAAGTTTAATGAGAATTGACATCAAGAGAACAAGATTCAATAATGATCGTGGAAAGGCACATGTATCGGCACTCGCACCAGTTTTAAAGGGAGGGGAACGAGTACCAGTAAAAGGTTACAAGTGTGGACAGGAGGGGCATATCCACCCAAGTTGTACTCAGTCATCCAAGGACTATTATACAGTTGTGGGAAGGAAGGTCAAATTACTCGATTTTGTCCATTAGCAAAATTGAATCCATATGTAATGATGACACCCAAGGCGAACACATACAAGAAAAAGCATATGGTTCAAGGGAGAGCTTTTGTTGTGACATCCGAAAAGGCGTGGAACCCAAACGAAGTTATAACTCGTAAGTTACTCATAAACTCTTGCGAAGTCTATGCCTGGTTAGATATTAGTTCTACCCACTCCTTTATTTCACCTACACGTGCTCAACATTTGAACTTGACAACTTAAAAATTAAATTTTGACTTAACTATTGAAACTCCCTTAGGAAAAATATTCGTTATGTCTACTATCTATAAATCTTATTTAGTTCAAATTGACACTCGCACATTACCCGATAATCTTATTTCATTGGAAATACATGAATTTGACATGATTTTAGGAATTAATTGGTTGACTATCCATCATGTTAAAATTGATTACTTTCAGGAAACTATTAGTTTTCATATTCCTAATAAATCTGTTATACAAATTCAAGCAATCAAACCGTTGAAATCAATAACTGTCCTTTCTAGTCATAAAGTCACACGCTTATTGAAAAATAGATGTCAAGCCTTTTTAGTTCATATTATTGATTTAAATAAAAATACGTCAAATTTGAATGATATTTTTAATGTTTATGAATTCTCTGACATATTTTTTGAAAAACTTATTGACTTACCCCAATTGAATTTTGTATTAAAGTTAAACCCGATATTAAATCTATTTCTAAAGCTTCGTACCGAATTACCCTCATTAAACTTCAAGAATTAAAAGTTAACCTAAAGGAATTGTTAAATACTGATTTCATACGTTCGAGTACATCGCATTAGGGAGCTCCTGCATTATTGGTGAAGAAGAATAACGAGAGAATGAGATTGTCCATTGACTATCAAGGCAAATTTGTGCAAGTGTATATTTTAAAATTTTACAAATTTTGACCATGATAATTTTTTTTATGAAATAGATGGATTATATTTCAAAATTTATAAAAGAAACAAAAGAGATAAATGAGTGACTCATCATTACTCAACAACCCCACCGCACATTAAATTGACTATCAACCCAAGTCCCAACATCTGTAGAGGAGGAAAAACAATAGAACTAAAGAAGCCTCCTTGATGCTTACCGCTCTGAACACCCCTACCACATAGCTTCAAAATGGCATCAGGATCAGACCATTCCATTTCAGATCAACCTGCACCATTCAATCCCACCGTTGATCCCTTTGCCTACCTTGGCATGGTCTTCAACTCCGACGGATCTATCACGCGCAAGCATGGATTCTTAAACACCCCCAGCACATCAGATCCCAGCCTTCCTTCCCAAGTTCTCACCAAGGATATCTCTCTCAACCAGTCAAATAACACATGGCTCCGTATATACATACCCCACAAAGCACTTGATTCCACCCCCTTCACCAAATTACCCCTCATCGTTTACTACCATGGTGGCGGGTTCATCATAGGCAGTGCAGCCTCACCCGTTTACCACGACTTTTGCACAATCATGACCGTTGAAATCCCCGCCATCGTCTTATCCGTCGATTATCGTCTCGCACCGGAGCACCGGCTTCCGGCAGCCTACCATGACTCCGTTGAGGCGTTGCATTGGATCAAAACCACCAATGACGAGTGGCTAGCGAAATTTGCTGACTTTTCCAATTGTTACCTCATGGGCGCTAGTGCAGGCGCAAACATAGCGTATCATGCAGCTGCATTTTTGGACGGCGAAGATCTTGCCCCTTTGAAGATCAAAGGGCTGATATTGCACCAACCATATTTTGGCGGGACCAAGAGAACACAGTCAGAAGAAAGGCTTGTTAAGGATAAGGTGTTGCCAATAAATGTCAATGATATCATGTGGGACCTCGCTTTGCCTGTTGGCGTTGACCGTGATCACGAATATTGTAATCTGACGGCTACGGGTGGATCACGGGTTTGTGACCGGATTAGAATGCTGGGGTGGAAAGTTATTGTGACGGGCTGTGATGAGGACCCGCTGATCGATCGTCAGATGGAGTTGGTTAAGATAATGAAAGAGAAAGGAGTGGAAGTTGTGAGCAAGTTTGATGAGGGTGATTGTCATGGGATTGAAGTGTTTGATCCCTCTAGAGGTAAGGCTCTTTGTGTGGTTATAAGAAATTTCATTTCATCTTCAACAAATGTAGGGTAAAAACAAGAAAATTGATATTTTTACGTGAAAATGAGTAGTATAATTTTATTGTCAGATTCTGCTATATCTAGTTTTTCCACTTTTATATATTATTGCTTCTTAATTTTTTTAATCAATTTATCTATAATTATTTTATAAGTAAATAAAATTGTGTGAGACGAAACACTGTATGAATGAGACATGAGAATACATTAAATTTTAATTTCGCGAGAATATGATGTTCTTACATGTTTATTAAATGGGTCGCAGCGGTGGATATGAGAGAGATAATGAAGCTGTGAGAATGACTCACAACCCAAAAGTTATATTTATTTGTAAGAATTATATTTGAAATAAAAATATTAATTTTAAATATTTTATTTATTTTTAAATTAAATTTAAGTTTATTAGTTTAGAAATTATAAAATAATTTAATAATTTTAAAATTATAATTATAATTTTAGGATTATAATCTTAAAATTAATAGTCTTATAATCCCATAAATTATAATTATAAAATTATAATTCTTACAAATAAACATAGTCTAAATTATTAAGTTATTTTTTATTTAGTCGTAATTAATAACTGATAAATCCCAACGGAATATGCAATTGGTATTAGTAAAACCGACAGAATATATCTGACAATATAATCGGTCGGTTTAAAAGGTTAAGACTGACAACCTTTGTCAGTTGAAATTAATTTTGTTGATTTTAAGTCTTTTTCTTGTAATGATTTTTGTCATAGCAAAAAATATGGATTAAAGTATTAAATATCGTTAAAATTAAAAAAAATATTGTTATATATATATATATATATATATATATATATATATATATATATATATATATGGGTCTCCATCAATAGCAACCGGTTGTTGGGGAGCAACCCATTTTGGCCAGCCGCTACAAGCTCTACCGGTCTTAGACAATTTTTTTTTATAAGCCGGTAGAGCTTGTAGCGGCTGGCCAAAATGGGTTGCTCCCCAACAACCGGTTGTTGTGGATGAAGACTGACAACCTTTGTCAGTTGAAATTAATTTTGTTGATTTTAAGTCTTTTTCTTGTAATGATTTTTGTCATAGCAAAAAATATGGATTAAAGTATTAAATATCGTTAAAATTAAAAAAATATTGTTCTATATATATATATATATATATATATATATATATATATATATATGGGTTTCCATCCACAACAACCGATTGTTGGGGAGCAACCCATTTTGGTTAGCCGCTACAAGCTCTACCGGTCTTAGATAAATTTTTTTTTATAAACCGGTAGAGCTTGTAGCAGCTGGCCAAAATGGGTTGCTCCCCAACAACCGGTTGTTGTGGATGAAGACCCTATATATATATGTACTAGTATATGCCCGTGCCTGAAGGCACGACGCAAAAAATAATTAAATTAAAATTCAAAAAATATTACATTATCACATACCACCACAACAATTAATACATAGTCAATCATCAACACATGTCCAACTACAAAAATATCAAGCTAATTGGTACTAATTTTCAAAAAAATCAATAAATTTTCCTTTAAAAATAAATATTTAAAAAATTCTAAACATGTCTACAAAACTTACTATCATCAACACATGTCTAACCACCAAAATATCAAGCTAGATTTTAAAAAATTTCGACAGAATTTCCTTTAAAAATAGACATCCAGACAAATATAAACCTGTGTATAAAATTTACAATCATCCATACATATCCAAACCACCAAAAAAACAATAATTCCATACCCAAAATCATCATAACTATGTATAATTAGTTAACTTTATAAAATACGAAACAAAAAAATACATACATGAAGAAATTAATACATACTCAATCATCAACACATCTAACCACCAAAACATCAACCTAGTCGCTACTAATTTTAAGAAATTTCGGCAGAGTTTTCTTTAAAAATAGATATACAGAAAAATCTAAACCTGTTTACAAACCGTTACAAAAAAACCATCATTCCATACCCAAAATCATCATAACCAAGTATAATTAGCTAACTTTACAAAAGGCAGAATAAAAAAAATACATGCATGCAGAAAATAGAGAAACTAAGACCCTTTACTTTACAGCTTACACCAAATATATTCTTTACAACTTACATCATGTATCCTTCAATATATACCTGAAAATAATTAAAATTTAAAATTATCGAAATATATGAGTTAAAATAAAACAATTATAAATCCGAAACAAATGAGCACACATATTTGTATGTAGGGGGAATGATTTAGATTGATTGCAGTAAGAATTTAGAGAGATTGTAACAAATAATAAATTTTTTTAAGGAAAAATATGGACTTACAATCAAATAAAGTTTTCTTAGTACTATCTCAACGAACAGTTCATTTGCTTAATGATTTAAATCATAAATTTGTATCGGTGGCAGTATAATGGTGTGTGAGTTTAATTTGCGAGTGTTTGATTGGTTAAAGTTATGTGTGTGTGTTTGTGCATGTATTATGTGTGTTGTGTGTCTGTATGAGAAGTAGAGAAATATAGTCTTAGTAAGAGAGACTTTCACACCTAGACAATTGTTTGGTCAGTGGTAGGTTAGTAATCGTCAAAGGTAGACATGTCAGTATTGGATTGCATATCATTTAACTCTCTTAAATGTCTTTTTCATCCCTTTAAATCTCCTCTTCATCAATATCCTTAATGTCCTCGTATCAATACGAACGTACTTTGCCCAATGAGGAGAATGCACAACCACCTATATTATTTACATAAACAATAAAAGTAACATTATTTATATTATAGGAATAGTAAAGTTATTTTGATGCAGTGACATAAAAGTAAATTTACCTGATTACGTCGGCCCCATCCACAAAGGTCCATTGTTGTTTTTTTATTGTTCTCATTGACAAATTCACTCCAATCCTACAAAGAATGTACCTCATTATAAAATTAAAAGTTCAAATGTTGAAAAAATTACATAATTTAGTAGAAATAAACTTGTTTAAACTATACCATTTACTTATCGTAAGAATATCATAATAAAACTTCTGGGTAAACAATATTTGTGGTTTCATTCGACCCATCTTCCGGAAGGAGGACAGTAATACGATCTGCAGATGTGCATCTAGAAAGTGCCATATAAAGGTGTCCATGACTAAAAACAGGTGTTCGCAAATCAATCCCAACGAACTTGACAGATTGTCATTGGGCTTTATTGATTGTCATAGCATAAGTTAATCGGATGGGAAACTGAAGTCGTGTCATTCTAAAAGGCAAGTCCAAAGATGTTGGTGTCAATGATATTCTCGGAATGAAGACTAAATTGCCAGTTTTATCTCCATTTAATACCCGAGCTTCGATTACCCTTGAGGCACATCTAACAACCATCAATCGCGTGCCATTACAAAGTCCATCTTTCGGTGCAATATTTCGTAACAACATTATTGGACATCCAACTTTCAACTCCAATTTAAACGGTGGCAAACCTGAAGGATTCAGCGAGTTTAAGTACTCGTTAGGATATCGATTCCTAATGGTATGATCGAGCTCACCACCTTCACACATTTTATCTGCAGCTAAAAAGTAATTGTTTCTCCCGGAGTAATATTCAGTGCTGCAGCATTTATATCACTGACGTCGTCATTGCGAGCAGATAGAATTGTTCGTTCAGTGAGAAAGGTTTGAGTCACTATACCAACCACGTCCAATTGTGGATAGATTCTAAATATCAATTCATTTATATTATGACATCGGTTTATTGTAGATGGAAGTTGCACAATTTCTTGTGGATTGGTCCCAATCTAGAAAATGAAAGTATGATTATTCACAAAATTAGATTTAATTCAAAGTATCATGTTATAAAAATTTAATTCAAGGTTGAATGAAATATTACCTCCATCAAGAATTGAGCAAAATTAATATTTCGAACGTCTGTGTGAGTTAATCGCATGTTTAAACCCAGAGTCAAAACACATATATCTTTCCAAAGCGAAGACCGTCTCAATGATGCACCCACAATTTACTCGCGAACGCCTTTAGGAATAACAGGCAATATTTGTCGAAAGTCTCCACCTAGGACAACAGTGATACCCCCAAAAGGTCTGTTATTGTCTCTGATATCTTGAAGGGTGCGATCGACTGCCTCAACATAGTATCGATGTTGCATAGGAACTTCATCCCATATTATCAGCTTTGTTTTTCTAAACAATTCAGCATGCATTGATTGTTTAGTGAACCCACATATTGAATTCTCTAGGGTTTCCAAAGGAATACAAAATGTAGAATGTGCAGTACGCCCCCCGACTAATAACAACGATGCAATACCAGATGAAGCCACAGTAACAACAACATGTCCATAGCTACGCAATTTGGTTGCAATGGTATTGTACAAAAATATTTTTCCAGTCCCAGCACCTCCACTCAAAAAGAAAGTAGTTGCTATATTTTCACATACTGACGTTGTGATAGCAGTATAAGCAGCAAGTTGTGCATCATTAAGTCTGTCAACATTAATTTGTGCATCAGACAGTTGGGCTTCATTCTCAAGTTGTTGGTGCTCAAACAGTAATCTATTTCTAACTATTGCATTCCAATTTCCAGTTGGTTGTGGCATGGATGGAAAGTCAACTAAACTCTTCCCCGACTCGTGGAGCAATTGATTTATCAAATATAAGCCATAATCTTCAATATGATCATCAGTTGGATTCAAAATACCAAACATGGTACGAATCCTGTGTGCTAAATCATCACATATATGTGCTGAGAATTGCTTCCACAATTCAAATGGATGCAATGGAAAGCATTCCGTTAGAATTACTACAAAAAGTCTCCTTAATTGGTATCCCGTTCTCATAATTGCAGCCTCTTGAAGACATTGTATCCATTCTTCATCATCTTCAAGAAGTCCTCTTGCAACACATGCTGACTTGAATGTATCATGCATAACATTATTTACCGTGCGTAGCCAGTCAAATGAAGTAGGTCCTCTAACAACAGTTAGAAGCAAACGCAAATAAAACCGCTCACCTGAATTAGGGCTAGCAAAGTACATTCTACCAATTGCATAACCCCTTTGTCTTGGAGTCCATTTATTGATAGACTTGTTCCAAACAAATTTTTCTAGAAATTCCTGATAAGTTAATACACGGGCAGATTCATTTGTAGCGCAACAATCAAAAAAACCAGTTAGAGTTGTTTTTTGATGTGCACCTTTAGAAAGGATCATATCAAAAGATTCAGCCGGGTTAAAAACCACACGATGCATCCCAGGTAAATAAAGTGCCAATCTTACAACTGAAGGAATCTCTTCATGTAAAGGATTACCAAACAATCGCCACGCTGCTTCTGGAGGTCCAATATACCTAGCATCAAGATATTGTTGGATCTCATTAATTCCTCCAAGTACCATTGTTGTACGATCATGTCCTTTATAAATATACTTGTGAATGTATTTTACACATCTGGCTCCTGCACAAACTTCAACATTGATATGACAATTGAACATTCTTGATAAATACGGATTATGTGGCACAACGTCTCTATTATCAATTTCTTGCCCCTCACGATGTACTTCTGACCAGTATTACGACGACGATAGACAGGATATCCATTAGAGTCCATACTTGTTGATTCAACAAATGATCGAGGGTACCGCTTGGTACACACCCCATTTTCCATACATGGTGCTTGTGGATTTCGAGCACCACATGGTCCGTGTACCATGCAACCTATAATTGTTTCAAAAAGCAACGGGTCAGTTTCACAATTCGGAAATTCAGCACACACTACTCTGTCCACTTGAGCACATGTTTGAATTTTATCTCAACCATGAAGGAACAAAAGTGCATGCATGTGCGGTAACCCCCTTTTTTGGAATTCAATTGTAAAAACATGCGCCACTTTTCTACCAAAAACGTTGTTTGTTTCTATCTCCTTCATCAAAAAATTTCGCTTCAACTCAAAAACACGGGCCACTAAATCAGGACGGTCAGTAGGGATCTGATTTGGCAATAGTGATTTAGTAATTTCAGGCCATTTGGGATTTGCAGTCATAGTTAGAAAAATATCTGGGTGTTGATTATACTGCGTGATAGCCATTGAATCTTGAAAAATTTCAAACATATGTCTTGCACTACCAGTGAACGAAGATGGCAAAATCATTCGTTGACCAACTTGTTCAGGACCAAGCTCATCTGCACAAACATCTGTAAGACCTTGGTAAAGTTCTGCACGAAGCTTCGATTGATTCAACTTGTAGTATGTCAACCGATTTTGTTCAGTAGCGGCCCAAGCATCTACTACAAATTCTTGAAATAGTTTTCCGGCTCTCAAAATTGTTGAATACTCAGTGTCACGTTGGAACATACGATAACTGTAATATTACAATTGTGTCAGTCGAGTAGATGAAGGTCCACCTTGGGAAGCGTTCCACTGTTTCAAATCTGGATTCCATCCGAGCTCACCATAAGGGAACAATACCACATAATGCAATGGCAAATAGGCCGGATGACACTCATTAATTTGCATCAAACCACTATCCCCTCTCAAATGTAACATAATATCTCTCATTCCACTTGATTCAGTTCCATCTCCCGGCAATATTACCGCAATCTCATCGGTTGTTGGGAGATTATATCGACGCCGGTCTGTTACAGAACTGTAGTGAAGATAGGCCAGTAAATTCACCCCCGTCAATTCCAATTCACTTAAAATTGTATGAGCCTGCCGAAATTTTATGGGAAATGGATTTACTTGCAATAAACAATCTTGTATGATTTTCAAAACATCTCTTCTCAAGTTAGGATCTTTGTTGCTGCGAACATCTAAAGCTGAATTAGGATCATAAATGTACAGTTGAGAGTAAATTGGTTCACACCCTGGCTGTGGCATAAGCGATCCTGTTCGATGGCGTAATTCTCCATGGATGGTGAATGTTCTAGGCCCCCTCCCGGGAATTAATCTGTCATCCAAAGTAGCACCAAGACTCGTAAATGCATTAGCTGCATTATACTCTCGTGTGTGCTGACGAAACGATTTTGATTGTTCATCATTGCCGTCATACAATGCTTTAAGCATTAAAGGAGGTGCAATAAGTGGAGGTAGTCTAATTTTTCCTTGTAAACAACATTTACCAAAGAGAGGATTTGATACAGATGATTTTGTTAATTTTTCAGCAAGCCAGTGTAAGGCAGAACAATGAGGACATGTTCGATTCATCAAGCCGAGGAAATGACGATTTGGAATTTCATGGTTTCGAGAATTAAGTGCAGCATCCATAGTTACACCTTCTACTCTGTAGGCACTACAGATAAAATTATAGATGTCATACAATTTGATTATATATAAATTGAATACAAACTTAAAACTTATAGCAAACACCTGGTGCCTTCATTTGGATTACGCATTTGTTGGAACATGTTTGTCATATACGATGCCAATGGGGAACATGGGGAGAATGGTTCCAAGATTGTTGTTGTGCTTTTGTATAGGTTTTGAGGAGGTAAGTCTTGGAGCATGGTAGTCACATGCAACACTCTTGAGATATTTGTTCGTGTGCCTTCTTCAAGATTTTGAGGAGGATTTTCTAGATTCATGATGGCCACAGACAACCACCGTGAAACATCTGTTGTAGTGTCTTCATTAAGATTTTGAAGCAAGGTGGTTGACGATGACTTTAAAACATTTGTTGTCACTATACTGTCTGTTACAGGATGGGAAATTTTGGTAGACAAAGTCATTGGTTGAAGGCGGGACCTTTTATTTGATTCTCGTTCTAGGCATGCTCGGCGACGACGACTCGGTGGTAAAGAAGGAAAAAATCTAGGCTGAACGGGGGCACAATGTTTTGATCGCTTTCTTTCATGACGTACAAGTTGTCCCAATTGACGTTTGGAGCACTCATTTTCTTTCCCAGCATTACGCATTTGTGCAGTAAGCCTTGCACATTGCGGCAATGTTGATTTTGATATAACATTATAGTCTGGTGCCTAAACCATAAACTCATAAAAAAATAATTATTGTTTTGCTGATTTAACGTGTAAGGTGTCCTATTTGACATTTGGTTGATTTTGTATATGAGGCAACATGACAATAAAGTGTTGCATCAACAAAACTATCTACCTAACCATCTATTAACAACATATTGTTTGATGCAAAAATAAAACAACATAGCCACAGTTGCATCTAACATATTGTTTATTAATGTTCTATAGTAATATACTCGATCAATAGCATATTGAATTGAACAACTTGAAAGATAAGATCAAAATAGGCTTTAAACTACTAAGAAAAGTTGAGGTTTCACTATTGAGTTTAAAAAAATGGGACCCAACAAAATATTCAAATTATATGTTATAACAAAAGCATAAAGGCTACAAATCAACATTAAGATTAAGAAACTGGTAAAAAAATATAAAAATCATAGTTGCTCAATAATTAAGGAGTAATCACAGAATAACACGATAAAAAAAATTAAGTAGTATTAAATGAGGTAAACCAACACCATCTTGACAAAGCAAACGTTTTACATAAAACGAAACTTAAAAATCTCTAAATTCAATAACATCCAAATCCATTGTAAAAAGAGAGAAAAGAATAGGATTAAAAGTGATACCAGTTGGCAATCTTTATTTTTTCTTCCTTGGCTAGAAGAGGTTGCTTTTTCTTTCCCCTTAAATTTGGCATTCGACAAAGTATTAGACTTTTTTTTCTCCTTCTGTGTAAGAAAACGCTACTTAAAAGCAAAAAAAGAAAAAAGAAAAAATGAATTAGATTTAGGTGTGAGGATACACTACTTCACGTATACGGAGACAATTTAGTTCAAACTCATTTCGAATTACCACTCCTACATTATTATGACGAAATCTTCGAACCTGTAGACAAAAAAAACAATGAATAGTAAATAAGTGGGTAAAAAAATTAGATAAAAGGTAAGAAAATGATGATTAAAAAAAAACTTATCATACGGTATTTTCTAAGTCATCGTCCATCTGTCACGACATTAATGAAAATAAATTAAAAAAATTATAACAACATCATCTAAGTCATCGTCCATCAATAAGATATATTTAGAGAGAGTTAATCAGATGAAAAACTTACACTTCCAAATATAACATCATCTATTGGTTGATGATTGTGCAGTTGAAACGGTTGTAGCTACACAATAAATTTCATAAGCCATATATAATTAACATCAATTACAATGAAATTTCATATAATTAACATGCATTTAATCAAACATGATACAAATTAAGGAAAAAGACAACCTAAATTAGCCTACAAATTTCACAAAATGAACACTCAATAATAACCAACTCAACATCCATTCCATCCTAACATTCATAATAAAAAAATCTATTTCATCATAACCATAAACCTATTTCATCATAAAAATAAAAACAGCCAAATTAAAAGACACGCAAATGTGTGTTGTTGTGTGTGTTTGTTTGAATTGGTGTGAAAGAGAGAGAGAGATAGAGTGAGAACAAAAATCTATAACAAATTTAAAACACCCAAATTTGTGTGTTTTAAAACACACAAATTAAACACAAACATTCAAAAACTGAAGTTTAAAACAAAGCAAGTACTGCACGGAACAAAAAAAAATTTAAAACAAAACCCAGAATTCCACCCCCCCCCCCATGAAAAAAAAAGTAAATAAGAGCTATTTTTGACATACAAATCCACACATATAAGAAAACCTACAATTTAATTTTCAAGGACAAATAAGAATGAAGTGAAACAGATCAATCAAAAAGTGAGCTGTAAAAACCAACAATTGAACCTACAATTTAATTTTCAAGGACAAATAAGAAAATTATGTTTCTCAGTATATGTCAGATCAAGCTTCAAGGACAAATACCTTAGGAGGTTTGAAAGGATTATCGCTCGAAAACATTGTGTCAAGAAAAAATATCCCGCCTTGATAAGGCGTTCCTACAACAAAATTTGATGTAATTAGATTTTTACTTAGGGAAGTTAAATTTACAACAAACATCTTGGAATAAAAACTTCTTGGAATGTAATATAATTTACCATTTTGATTGATTAATAAGATTAATCTACCATTTTGGAATAAAAACTTCGAGGCGGAGTTCAATATAATTTACCATTTTGATTGATTAATAAGTATACAAATGCTTATGCATATGCTTATTATTAATTATTGTAATGTGATTAAAACAACAGATATTGAATTTTTTTCAATATACTTTTGTTGGGAAAGCTTGCACCAACTAATAGAAAAAAGATGAAGGGTTTCCTAAAATATCCACAATGCCGATTTTGGTATTACAGATCAAAACACTGACTCACTAATCGGTTGAAGCCATGTGTTGCTGCCAATTTTTACTCAACTTAAATAATATCAATATCCACAATGCCTATTTTAGTGTTACATGCCAAAACCTGACTCACTAATCGGTTCAATCCGTGTGGAACTGAGTGACTACAATCTAGCTGTTTCAAAATCATTGCCACAAACATGTTCTTATGCAAAGGTCAAGAAATCTTCCTGCTGAAATGTTCAGGGATATGCTAGCTATTTCTCTCTTCCTTTTTGGTTACCAAGTGTTTCAATTAAAACAAAATGAGGTTGTTCAAATTTGTTAGCTTTTTATAGCTTTTGAGTGCGTTGCTCCTATTAACATTTCTCAGAATGAAGACCATATCAACCAACAAAGGAAATGAAGACCATAGCAACCAACAAAGGATTATTAATCATAGCAACCAACAAAATGAGCAAAAAAAAACTCAAAGAAAACTAATTCTGCAAATTTCTGTAAATTGCTCAAGAGTAAAATAGAATACACAAACCTGAAGGGGCAGCAGAGGAATCGGGAGCTGACGACACAAACCGACCTCCCCCTCCTTCGACGGAAGTAATCTCGCTATTCATTTCCCCAAATTTCGCCAATTCCAGAGCTTGAAGAGAGAGAAGAAAAGATTTGAGAAATTTTTCCCCAATTTTCGCCAATTCCAAAGGTAGAAGAGAGTGATGGAAAGATTTCAAAGAGAGGAGAGAGAGAAGAAAATATTTGGGTGAGAAGAAAAGAATACGGAGGAGCAAATTTCAAAGTGAGGAGAGAGAAGAAAATATTTGGGGTGAGAAGAAAAGAATACGGAGTAGCGTCTGATGTAAGGTGAGTTTGGGCGGGCTTTTTTTTTAGCCTAACATGGAACATGAGC
This sequence comes from Panax japonicus, assembly GCA_020205505.1. Taxonomy (NCBI): domain Eukaryota; kingdom Viridiplantae; phylum Streptophyta; class Magnoliopsida; order Apiales; family Araliaceae; genus Panax; species Panax japonicus. The sequence goes on from CM035106.1 coordinate 18,871,073, forward strand.
CATTAGATTAAGTGATATCAAATCTTAGCCGTTGTTGTGATTTCTCAAGTGTAAAAATTTGAATTTGGTTCTGTTTTATTTTATATATATATATATTTATATATACATACATACTAGCAACAGTCCCGTGCCTCCAGTACTATGGAGATTAAAATTTATCTTAAATTTTGGACCGTCCAAATTAAAAAATTATCATTATTATATGAAAATATCTATAGTAAAAAATTAATTTTTTTATAAGTAAAATGTCACAATTTCATTTTTTATATTAATGTGATATCTATTTATTATTAATATGAGAAAAGTATTGTAAAATTATCCCTTATATTTATAAAAATATTTATTAATATGAGAAAAGTATTATGAAATTATCCCTTATATTTATAAAAATATTCATTTTCATATAATATTTTATAATAAGATGGTACTACCTCCGTTCCTAAAAGATTGTCGTTTAAGGTTTTGACACATGGATTAAGAAAGTATCATTTATCAAGTAAAATTTGTTTGAAATTTCATCACTACCCTTTTATCTGAAGTTAAAAACTATTAATACAAATGGAGAGAATTTATTGGGACAATGAGAGAAGGTAAGGTTAATATAGGAGAGTAAATAATTTATTCTCCTTGAAAGTTGTAAACGACAAATTTTTTGAAATAACTTTTTTTTTATAAAACGACAATCTTTTAGGAACGGAGGGAGTAATATTTTATTCAGCCCAGCATGACAACACGAGAGAGAGAGTTATTATCTTCTGTCGAACTCAGTTTCCATTCACTTTATTCAATTGAATTTAAGGAACTGACCCTGACCCCACCCCTTCGCCAGTAGCCAAGTATTGTCTAATATACTGGACTAATATATTTCAAAAATTTTTAAAAGGTTAGATTTAAGTATGGTTTGAGCGATAAATTATGTATGTTCAAAAACAGTTCTATTTTGTGTGTATATATATATATATTTATTTATTTATTCTAACAATATTATTTTTCGTTTGAGAATGTTAACCGCCATAATAATCGATAAACTTTATAATAAGACAAGGCTCAACCGACCTCTTCAATCTATCTAATAAAATACAAATGATTTTGAATTTCCCGCTCACTCAATAAATCATCTGAGCCGTCCAATGTTTGAGATAAATCCCACCGTCCATACATAGATATCTAATCTATCTAATAATGATTTTGAATTTCCCGCTCACTTAATAAATTATCTGGGCCATTCTAAATTTGAGATAAATCTCACTGTCCATACAGTGCCGGAGGCACGGGACCCAGCTAGTATTATAATATTTCTGCAACTTTGTGGTTGCAAACCAAGATTTTTAAAACTTCCTTTTTTCATAGAAATCTAATTGTTTGTTTATATTTAAATTATAATCAAAGTGACACCTTTTTTTGGTTAAAGGTACAAAAAAAACCCTCTAATTTATCCCGAAATCCCAGTTAGCACATGATTTTTTTTTTCAAAAATACCTGACATAATAAAATGTAGCTCAAATATACATTTTCCGTTAAAAAAAAATGACAATTACACAAATGTTAGTTTACTTTTGATGTGACTGACATGTGACAATATTTGATAATATGTCAAATAATTAAAATAAAAATTGTTAATGTGACATCTGATGTGTATAAAATAATATTTTATAATTAATTTATTATGTATATTTTATTAATAATTTTATTAAGTAAAAATGATTGTGTAGAATATCTTCTTTATTTTTTTGACGTAACTCTGTTTTATGCTAGTAATTATTTCTTTTCAAACTTATTTTTTTAAAGTAACGATCACGTCAATATTTATTATTTAGTGAAATAAGTTTTTTTTTTGGTATTCTTCTACTACTTTCAAATTTCAATGTTGTGAACCACCATCACCATCATCACCACTAGGGACATCAACAGCAGCAACAAAATTCAGAACAAAACAAAATCCATCACCATCTAACACCAACAAATCTACCACCATGCTGCATCTGAGTCGAGTCGAAATTTTTCAAATATAATTCGAATTCGAGTACGAATTTATCATTTCGAATCGAATTCGAGTAACTCTCTGTTAGCTCCGGTTCGACTCGTTTACATCATTAACCATGCACTGCTGCCTCTTAAAATCACTCCATCAACAGATCCACTGCCACCACCACAAGATCCACCCGATCTACCACTACCTACACTTACCGTTAAGGCGTTAACACAACCCACCATAACACCACCATAGTCAAAATCAAAAAAAAAAAGAAAAGAAAAGAAGATGGACGGAAGTCATCTACCGGAAAATTTCATCACCACCATCCCCTATAATAAGATAAACCAGAACACAATAACAATAATTTTAACAAGGCAAGGAAATGAAATAAAGTAAAAGAAAATATAGCATATCTGCATAGTTGTAGATCTAAAAAATAAAAAAGGGGAAACAAATCTGCAGCGGACAAAACTCTCTTAAGCTAAATTTATATGGGTTTAATACAAAATCTTCAATAGCTTCATGTTGAATCTCTCTCTCTCTATGTGACAATCATAAAATCATTCATGATTCCTCAGAGCAGCAGATACGAAAATTACCAAAAAAATTACAAACTTATGGATCTATACTTTCTCCTGGTATAAAAGCATCATAATGGTAATCACCCCAAAAATGGAAGATAATAAAGAAAAAAAAGACAAGACCAACATATTCCAAAGAGAGTGTTTCCGTTGCTTTTTTCCGGTCACTGTCCACATATATGAATAGAAGGAGATGAAATTATAACCTAGAAATTTTATATTCAATTTTTTTTTTTGTGAAAGTACAAAATATATAAGGAATTGATACTTCCACAAGCTAATTTGATATTTTGACAATTGGGTCTCATTTTTAATTAAATCAATCTTTTGTGCAGTAAACTATACCCCATTTGATAAATAACTAAACATCTAGTTGTTTAACTTTATTTGATTAGCAAGGTTACTCAATTGAAGATAACTTTTATTTATTTAAGGCTTAAATATATTTTACTACCCTAAACTATTAGCCATATTCCACTTCGGTGATCCACATTTCAATTTTGTCAATTAGATGATTGAACTATTAATTTTTTCCACTATTGTCCAAATTCACTTGACACGTCATAAATTGATGACGTGTTTTGTTGAGTGGGGACATAGAAAGCTGATGTGTATTTAAATAGTATTATTTATATTTTATTAATTTAAATTATTTGGGTAAGGATAAATTTGGCAAAGCCTAATTAAACATAATCAAAACAAATAAAAACAAAACAAAATAAAAACAAAACACGTCTTCTTTTCAAAAAAACAAAAACAAAACACATCTCAGAGTTCTCCACCTCCATCGATGAAAACAAATCTCAGAAAACCAAATCCTTTCCATGAAAACCAAATCCCATAAAACAAATCCCAAATCCCACCTCCACCTCCATCTCAGACTTCTCCACCTCCATGAAAACCAAATCCCAGAAAATCAAACCCTCTCCATGAAAAGCAAGCCCCATGAAAACCAAATCCCAAAAAACCACCTCCATGAAAACCAAGCTCCATCGATCCCCCTCCAGACGATGATTCCAAGAGGAAGCACCCATCTCACTTCATCTCAGATCCTTCAAATTCAAGCCCAGATCTAATTCTTTTTGCTCATCAGTTTTATTATGAGTTGTTTATTATCTTGTGATTTGGTTCTTCATGCAGTTCATTGGTGTTTGGTTCTTAATCGGATGTTGATAGACTCCACGGCACGCTTGCGTGAGGTGGTCGTCGCCCCGATCGTTTCTAGCAAAGTTGTAGGATGGATTGCTTGCAACACCTTAACCCCTCGCCTATATGTAGACGGTAATCTTGGTACAATTGCTCGCGTTCGGAATTCTGCGTTGAATGGACACCAATGACACCTTGACCCCTCGCCTATATTGAAGCGGTAATCTCGGTACAATCGACGATTGATGCGGTAGAAGACGCCACACACAACTATGAATTGTTGTATGATAAGTCAAATTGAATCTCAAAGAAATAGCTAAGAAAAATACTTAGAAATTCTTCAAAGAACCAAAAGTAGAGAATAACCTCACAAATATATTGAATAATGAATAATGTATATTGTATTTGATTACATAACTTGGACCTCTATTTATACTACTCCAAACAATTCAAATCCTAATAGGAATTTATAAACTCTAACCCTAATTTCTATAAGGAAATAGAAATCAATTTGGAAAAGAAATTCTAATTAAAATACATCCTAATTACAATAGAATTTAAAATTAAGAATCCAAATAAAAAATAAAATCCTGTCGCGTGAAAGTTGTTATTGTCGCGTGAAGCCTGTTATTCCATGCCTTTATAACCTAAAATCCAAGTACTACTGGAATTGATATTCCATGCTAGCAGTAAGTGTAGAAAAACAAGGGCCCACGTGTTAAATAATATGAAGAACATGCTCCATGCATTAAAGTTGATATGCTTGAATGTGAGGTCTGATAGCTTTAAAAATATGGCCCACGTGTATATTAATGTTGCTGCACCAAATTGTAATGATAAGCATGTTGACCCATGTGTATAGTAATATGGTAAGCTTGAAAAGTCTGCTGAAAATTTAATTCGTGGAGTATTTAATTTGTGGGCTTTACTAGAATGATCAAAATTGGGTTTGTATTAAATTGACCCAAATTTGTGTCTCTTGCTCTTTTGCCTCCTCTGTGGATTTTCTTGCGTTAGCTTTAGCCCAAATATATTGGATCAATCCATTGAGACCTTGTTTGAACCTCTTTGTTCTAGCCTTGCTTGATCCCCACGTCCCTTTAGTTTTGTTTGAATCCACGCATGCCATGTCCTCATCATTCCTCTCTTCTTGAAAAGGATTTGTCCTCAAATCGTCACCTACATCAAACAGACTTAGATCAGTAACGTTAAATGTAGCACTAACATTATACTCACATGGCAAATCCAATTTATATGCATTGTCATTGATCTCGAGAACTTGAAATGGACCATCTCCCCTCGGAAGCAATTTCGAACGTCTTTGAACTGGAAATCTTTCTTTCCGCATATGTAACCACACCCAATCTCCGGGCTCAAAGATCACTTGATGTCGTCCCTTGTTCGCGTGCTTAATGTACTGTTCCGTCCTCCGTTCAATGTTTAGCCTGGCTCTTTCATGAATCTGCTTAACAAGATCAACCATTTTCTTTCCATCCATGTTAGTATATTCAGAAATAGGTAATGGTGATAAATCCAACGGTGTCAAAGGATTAAAACCATATACAATTTCAAATGGAGAAAAATTAGTAGCAGAATGAACAGAACGGTTATATGCAAACTCAACATGTGGTAAACATTCTTCCCATTGCTTGATATTCTTTTTAATGACAACCCGTAACAATGCCGACAAAGTCCTATTTACTACTTCAGTTTGATCGTCAGTTTGTGGATGACAAATAGTAGAAAATAACAGTTTAGTACCCAATTTACACCATAAAGTCTTCCAAAAGTAACTTAAGAATTTTGTATCTCTATCAGAAACAATAGTTTTAGGCATACCATGCAAACACACAATCTCCTTAAAAAATAAATCAGCAACATGAGATGCATCATCAGTTTTATGACATGGAATAAAATGTGCCATTTTTGAAAATCTATCCACGACCACAAATATCGAATCATAACCATGCTTAGACCTAGGTAAACCCAACACAAAGTCCATAGAAAGATCAATCCAAGGTTTATTAGGAATAGGCAATGGTGTATACAATCCATGGGGTTGAACACGAGATTTAGCTTGGCGACAAGTAATACATCTATTACATATTCTTTCCACATCTCGTTTCATATGAGGCCAATAAAAATGTTCTTTTAAAACATCAAAAGTTTTGTCAACACCAAAATGTCCCATTAAACCGCCCCCATGTGATTCCCTAACCAACAACTCACGCAAAGAACATGCAGAAATACATAGTTTATTTTCTCGAAACAAGAATCCATCAATTCTAAAGTATTTACCCACAACATTCTTTTCACAAGTTTTAAACTCTTCACCGAAATCAAGGTCATTATCATATAACTCTTTAATTCGTTCAAACCCAAACAATTTCGTATCAAGAGTATTTAACAAAACATACCTGCGAGACAAAGCATCTGCAACGACGTTCTCCTTACTTTGCTTATATCGAATAACATATGGAAATGTCTTGATAAATTCCATCCATCGTGCATGTCTTTTATTCAACTTGTGTTGTCCCTTCAAATATTTTAATGATTCATGATCGGTGTGGATCACAAACTCTTTAGGCCACAACTAATGTTGCCATGTCTCCAAAGCTCTAACCAAAGCGTACATCTCTTTTTCATATGTAGGATAGTCTAAAGCTGCCCCACTCAATTTTCACTGAAATACGCAACTGGTTTCCCTTCTTGCATCAACACAACTCCAATCTCTAAACCTGAAGCATCACACTCAATCTCAAAAGTTTTAGCAAAGTTAGGCAAAATAAGTAAAGGAGCATTTGTCAATTTATCCTTAATCAAATTAAATGCTTTTTCCTGTTCATCACCCCACTTAAAGCCCACACTTTTCTTGATGACCTCGGTCAATGGTGCTGTAATCTCACTGAAATTCCGAACAAAACGTCGGTAGAAACTTGCGAGTCCATGAAAACTTCGTACTTGACTCATATTGGTTGGAATCGGTCAATCCCAGATCACACGTATTTTCTCCTCATCAACTTGGACTCTCTGTGAACTCACAACAAAGCCAAGAAAAATAATTCTATCCGAACAAAACGTGCATTTCTCCATGTTAGCAAATAATTTTTCTTTCCTAAGTACATCTAAAACAGATTTTAAATGCAATGCATGATCTTCGAAGTTTTTGCTATAAATCAAGATATCATCAAATAAACTACGACAAATTTTCCAATGAATGGACGCAAAACATGGTTCATTAATCTCATGAAAGTGCTCGGTGGATTAGTTAAACCAAAAGGTAATACTAACCATTCATAAAGACTGTATTTAGTTTTAAACGCTGTTTTCCATTCATCACATTCTTGCATTCTAATTTGATGATAACCACTTTTTAAATCAATTTTTGAAAATATGCAAGACCCATGTAATTCATCTAACATGTCATCTAAACGAGGAATGGGATGTCGATATTTTACCGTAATGTTATTTACCGCTCGACAATCGATGCACACCCTCCATTTTCCATCCTTTTTCGGCACTAGGATCACCGGAACTGCACATGGGCTCATACTTTCTCTCACGAATCCTTTCTCCATCAGCTCGTCAACTTGCCTTTGTAACTCCTCCGTTTCCTCGGGATTACTCCGATAAGCTGGACGGTTTGGAATCGTTGCACTGGGAACAAAATCAATTTGATGCTCAATTCCCCGAATAGGTGGTAGTCCATGAGGAAGCTCTTCGGGAAATACATCTTTGAATTCCTATAAGAGAGATGAAACAACACTAGGCAAAGAATCATTAGCGTTAGTATTCAAAAGCGCCTCTTTATACCGAAGTAAAATCATAGGCTGTTTAGAAATCAAAGCTCTTCTCACATCACTCTTTTTTGCCAGTATATTTGTTTTTTCTTCTTATTTCTTTTTCTCTCTTTTTTTCTTCTTGATTTTTCTTTTCTTCACTCTCTTTTCTTTGTACATAATTTTTCTGCAAATGAATTTGATCTTCATGTACTTGTTGTGGTGACAAAGGATGCAAAGAGATCTTCTTCTTGTCGTGAACGAATGAATATACGTTGGTAAACCCGTCATGTTGAACCCTCCTATCAAACTGCCATGGTCTACCCAATAATATATGTCCTGCCTGCATGGGCACCACATCACACAATACCTCATCAATATACCGACCAATAGCAAATGGAACTAACACCTGTTTGGTTACTTTAATGTCTGCATTATCATTGAGTCACTGCAAACGATACAGTTGCGGATGTTTGGTAGTAGTTAACCCCAATTTCTCCACCATCGTAGTGCTCGCCACATTTGTACAGCTGCCTCCATCTATAACTACGCAACAAATTTTCCTATTCACAAGACATCGAGTATAAAATAGATTTTCCTGCTGTTCACTGCTCTCCTCCTTAACCTGTGTACTAAGTGCTCTTCTTGTAACCAGAATTTCACCATGTATTGCATCCTCACCTATCTCCTCTAATGGTGGCATAGAGTCGGTGTCGCTATCTTCCCCCTCGGTCTCCACATCTCCATTGTCAAGTAACAACATTTTCCTCTGATTTGGACATTGGCTAGAAATATTTCCTCTGCCTTGACACTTAAAACATACAATATCTCGATTACGACCAAAAGAAGGTTGTTCAATTTTACCTTGAGTTTCTCGGCTAGTTGATCCTTGTTTGGGTTCCACCCTTGGCTTGAACGCAACTGTCTTTTCCTCTCGCTTTGCCAAATTGGGTCTCCATGATGAACTAGCATTAGATTTTCCTCGTTGTCCTCCTCGCCTCTTGAGTTGTTTCTCTATCTTAGTAGCCATATGGACCAGTTCATCCAACTCTAAATAATGTTGTCGTTCAATTAAGTCTGCAATCTCCCAGTTCAATCCTGCCGAGAACCTACCCATCGATGTTTCATTGTCCTCAATCAAGTTAGCTCGATCCTTCAACATCTCCATCTCCCTGTAATATTTATCCATACTCCGACTTCCCTGTTTAAGAGTATGTAAATTACGAATGATCTCCCGTTGATAGTATGCTGGTACAAACCTCTTTTTCATTATAGCTTTCATCTCAGCCCAAGTTGTAATCGGCCGCTCGTCACACCTTCTCCGATTAGCTGTCAACTGATCCCACCATATCAATGCATATCCAGAAAATTCCGTAATGGCCAGTTTGACTTTCTTGAGGTCTGAATAGTTGTGATAGTCAAAGATTTGCTCCATCTTGGTTACCCAATCTAAATAAGCCTCAGGATCACCCGTGCCTTGGAAAGTTGGAATCTTCATTTTTATGCTATCCAAATTGCCATCTTCTCTGTCCTGACCTCTTCTTTCCCTAGCACCTTCGTGTCTTTGATGTCGAAAATTAGATTCATGATCTTCCGCTGTACTTCTGTCCTCACCGTAAGGGTCTTCCTTTCTTGCGTCAGTTTGTTGTGTCCTCGTCTTGTTTTGCGTCGTCTTCTGGGATAACTCAGCCATAGAAACCCTCATCTCTTCTAATTGTTCTTGTATTTGCTCCAAAGTCTTTCTCAATCTTCGATCCCATTCTTTATGCATTGCTTCCATCTGGAATTTCAATTCAGCTGTCGAAGGTTGTTCCTCATGAGTTCCTTTATCCTTTGAGCTAGACATATTTCCTGCAAAATAAGGGTTAGTAGAAAACAGTTTCCTCACCACTCCCTTACGTGTTTCGCTCGAATCAATGGTTCACTCATGTATACTCTCAATAAATTGGCTTTTACCCTCGATTAATCTCACCACTAAGCCTTTTACCTCAATTATTCTCTCTAATAGGTTCTTATTGAATTCCCTAGCAAAATTCTTGATTTTACTAATCAATTCAAAATTACTTATCACGAAACAAAATTATAGATGGTGTAACTATCAAAATACCACAAAATCACCGATTGATTGTCTTGTACTCCTCTGGTATGCCTCAGATTTGTAATTTGTAGCTCCGTTTCAGAATTAATGATGATTGAAACGGTATATGAAATCTTCGTTGGAATTTGATGGTTTGACGGTGTGCTACAAGTTTGGTTAGCACAATGAAAATAGAATATGATTTTTTTTCTTTTTTTTTGCAATATATATTTCGACAGAAAATTAAAGATAATTAACTTGCTTGAAAGGCTTAGCTTTGATACCAAATGATAGACTCCACGACACGCTTGCGTGAGGTGGTCGTCGCCCCGATCATTTCTAGCAAAGTTATAGGATGGATTGCTTGCAACACCTTAACCCCTCGCCTATATGTAGACGGTAATCTTGGTGCAATTGCCCGCGTTCGGAATTTTGCGTTGAATGGACACCAACGACACCTTGAACCCTCGCCTATATTTAAGCGATAATCTCGGTACAATCGACGATTGACGCGGTAGAAGACGCCACACACAACTATGAATTGTTGTATGATAAGTCAAATTGAATCTCAAAGAAATAGCTAAGAAAAATACTTAGGAATTCTTCAAAGAACCAAAAGTAGAGAATAACCTCACAAATATATTGATTAATGAATAATGTATATTGTATTTGATTACATAACTTGGACCTCTATTTATACTACTCAAAACAATTCAAATCCTAATAGGAATTTATAAACTATAACCCTAATTTTTATAAGGAAATAGAAATCAATTTGGAAAAGAAATTCTAATTAAAATAAATCCTAATTTTAATAGAATTTAAAATTTAAGAATCCAAATAAAAAATAAAATCCTGCCGCGTGAAAGTTGTTATTGCCGCGTGAAGCCTGTTATTTCATGCCTTTATAACCCAAAATTCGAGTACTACTGGAATTGATATTCCATGCTAGCAGTAAGTGTAGAAAAACAAGGGCCCACATGTTAAATAATATGAAGAACATGCTCCATGCATTAAAGTTGATATACTTGAATGTGAGGTCTGATAGCTTTAAAAATATGGCCCACGTGTATATTAATGTTGCTGCACCAAATTGTAATGATAAGCCTGTTGACCCACGTGTATAGTAATATGGTAAGCTTGAAAAGTTTGCTGAAAATTTAATTCGTGGATTATTTAATTTGTGGGCTTTACTAGAATGATCAAAATTGGGATTGTATTAAATTGACCCAAATTTGTGTCTCTTGCTCTTTTGCCTCCTCTGTGGATTTTCTTGCGTTAGCTTTAGCCCAAATATCTTGGATCAATCCATTGAGACCTTGTTTGAACCTCTTTGTTCTAGCCTTGATTGATCCCCATGTCCCTTTAGTTTTGTTTGAATCCACGCATGCCATGTCCTCATCAGATGTTGCCGTATTGTTCACTTGTATTTATGTCCCAGTTTAGTTTTTAAATGTTCTGGTGATCTAATTTGGGGTTAGATCTGATGTAGTTTGTAGCTGCTTTTGATCCGTTTTTCTCTGCCAAATCTGTTTATATTATTTTCATGTGTTGATCTATTCGGGTATTGGGTTCCCATGGCCTCTTTGTTGTGATTCGCCTTGTGGCCTTCAGCAGAATCGGTCGTTTCTTGCCGAAATTTTTGCAGATTCAGGCGATATATTATGTTGATTGATCTTGAAAATTATGTTATTTTTTAGTTATTAAGTTAATTGTGTAATTATTTTTAATTTATGTATTTTGTTTAATTTGTGGTAATTGTAAAATTTTTAGTTTGATTCAGATTGGGTTTTTTCTTCTTTTGATTAATTAATTAATTGTAAAATATTTGTTATTTACCTTTTTGTCCTTTGATCTTATTAAGAATATATATTTTTTATACATAAGCATTTATTTAGCTTATTAGGATGCCACATCAGCAATTTCTGACGTGGCAGGCCCAATTGAATGAAATCGAAAAAAAATTAATAGTTCAATCATCTAATTTAGGAAATTGAAAGGTGGATCACCGAAGTAGAATATGGCTTATAATTTAGGGTAGTAAAGCATACTTAAGCCTTTATTTAATTATGATAGTGATAATATTAATAATAAATAGAAAATTGTTAGAAAATAAGTGAAAAAATTTATTTACACATAAAAATTAGGATCTAAGGCTTTCTCCCATCAGAAAAAAAAATTATTTTCAGAATTTCTATTATCATATCATATTACTAAAAAGTCTATAGACTTTCTAGTAATATAATTTACTAAATTAGTTAAGTACTAGTATTTGAATAAAACTAGTTAGTTAAAATTCCTAAAATCTTCTACACCAACTAAACTCATCCTGATTTTTATTAGTTTGTTTCTTTTTTAATTTTCTTTTATCATGTCTAAATAAAATTATATATATATATATATATATATATATATGTGTGTGTGTGTGTGTGTGTGTGTGTGTGTGTGTGTGTGTGTGACCCCAAATTTTATGAATAAAGATTTAAATTTCTTGAAATATTATTTTGAATATTATGATGTGGATTTGATATAATGTTATAGTTGTGGATAATATTTACAAATTTTGCAAAGTAAGCAAGTGGTTATATAATATTCGATTGGTCGGAGAATATTCTTTTTGTCGGAGAATATCCGTACAACGGCACAATCATTGGTGAACCCATAATGGAAGTATTGTCGTAGTAAGAAAAACGACAGAATTATCATTTTATAAAAATAACGGCGAAAGTGTTACCGTTAAAACTGTTGAACTACCCGATAGTAAAAGTACAGTAATACACGTGGTTGCATAGTAACACACGGTATTGGTTATTGATGCTTACGTGAGAAATCACTCAGTTTTGTTCAATTATTTCTACAGTAATTATTGCATAGTATCTCACGTTATTTGATTCAATTATTGTTGATATTTTATATATTATTAAATCATTAATTGAGATGACAAAGTTATTCATATTATTACATTACAATATTTACAATGTCTAGAAGTTCTGTTAAGGAGAGGTTTGGTCATCTAATTGCGCGCTAATAAGGAGAAATCCTTATCGGAAAGCCCCCTCTTTCCTGGGAACGACCTGGTTGTTAAATATTATGAATTATAATATTAATAATGAATAAGTTCATGTTGATTAAAGATGAAATTGATAGTTCTATTGTGTTAGGATTATTAGTGTTAGTGGAAATCGACATCTATTCCGATGATAATTGATGTCTGGGGGTTATTTTGATAAATCGGGTAATTAATTGGATAAATGAGCAATTAATTGCTACTAATTCACATGCTTATATAATTATTTGTTTAAATGTGTGTACTATTGAGTCACATTCACTTACTATTAGGGGAGATGGTGCAAGATTGATAATACTTGCATGACTAAGTCAAAAATAGAGGTTTAGATGGAGGTACTATACTGTAATTCGTATTTTCACATGATTATAACTATTTATTCACATGATTGAACTATTGAATCACATTATTTACTATTAGGGGAGGTGGTGCAAGTTTGATAATACTTGTAGTACTAAATTAAAAATGAAGAAAAAGTTGGAGGTATTGTACTGTAATATTTCGAGTTCCAAAACGTGCAATTATCGAAACTATATTTTTCTATAAATAGAAGCTCATTCTTCCTTCATTTCTCACCAGTTCACTAAAGTTATAGAACACTTATTATAGAGAGAAATTATAGAGAGAAAGAAGAAGAGAAGTCTACTACCTCACTATTCCAGTATCAAGTCTTCTCTTGAGGTAAGAGGTATTATTCTTTCGTATTCATGAAGAGAATTATTTCTTTCAATACTCGTAAGAGTTGTTATTCCATTTTTTTATTATTCTGTTGGAATAACATGTCTATGCGAAGTACCGCATACATGGTGAAATTCTTCTATTATTCCATTCTTTATTATTATGTCGGAATATCCCGTCTGTTCGGATTATGCATGACCATGTTCCATTCTTTATTATTCCGTCGGAATATCCTATCTGTGCATTTACGCATGACCTGGTTCCATTCTTTATTATTCTGTCAGAATATCTTGTCTGTGCGTTTACGCATGACCTGGTTCCATTATTTATTATACTGTTGGGAATAACCTGTCTGTGCGATCTATTGCATGCATGGTAAATTCTTCTGTTATTCCATTCTTTATTATTCTGTTGGAATAACCTGTCTATGTGGATTACCACATGCATGGTGAATGATCCTTTGTATTCATTCCTTATTAAATTATGGAAGTGATCTGTTTACATGGATTACCGCATGACGAGTGAAAATCCATTTGTATTTTCATAATTTTTCTGACCCTAAAAAATTCTGGAAATATTTGAAATGATAATTTGATGAGTTTTCTATATTGTGTCCAAAGATGGCGATTTTTAGATGTATAGATTAAGAGTTAGGGATTTTATGGGAAAAGACTATTTTAAAAGTAAACACTTATAACTCTTTGTGATTAACTCCAAAATTGGTGAACTTTTTATTGGAAATACATGTATATAACAGGAGTATACCCTGTAAATTTCGGATTTTTTTGGACAAAAGTATAATTTATGATAAATATCTAAATATTCGGCAGTTTTGGCTATATGAAAAATAGTAAATGAATTTTAAATATTTCGAGAAAAATATATGTTCAATATGGGACTATATTCTGCTAAATCCCAGAAAAGAAATATTTTTGGGACTGATTTGGTATTTTTCATGAAAATAAACTAGTTATGAGTAAATGAATTAAATATGTTATGTGAAGCAACAAAATTGGAAAATAGGATTTTATAGCTTGGGAATCCTATATAGGGTATATGTAGATTTTCGATAAAGGATTTGATCATTGGTGATGAAATCTTATGAGTATGACATTTTTGAATGATTAAATGCATTTTTGGTAAAGTGTAAACAATTGAAATAAATTGTTTATAAGTTTAAGAAGTGATTAAAATATTATTATAATATTAATAATATTAGATTATGAGTTTATTAAGTGGTTGATAATATTTGGATAAATTTAAAGTCTTTAATATTTATCCTTGTTTTCGTTTGGTTAATGCTTATATCATTGTCATCATCCTCATGCTCATATGGCGATGAAAATTATCTTTGGCTTACGTGCAAAGATGGATTGTTGATTATTGAATTGTATATCTTTGGCTTACGTGCAAAGATGAACTGTTGATTATTGAATTGTATATCTTTGGCTTACGTGCAAAGATGAACTGTTGATTATTGATTTTATAGTTGTATATCTTTGGCTTACGTGCATAGATGAAATTGGTATGATTATGACCAGGGATCATTCAGTATAATCATGACCTGTAATGTTATAAACGATGTGATAAAAGTCTTCAGTGGCCTGTAGTGCATTGATGGACAGTTTTTGGTATGATTATGACCAGAGATTATTCGATATAGTCATGACCATTGATGATTACATGAATATCCTTGGCCGTGATGCAGGGATGATTCGATTTTATTTATTAAGCTGAGTCTCAGCGATAAAAATTGATGAAAATATTTTAAATCATAGAAGATAGTAGATATCATGCTCTACTTGACTCTTCTAATGGATTGCTTATTCCGCTGCAGTTAAACTTGACGTCTATTATATTTTATCAGTTTAACATTGTTGAAGACTAATGACAATTTATTCTGCATTATCTTAGTCATAATATTTCTTACTGGGCTAGTTGAGCTCACCCTTTCTTTCACTGTTCTCTTCAGGAAATGAGAATATAGCTGAGACGAGTCGGGGAACGGAGTGATGGTCCAGATGTAGCATTAGTAATCCTCACTATTCTGTCAAATAGTGTGACAATAAATGTAATGAGGACTCCATTTAGTGTGGATATTGTCTAGATGACAATATTCTTATTAAAACTCTCAGCTATGTTTTGTCGTATTTTACACGACTGTTGTATAATTAAGTTGTATTTGAATTTATTTACCATGTATCTAGCGACTCAAGATGGGTGATGTATACTTGTTTTGGGGGTGTCACAATATATATATATATATATATATATATATATATATATTGTCAAATAATTACGCTCCTCCTTCCTTCTTTCCTCTCTTGTGATACTTAGAATCGCACGAGTCGATTAAGCAATGGAAGAAAAAAGAAGAAATGAAAGTATTAGTACATGAATTGTGACGCCCCCATATACATCACCTATTCTGAGTCGTTAAATACATGATACATAATTTAAGTACAAACTTCATTTATACAATACGACAAAAAGCGTAGCTGAGAGTTTTTACACAAATATTGTCTCATAGACAATATCCAGACTCAAATGGAGTCCTCATTACATTTATTATCATACTATTTCATAGAATAGTGAGGACTACTACAACCACCATCTTGGACCGTCACTCTATTCCCCGACTAGTCCCGACTACGTTGTCATTTCCTAAAGAGAACAATGAAAGCAAAAGGGTGAGCTCAACTAGCCCAGTAATAAATATTATGACTAAGATAATGAAGAATAAGTTATCGTTAGCCTTCAACAATGTTAAACTGATAGAATATAATAAACAACAAGTTTAACTGCAGCGGAACATGTGACGCCCCCAAAATTAGGTATACATCACCCATCTTGAGTCGTCAGATACATGGTACAGAATTCAAATACAACTTACTAAAACCACTGTCGTGTATAATACGACAAAATACAACTGTGAGTTTGAATACAATAAATATCCACTAGAGATCATACAAACTCAAAAGGAGTCCTCAATACAATTATTGTCACACTATTTAACAGAATAGTGAGGACTACTAATACTATTCTCTGGTCCATCACTCCGTTCCCCGACTCGTCCCAGCTATATTCTCATTTCCTGAAGAGAACAGTGAAAGAAAGGGTGAGCTCAACTAGCCCAGTAAGAAATATTATGACTAAGATAATGCAGAATAAATTATCATTAGCCTTCAACAGTGTTAAACTGATAAAATACAATAAATATCAAGTTTAACTACAGCGGAACCAGCAATCCATTAAAAGAGTCAAGTAGAAAATAAAATCTACTATCTTTTATGTTTTAAAAGGTTTTTCATCATCGTTATAGCTGAGACTCAGCTTAATAAATATTCCACATCATCGAATCACTCCCGCACTACGGCCAAGGATATTCTTTAGTATCACGACCACAATTATTCATGCACTACGGCCAAGAATATTTGTGTATTCATTAATGGTCATGATCATGCCAACAACTGTCCATCAATGCACTACGGGCCAATGAGGATATTTAATTTTTACATCATTTGTAATATTACGGTCATGATTACACCGAATAATCCCTGGTCATAATCACACCAAGTCCATCTATGCACTACAGGCCACAGATGACTTTCAACAAAATATAAACATGAGGATGATGACAATGATATAAAAATTCAATAAAACAAGTTCAAGAATTATTTTATCCAGAAATTATTAACGTCCAAATTTTCAACACGATACTGTTTTGTGGTGTAAAATTCAAGAATGATCAGAAGAATATTTTCATGAAAGGATACTGGATGAAGCGCAAATATCAAGGATATTCCACTAATTTCATGGAGTATAGAAGTTAAAGTTTTAACCAACTGAGTATAATAAAGAATGAAATAACAAAAGAAATCACCATGCATGCGATAGACCGCACAGGCAGGTTATTCCAGCAGAATAATAATAACGGAACCAGGTCAGGTGAAATTCACACCGACAGGATGTTCCAACATAATAATAAATAACGGAACCAGGTCCGGCGTAAAACGCACAGACAGGATATTCCAACAGAATAATAAAGAATGGAACCAGGTCCGGCGTAAAACGCACAGACAGGATATTCCAACAGAATAATAAATAATGGAACCAGGTCCGGTGTAAAACACACAGACAGGATATTCCGACAGAAATATAAAGACAGGATAGTAAATGGATGTCACCAAGTATAGGGTATTTCGCGTATACCGGTTATTCCAACAGAATAACAAAGAATGGAATAACATAAGGATTTCACCAAGTATAGGGTATTCCGCGTATACCGGTTATTCCAACAGAATAACAAAGAATAGAATAAGTTCTCTTCAAGAAGAAAGAATAACACCCCTTACTTTATTTAGGAGACGGAATACTGCAGTAGTGTAGTAACCGAATACTATTCTTCTTTCTCTCTTATTCTCTCTATACTTTCTCTCTCTATAGCTTGAGCGAATTCGTGAAAGATAATGAAGCCCTAGGCCTCTATTTATAGAAGATTTATTACTATTTACGAAAGTATTTACTATTTACGAAGGTAATTACTATTGACGAAGGTAATTACTATTTACGAAGATAATTACTATTTACGAAGGTAATTATTATTTTACTAAGGTAATTATTATTTACTAAGGTAATTATTTTTTTACTAAGGTAATTATTATTTACTAAGGTAATTACTATTTACGAAAAAGACTGATGATGACATATGGCCCCCCATAATTAAACTTACCACAAACGTCTAATAATAGACTCTTTATATACATCAAGGATTGAATAAAAATTATCAGAAATCATTTTATTTTTTTAATCAACACATATTTAATCTTTCAACAATTATTAATCATTTATAACTTGTCGTCTCAATTATTGTTTAAATAATATAACATATTATACAGATGATACTGTGACAATAATTGAATCAATAATATAAGAGATATGATGCAGCAATTACTGTAACAATAATTGAGTATAGCTGAGTGACTTCTCACGTAAGCATCAATAATTAATACCATGTGCTACTATGCAACAACGCGTATTACTGTACTTTTACTACTGAGTAGTTCAACAGTTTTAACGGTAACACCTCCGCCGTTATTTTATAGAAAGATAATTTTGTCGTTTTCTAACTACGACAATACTTCCGTTGTGGGGTCCACCAATGATTGTGCCGTCGTACGAATATTCCCCGACAAAAAGAATATTCCCCGACCAAACGAATATTTTATAACAACTTGCGTACTTTGCAAAATTTATAAATATTACCCACAACTATATATTTTATCAAATTTATTCCATAATATTCAAAAATAATAATTATGAAAATTCATCTTTATTTATAAAAACTGGGGTCTTACAACCTCCCCTTCTTATGAAATTTCGCCCTCGAAATTAGGGTACGTACCTGGTATGTCAAAGAGGTAAGGATACCTTGATTTCATTTCAGATTCTAACTCCCAAGTCATTTCCTCAACATCGTGGTTTCTCCACAAAACTTTGACTTGAGGTATAACCTTGGAGCGTAGAATATGTTCCTTCTTATCCAAGATTTGAACAGGAATCTCTTCATACGTCAAATCTTCCGCTATTTCGTCCGGTTCTAACTCAATAATGTGGTTCGGGTCTTTCACATATTTTCGTAACATGGATATGTGAAAAACGTTATGAACACGAGACATACTTGGCGGTAAAGCGAGTCTATAGGCCACAGTTCCTATTCGATCGAGGATTAAAAATGGACCGATAAATCGAGGATTAAGTTTTCCTCTCTTTCCAAATCTTGTAACTCCTTTCCATGGAGTAACACGTAACAACACATGATCTCCTATATTGAATTCCACGTCCTTTCGATGAAGATCAACATAACTCTTTTGTCGACTTTGTGAGGTTTTTATACGTTGTCGGATCGTTTGAATCTTTTCCGTAGTCATACGTACCAACTCCGGTCCCAACAACGTTGCTTCACCCACCTCATCCCAGCATACTGGAGAACGACACTTTCTTCCATACAACGCTTCGAATGGAGCCATGCCAATACTTGCTTGATAACTGTTGTTGTAGGAAAACTCCACCAATGGTAAGAACTTGTCCCAACTTCCCTTGGAATCAAGGACACAGAGTCTTAATAGATCTTCGAGAGTTTGAATAGTCCTCTCTGACTGCCCGTCCGTCTGAGGATGATATGCCGAGCTAAATCGTAAGTCTGTGCCCATAGCTTTTTGCAAACTAACCCAAAATCGTGAAGTAAATCTTGGGTCTCGATCAGAAACTATGGATACCGGCATACCATGCAGTCTTACAATCTCGTTTATGTACATACGAGCCAGACGTTCAAGTGTATAAGTTTCTCGTATCGGTAAGAAATGAGCAGACTTGGTCAATCTATCAACAATGACCCAAATCGCATCTATGCCTTGAGAAACCTTAGGAAGACCGGTAACGAAATCCATGGTAATGTGCTCCCACTTCCATTCTGGAATTTCAAGTGGTTGTAACGGACCTTTTGGTACTTGATGCTCCGCTTTAACTCGTTGACAAGTTAGACACCTTGAGATAAACAATGCTATCTCTCTCTTCATATTGCTCCACCAAAATGTATGACGAATATCATGATACATTTTGGTACTTCCAGGATGGATTGCAAACGGTGTATTGTGCGCCTCCATCATGATTTTATACTTTAAATCAGGGTCGTTAGGAACACAAAGTCTGGAGTTGACTCGAAGTATTCCTTCTTCATCGATTCTTGCTTCCGGCATAGCACCTTCTTGCACTTTCTTCCTCATACGCATCAGCTCCAGGTCTGTAGCTTGAGCAGCTTTAACTTTATCGATTAAAGTCGGTTCTACTCGTATATTCGCCATCGTCACATGCGTCCCTGGAGTCTTTAACTCTATCCCCATCCTTTGCAAGTCACACAAAATGGGCCCTTGCGTTGACAATATCGCACTCGTACTTGCATGTGATCTTCTACTCAATGCGTCAGCTACCACGTTTGCTTTTCCAGGATGGTATTGGATGGTATGATCATAATCTTTCAACAGTTCAAGCCAACGTCGTTGTCGCATATTGAGTTCCTTTTGAGTGAAGAAATATTTGAGGCTTTTATGATCCGTAAAGATCTCCACTTTCTCCCCATACAAGTAATGCCTCCAAATTTTAAGTGCAAAGACAACAGCTGCCAACTCTAGATCATGAGTAGGATAATTCCTCTATATTCTTTGAGTTGTCGCGAGGCATAGGCTATGACTTTTCCATGTTGCATGAGAACACATCCCAGCCCTTTGCCCGAAGCATCACTGTAGATGACAAATCCCTCCGAGCCAGATGGTATTGTCAGAACAGGTGCTGAAATGAGTCTCCTCTTGAGTTCTTGAAAACTCTTCTCACATTCTTCGCTCCAATCGAACTTTGTATCTTTCCGAGTCAGCTGAGTCAATGGAGTAGCGATTCGAGAAAATCCTTCCACGAATCTCCGATAATAACCAGCTAAACCGAGAAAGCTACGTACTTCGGTCACTGATTTAGGTTGCTCCCAGCTTTGAATAGCTTCAATCTTTGCTGGGTCAACAGATATTCCATGACTTGATACCACGTGCCCAAGGAATGCTACTTCCTCAAGCCAGAACTCGCATTTCTTCAACTTGGCATAAATCTTATATTCACGAAGCTTTTGGAGTGTCAGCCTCAAGTGTTGCTCATGATCTTCACGGCTTTTGGAATAAATAAGGATGTCATCAATAAAGACGACCACAAAGTGATCCAAATATTCCTTGAATACTCGGTTCATCATATCCATGAAGGCAGCAGGAGCATTAGTCAATCCAAAGGACATGACTAGGAATTCATAATGCCCGTACCGAGTTCTGAAAGCCGTCTTTGGAATGTCTTCAGTTCTAATCTTCAATTGGTGATACCCGGAACGAAGATCGATCTTGGAAAAGAATTTGGCTCCTTGCAACTGGTCAAATAGATCATCAATTCGTGGCAATGGATACCTATTTTTGATGGTGACATGATTCAACTCCCGATAATCAATACAAAGTCGCATACTCCCATCTTTCTTCTTCACGAATAGAACAGGAGCACCCCAAGGAGAAGTACTAGGACGAATAAAGCCAATGTCTAACAATTCCTGTAGCTGGGTTTTTAACTCCTGAAGTTCAATAGGAGCCCTTCGATATGGGGCTTTAGAAATGGGTTTTGTACCGGGTTCAAGGTCGATACAAAATTCAATCTCACGCTCTGGGGGTAGACCAGGAAGTTCTTCGGGGAATACGTCAGGAAATTCATTAACAATAGAAATATTGTTCAAAACTGACGTATTTTTGTTTAAATCTGTGACATGAGCTAAGAAAGCTTGATATCCGTTTTTCAATAAACGAATAGCTTTATGGCTTGAGATGACCGTGATTGATTTTAATGGTTTGGTCGCTTGAATTCGCATAATAGGTTGATTAGGAATATGGAAGCTAACAACCTTATGGAAACAATCAATTTTTGCATGATGAGTAGTTAACCAATCAATCCCTAGAATCACGTCAAATGCAAGTATTTTCAATGAAATAAGATCTACAGGTAATGTGAGGGTACCGATTTGAACCAAACAAGACTTATAAACAGTGGATGTAATGAAGGTTTCTCCCAACGGAGTTTCCACAGATAAGTCAAAGTCTAATTTCTCCGGAGTCAAATTTAATCGATGAGCGCAAGTAGGAGAAATAAAAGAATGGGTAGAACCGGTATCAAATAAAGTATAGACTTCTTTAGAGTTTATGATAAGCTTACCCGTGATGACCTCATTTGGGTTCCTTGCTTTCTGGGAGGTCACAACAAACGCTCTCCCTTGCACTACCGGCTTTGACCTTTCTGGGACGGCCTTTGGTGCCTCCATCCTAGCTGAATTTGTCTTTGGTAAACGACAAAATCGGGCTAAGTGACCTTCTCTTCCACAATTATAACATGCTTTGGACGGCATCGCGCAATTTGGACTGATGTGTCCCTCCCCTCCGCATTTGAAGCATATGATAGGTGGTCTTTCTCCTTCCTTAACAACGGGTGCTGGTGCTGACGTCTTTCCATCATTGTTGAATCTCCTCTTCTTGAAATGCCCATTCTTATTGTTTTGGCCCTGATTACCACCGAAGTGGTTACCATTTCTGGCTTGCTGATTCCCTCCACGCTTGTTGTCACCGCTTCGATGACCACTCTCGCTGGTATTATAATTTTGCCGGCCGCTCTCTTTTAGTTGAGTTGACTCGTTATCGCGCTCCACTAACTGAGCCCTATTTACAACATCAGAATACAAACACAGTTTATGAGAAATAAGATGCTGACGTATCTCCGGCTTCAAACCTCTTAAAAACATTCGCGCCATTCTCTCTTCATTATCCACTAAGTGGGACGCAAACCGTGATAACTCTGCAAATTTTGCCTCGTATTGCGACACGGACATATTATTTTGTTCCAACTTAATAAACTCCACCTCCTTCATGTGGCGAATACTTTCGGGAAAGTATTTGTCATTGAACAGCTCCTGGAACTTCTCCCAAGATATCTTCAGTACAGCAGGTTGAGTACGTTTTACCGATTCCCACCAGTAATCTGCCTCTCCGCGCAACATAAAGGCGGCAAAGGGAACCTTTTGCTCCTCGGAGCATCCCAAGACATCAAATATCTTGGTCATCTGCTTTATCCATGTTTCCGCCATAAGTGGTTTTGGCTCTCCCTTAAACTCCGGTGGTCCCAGCTCCTTGAATTGTTTAGCGGTGACCGCCCGAGAGTTTCCCGCGTTTCCATCTACGTTTTGGACAGGAGTTGCTCTCGCCTGCTGTTGCATAAATTGCATAAAACCTCTGAACATTTGATCATTCGTCATTTGGTCAGTGTTGTTGTTTGCATGAGGATTTTCGCCTTCCTGATGCACATTATCTTGATTATTGATATGTGGTGAATCAACGATCGCCTGTGCTCCATTGCTATTCTCAACATTCTCAGATGTCATTTTCAGATACTGCCACAAAACAAAAGGTTAATTGACATGTAACATATTATCCCTATATTCTGACCAACCAATAAAATAGCACATAAACTTAGGTAGGTCATACTAGCGAAGGAATTCCCCGTCTCTCCCCTCCTAGTACTATTCTCACATCTTAGCCACGGATCATATCCCTAAGCTCTGATACCAACTGTGACGCCCCCAAAATTAGGTATACATCACCCATCTTGAGTCGTCAGATACATGGTACAGAATTCAAATACAACTTACTAAAACCACTGTCGTGTATAATACGACAAAATACAACTGTGAGTTTGAATACAATAAATATCCACTAGAGATCATACAAACTCAAAAGGAGTCCTCAATACAATTATTGTCACACTATTTAACAGAATAGTGAGGACTACTAATACTATTCTCTGGTCCATCACTCCGTTCCCCGACTCGTCCCAGCTATATTCTCATTTCCTGAAGAGAACAGTGAAAGAAAGGGTGAAGCTCAACTAGCCCAGTAAGAAATATTATGACTAAGATAATGCAGAATAAATTATCATTAGCCTTCAACAGTGTTAAACTGATAAAATACAATAAATATCAAGTTTAACTACAGCGGAACCAGCAATCCATTAAAAGAGTCAAGTAGAAAATAAAATCTACTATCTTTTATGTTTTAAAAGGTTTTTCATCATCGTTATAGCTGAGACTCAGCTTAATAAATATTCCACATCATCGAATCACCCCCGCACTACGGCCAAGGATATTCTTTAGTATCACGACCACAATTATTCATGCACTACGGCCAAGAATATTTGTGTATTCATTAATGGTCATGATCATGCCAACAACTGTCCATCAATGCACTACGGGCCAATGAGGATATTTAATTTTTACATCATTTGTAATATTACGGTCATGATTACACCGAATAATCCCTGGTCATAATCACACCAAGTCCATCTATGCACTACAGGCCACAGATGACTTTCAACAAAATATAAACATGAGGATGATGACAATGATATAAAAATTCAATAAAACAAGTTCAAGAATTATTTTATCCAGAAATTATTAACGTCCAAATTTTCAACACGATACTGTTTTGTGGTGTAAAATTCAAGAATGATCAGAAGAATATTTTCATGAAAGTATACTGGATGAAGCGCAAATATCAAGGATATTCCACTAATTTCATGGAGTATAGAAGTTAAAGTTTTAACCAACTGAGTATAATAAAGAATGAAATAACAAAAGAAATCACCATGCATGCGATAGACCGCACAGGCAGGTTATTCCAGCAGAATAATAATAACGGAACCAGGTCAGGTGAAATTCACACCGACAGGATGTTCCAACAGAATAATAAATAACGGAACCAGGTCCGGCGTAAAACGCACAGACAGGATATTCCAACAGAATAATAAAGAATGGAACCAGGTCCGGCGTAAAACGCACAGACAGGATATTCCAACAGAATAATAAATAATGGAACCAGGTCCGGTGTAAAATACACAGACAGGATATTCCGACAGAAATATAAAGACATGATAGTAAATGGATGTCACCAAGTATAGGGTATTCCGCGTATACCGGTTATTCCAACAGAATAACAAAGAATGGAATAACATAAGGATTTCACCAAGTATAGGGTATTCCGCGTATACCGGTTATTCCAACAGAATAACAAAGAATAGAATAAGTTCTCTTCAAGAAGAAAGAATAACACCCCTTACTTTATTTAGGAGACGAAATACTGCAGTAGTGTAGTAACCGAATACTCTTCTTATTTCTCTCTTATTCTCTCTATACTTTCTCTCTCTATAGCTTGAGCGAATTCGTGAAAAATAATGAAGCCCTAGGCCTCTATTTATAGAAGATTTATTACTATTTACGAAAGTATTTACTATTTACGAAGGTAATTACTATTGACGAAGGTAATTACTATTTACGAAGATAATTACTATTTACGAAGGTAATTATTATTTTACTAAGGTAATTATTATTTACTAAGGTAATTATTTTTTTACTAAGGTAATTATTATTTACTAAGGTAATTACTATTTACGAAAAAGACTGATGATGACATATGGCCCCCCATAATTAAACTTACCACAAACGTCTAATAATAGACTCTTTATATACATCAAGGATTGAATAAAAATTATCAGAAATCATTTTATTTTTTTAATCAACACATATTTAATCTTTCAACAATTATTAATCATTTATAACTTGTCGTCTCAATTATTTTTTAAATAATATAACATATTATACAGATGATACTGTGACAATAATTGAATCAATAATATAAGAGATATGATGCAGCAATTACTGTAGCAATAATTGAGTATAGCTGAGTGACTTCTCACGTAAGCATCAATAATTAATATCGTGTGCTACTATGCAACAACGCGTATTACTGTACTTTTACTACTGAGTAGTTCAACAGTTTTAACGGTAACACCTCCGCCGTTATTTTATAGAAAGATAATTTTGTCGTTTTCTAACTACGACAATACTTCCGTTGTGGGGTCCACCAATGATTGTGCCGTCGTACGAATATTCCCCGACAAAAAGAATATTCCCCGACCAAACGAATATTTTATAACAACTTGCGTACTTTGCAAAATTTATAAATATTACCCACAACTATATATTTTATCAAATTTATTCCATAATATTCAAAAATAATAATTATGAAAATTCATCTTTATTTATAAAAACTGGGGTCTTACAGAACAAACAATCTGTGACACCCCCAAATCCGGGTTACCTGACTCCCGAATTTGGTGTTCACGATTCACACTATAATATCATTTAACTACCCATTTATATATAAATAGGAATATTTAAATCATTAACATAAGTTGTTAATACATAAGTCCCAGGTTTTCTAACCTTAAATTACAAACATACCCCTTAGATAAACAAAAAGGGTTTACAATACAACATAATAATAATAATGTTATTTATAACTACTCCAGCATCTTGCCTTTGCCTTTGTTCTTCTTTGACCCGCTGGCCTCTTCGTTCCTAACTGAAATGTTTTATTTATAGCAAGGGTGAGAAACAAATTTGCCCCGCAAGTTAAGATATACAATAAATGTATAAGTATTAGAATAATAGACTATCTATTTTGATAGAATGAAACCAAAGTTCGGGGAACTTTGAATTAGCTGAACAAATCGTTAATCAATAACAAGGCTTCTCCTTTTCTATGCAACACCATAATTTGATAATGAAAGAGTACAACGCTTTCAAAGTTCTACAAGAATCAATTTCTACACAATAACAAAGTGGAATAATTTCCAGATTTATACTGAGCGATCACACAAGATCTTTGAACTTATTTTTTTCTCGGGTATCCATCAAAGATTTACTTTGATACATACCAGGAGTATCAGATAACTATAAAGATTAAATCATACCCCTCTGCAAGTACTTAGAGCCGGCCAACTCCTTGTACCCTATATTATGCATAATACTCAAAACGCGCGCAAAGGTCGAATTCACGACCCAAAATGTTCCCTTTATATAAAAGGTTGTTCTTCTCAGTCTTAGAATCAAGATTTTGATTTTACAACGAAATACTGTGATTTCAAATTCTATTTACTTATCGATCTTGCCGAATTAATTGGCATCGATTCTACCAATAACAATTGAATTATTTTCTTGAATTTATCAAGTTCTAACAAATGATTGTCTAGCCAGAATAATTAGCTAAGACATTTCTCAACACAATTTGACAATGAACAGGAATTATCTGTACTGTCAATTATAACTTCTACAGATTTGAATATTCAACAACAGTAATTCTACGAATATATATTTCTGAATCAGTAATTCAATTTGAATTATTAAGCATGCACTAACTGCGAATAATCAACAATAACTTCCCTGGATGTGGTGTAATTAGCAATAATTAACCACTATAATAATTGAATGAAATATATCTCAAGGTTGAATTAGGAAACTTGCCTTCCACGTTGATTAAAGCTACACAATATAATTAACTGCTTTCGTAAGACTTATATTCAACAATGTCGGTCTCACAATTAGTACAAACATTTATAACACATAACACTGTATTTTACAGTCAAACTTCACCTAGGCACATTACCACATAGCCACATTAGTGTTTATAACCTATATAAACACTTATCAAGTCTAACTATTTAGGTCTGGTTGGATTTCGGTCCATTCTTGGTGTTCTGGTCACCCTATTCGACAATTAACACATTGATTGTCAATTAAACTTGGTCTCTAAGCTTCAATATTAATTTAGATAAGTCAAATATCGTTTATAATATTTTTCGGAAGCTTTTAATAATTTATAAACACTTATTATAATAATTTTTCAAACACTTAAATCATTTTTAAATGATTTAATTATTAAATAATCATATCCTTATTAATATTTAATAATATAAAAATATTAATAACATACTTGTCAAAATATTAAAGTTATTATTAATAACTTAAAATATTTTTAAATCATCAATATTCTACTTAAATAATTTTTAAAATAATTAAAATGATTTTTAAATCATCACCATTAATATAAAAATATTAATGAAATTATTATCTAAATATTAAAAGTCATTAAATATAACTTAAAATATTTTTAAATCATTTTTCTCATTTTTAAATCAATAAAATCATTTTTAATTCATTTATTTAATATAATAATTAAATAAATCAAATATCATTAATATTACTTTATTAATGAAAATTCTTCAAAAATATTGAAAATTATATTTTATAATTTAAAATATTTTTTAACACTTTATTCTAAATTAAAATGATTTTTAAATCATTTAAATCATTTTTGTCTTATTTATTTAATTTAATAATCAAATAAATATAATATCATTAATATTAAATTATTAATGAAAAATTCTCCAAAAATATTAAAAGTTACATTTTATAACTCAAAATATTTTTAAATACATTTTTCTTATTTAAAATGATTTTTCATAATATTAAATCATTTTTCTCTAATTTATTTAATAAACTAATTAAATAAATTAAATACCTTTAATTTTTAAATAATTATAAATATTAAAGAAAAATATTCCAATTGGTCAAAAATTATTTTTCATAATTTAAAATAATTTTTAAAACTATTTTTGGTAATTTTTAGAATTTATTTCTATTTTTAAATAATTTTCAGAATATTCAGAAAATAAAATAATTAAAACCGTCGCTATAGGTCTTTAGCGACAGAAAGCGTCGCTGTTGGTGTTCTTGAGCTCAAGAACACTGACAGCCGGCAGTGCAAGGTTGCTACTTTGACCGCTTGTAATTCTCAATCTGTTCATGTTCTGGGCTATTTAAAACTTTGGTATTGTAGTATTAATGTAACACTACAATACCTAATCGATACTTTGGTTAAACAACATCACAACAAGGAGATCAAAGTCTCCAAAGTTGCTGTCAGACGGTTTCTGGGTTTTCCAGAAACCCAAAAAATTCGACCAGCCACTTTCATGCACAATTTATTCTATGTTCCGATTATTAAATGGCTCGTTTGTTGGTCTACATATGTAGTACGCATGACAAGGAACAAATAGAAATCAACAGATCATTTAACCAACATCACATCTGCTAGATTAGTCCCGGTCAAACTCTGACAGAAACTGAGTTCATACTGATTCTGGGTTTTCCAGAAACATCAAAACAGACCGAGTGGTCTACTTTGACCACCCGTCACGCTCTACTAGTTGTTCATTTATACAATCTAAAGCCATGAAATGTAAGACCATATGTCAGGATACAAGCCGGTTACATTTCTGGGTTACCCAGATTTTTGACCGGTCATGCCTGGTCAACGGGTTTTGACCGTTTATATCTTACGATCTGGACATCAAATAGCTCTGATTTCTTTTGCAGCTTAATGACAACATATCAGGCTACAAATTCAAAAGTTAAAACAACACATATCATATACCAGCAAGGATCTGTGGCGACTGACATTACTAGTCAGACCACTGAAAATGTTCAAGAACAGATTTTGAAAAACTCGATTTTATCACACTTTGATGCTATGGATCAATGATGGATCATCATAGATCAACTAAAAACATATCCTAGCATGAATCTAAACACATAAACACAATTATTTTCTTAGCATACAAGATCAAAGTTGAGTTTGGGTTTATACCTCTCTAGCTTTTAATTCTTAATCTATGCTCTACAATCTGATATTGGTGATTTAGAGAGGTGTTTTATGACTGATCTACTATGAATTTTCGGACACAAGGAGAGAGAGAGAGTTGGTAGGAGCAAAGTTGATAAATGATCAAGTTTTTAATAATTTCTCTCTCTCCAATCTTTTATATATTGCTTGGATATGTTGCTATGGACTGGGATTTCGGCTGACATTGTTGGATTTGCTGAGATTTGGAGTCACAAAGTCAAGAGAGTTGGTGACCAACTCTTGATTTGGCAAGATATACAAGTAATCTAATAAAATCTCCATAAAGGGCATTTTGGTCTTTTGCAATTTAAATTAAATGGTAAACATAGAATTTGTACAAACCCTTAGGGTTTGGGGCTTGGATTAGGGTTTAAGATTTGAACCCTTTAGGTTTTAAAACTCTAATTCCCAAAATTTTCAAATTTAGGGTTCACAAATTAGAAAATAAAATTCCAAAAATGTAATTAGGTTTTCTAAATAGAAAAATTAATATACTAAAATATAATTAAAGCTTTCTAATCATATTTAAGTTTAATGAACCCATAGGCTTGTCAATTAGGATTAGGGTTTCCTAATTTAGGGTTTATAACTCTCGGTTTTGAAATTAGGGTTCTCGGTGTACAATTAGGGTTTCTAACAGCACATTAGGGTTTCTAATCCTGAGATTAGGGTTTCTAATCTCTTATTGGGGTTTTTAATATTAAACTTTATCCGATCAATCATTGATCAAAAAATTCTATACCGTTCAAACACATACATATTAATATAATTATTTTAATTATATTTTCTATCGAATCCCGTTCCAAAAATTAGGGTTAGGGTTTCTATTCTCCGTTAAGCATAACTCTACTCTAATTTTATTAGTCAATACATAAATTGACCTTCTCGATACACGTATCACAGAAACTTATCATAAAATTGATAATTAATATTAATATTAATTAAAAAAAAATTTGTTCGTAAATTTTGGATTATTCGAAATCCTGGTTTATCACACAATCCATTAGAAGAGTCACACAATCCATTAGAAGAGTCAAGTAGAGCATGATTGTGACTGTGACTCCCCCAAATTCGGACCTCCACTTGGTCACTCGAATTCGGTTCGTCACGTACTTAAAGTAATACCATAATAATTAAATAACACATTCACAACGGAAGATCTAAATTTAAAATAATATACAATGATTTATTATAATTATTCCCCCAAGTCTCGCAACCTATAGAACATAATAGATTACATAATAGTATCGAATAAAACCTATTACATAATCCTACTTAAGTTTAAACATAGTCTGAAATAGTCTCAGTACAACATATTAGTCTTAAATATAAAAGGAACAAGCTAGTCGGTAGCCTTGCCCTTGCCATTGTCTATTCCAAAAACACCTCCATGTTCCTCTTTAACTGAAAGGTTTTAAATAAGCAAGTATGAGAACAAATTGCCCAGCAAATAATATACAACGAGGGTAAAGAGTTTCATAACACGAGTTTGAAATATCGAAGTATCATCTCTAAGATAGTTTAGAGCTTCAGAATAATATCATGAGTAATGAATATCAATAATTCTTGTAATAAGAATGAAAATTTAATATAAATCAATAGAGATATATGAATTCAATGACTATCAATGTATCCAACTGAATAAACAATTTATACTGAGTAGTCACTAAGGACTATTGAACTTCCACTAGAGTTACCAATATTAAACTGATAACCCAAAAATATCAAGTACTATAGATGATCAGTCTACAATACTTTACGTTATGCATAACACCACCATAATATCAAATCATGTGTTGGGGTTTCCAACGACATACACTCTCCTTACCAAAAGTGTTGTCCAACTCAGTTTTCAAAATTTCCACACCAATCAATTGGTTTGGACAACTTTTATAAACATGCATATAGTCTAGCCGAATCAAATGGCATTGACTCTTTCACAATATTCAAGAACAATACTAAGTTCAACATGAATAATAACTTTCACAAGAATTTAAGCATACTAGTTCGATTGAACGAATAAGCGGAATAACTTACATTCACAAGATAAGTTTAAAAGTAGGGTTCAAGGAATTCGCACAATCAAGAGTGAAGTTCAAGGAAACTCGCTCAATAATAATTAGAGTAAGTTTAGGGTACTTTCCTTAAGCGTAGTTTATCCACGTTAATAAATCAACACTTTCAAATCCTATTTATAGCGTATTATAAGTTCAAGATGTTCATTAGCTAATACAGTCTTTAATCAAGCTTGACATGATTCAAGTATGCACATATGGTATAAAAATCAGATTATAGATTCATCATGAATCGAATACTTAGTTACTTCATAAGCAAATCAAGAATGCCCAAGTTTAATGTCTTTTCACCCATGAACTTTCACCATATAAAGCAAACACTAACTTATTACTTAGTCCTCATATATATATATATATATATATATATATATATATATATATATATATATATATATATGCAGCAGTAGGTTTTAGATCATTTTTAGCAACATAGGCATCACACAAGTTACTGTCCAAAAATCAGATCTTACCATCCCAGATTCCAGACTGGCGCAGCTGCGCCATGGCTAAGCCTAGGACCGGCGCAGCTGCACAGTCCTCTGGCCAAGCCAAGACTTAGCTGCTGCCTTGTGGTTTCTGTTCGGACTTGCTCAAAACAATCATACATGATATACTTGTCATGTTAAGGGTCTTTTCATGCTCCTTAAGTCAATCTAGTTTCCTTCTTTCATAATAGAAATCTAAATTGATCGTGTCAACAATTTAAGGCCATTCAAGGTCATGAAACCACAAAGTCTATCATGCTTGCTCTCTAAACATACAAGATAGTAATAATACTCATATTAGACATGCTTGTGAGTATTCATAACACATACGTGAAACTAACACCGCTTTAATTGAAAATATGCTTTGTTCATGCTTTTCTTGAAATGTGATACACAAGCATGGTATATCTATGGTTATACTACATGAATGAGTTTAAGAGTACCACCAACATGTGTATAAAGGTCAGATTCTATCTCCCAAAGTATCTTGACAATATTCACATTCAAAGCTTACTAGTAGGTTCAACATATTCATGCTTTTCTTATTAACCTCATAAACACCATCTAAAGGTTTATTCATGCATTTCTAGGTCATACTAACATGCTTTCAAAGTCAGAATATAAATCATGTTGAAATCATGCATGTTAGCTCACTAGGCTAAGCTTTATCTTGAAAATATTTCTAACACAAAGCTTAATAAGTTTGATCATGCTTAAAGGAACTACGTACACTATAACATGCTCATCTATGTGTAAAATTAGTCATGTATAGCTTACTAGGTTCAAAATTTGCAGAACATGATCTCTAACATAGTTTGTTTTCAAAATCTAACATCCAAATCTCCATCTAAACCATATGCTTTCGTTAATCATGCAAATCTATTAAAACATGCTCCACTTAGCATAATATACTTACACATACACATTACAAATGCTTGCATGCTATTATAAGTCATAGTACTATAACAGATTGCAAAACAGAAGCTTCAACTGGGAACAAAGACTGGCGCAGCTGCGCTTCGCCTTAGTATAAATCTGGCGCAGCTGCGCCGTGCCTGGTTCAGGTGCAGAAGCAGTCTGTTTGGCAGAAAGCTGACCCAACCTCAAAAAGTATTCACCAATTCGATTCCAAACAACCATGTATCTGTTTAAACATGTTTATATGGTCATATAACAACTTTATAACCAATACCCAACCTCATTAACATCTAATTCCACATAATCAAAAATTTAAATTTCAAGAACTCCGTTTATAGAAACTGAAAATGGCAACAAGGAAAAGGAGTTATGCCTCTGCAATGTGATAGAAACTTGCTCCAATGAACTCTCAAACTCTTAGAATGTTTGTATGCTCTCAAACTCACCTTCAATGGAATTCTCAGCAATGTAACAATAGAAAGAGAGCTCTCATTTATAGAACATCTAAAACCTAGACAATAACATTTTCCCCTAAATCAAACTCATGGATGAAAGAATTGCATGAAGGGTAAAGAGAAGTTGTTGGAGGTTAGTTGAATTGCATCATGACCACCACTCCCCCACGATCATTAACTAGGATGTGACACCCCCAAAACAGGTATACATCACCTATCTTGGGTCGCTAGATATCACACGACAGAAATCAACTACAAACTTAATTATACAACTGTCGTGCAAAATACGACAAAACGTAGCTGAGAGTTTAAACAGGAATATTGCCTTCTAGACAATATCCACACTCAATGGAGTCCTCATTACAATTATTATCACACTATTTTATAAAAATAGTGAGGACTACTATAGCCATCATCTCGGACCATCACTCCATTTCCCCGACTCGTCCCAGCTATATTTTCATTTCCTGAAGAGAACAGTGAAAGAAAGGGTAAGCTCAACTAGCCCAGTAAGAAATATTATGACTAAGATAATGAAGAATAAATTATCCTTAGCCTTCAACAGTGTTAAACTAATAAAATACAATAAACATCAAGTTTAACTGCAGCGGAATAAGCAATCCATTAGAAGAGTCAAGTAGAACATAATGTCTACTATCTCCTCTAGATTAAAAGTCCATCAATAATATTTCATTCCTGTAATATTCATCAACAGTTCTTTGTTATACCCAAAACAAAAAGAACTCTCATCACCTGTCTTCACCTGAACCACCAAAGATTATAGTTAAATCCATAATTCTTATTTATAATCATATAAATCAACAGTTTGTCCTTGCCACAAAGGCTTAATAGAACATTTACTCAATATCCTTACTCCATAGGCTAAAGATATTCAAATGTAATAACAATGATCATACCAATCAGTTGTCTACCTTTGTACTACGGGCCAAAGATATTCAATTACAAAACCAATGGTCATGATCATACCAATCAATTGTCTGTCAGTGCACTACGGCCAAAGACATTCAACTATTAACTAATGGTCATGATCCTGCAAATCACATCATCGAATTATCCCTGCACGACGACCAAGGATATTCATTAGTATCACAAGTGGTCATGATCATGTTATACACCTGTCCATCTTTGCACTACGGGCTAAAGCTATCAATTAACAGTTCATCTTTGCACGTAAGCCAAAGATATACTACTGTAAAACCAATAATCAACAGTCCATCTTTGCACGTAAGCCAAAGATATACAACCAATAATCAACAGTCCATCTTTGCACGTAAGCCAAAGATATACAACTATAAAACCAATAATCAACTAATTTGTCTTTGCACGTAAGACAAAGATATACAACTGTAAAACCAATAATCAACAGTTCATCTATGCACATAAGCCAAAGATGACTTTCATCACAATATAAGCATGAGGATGATGACAATGATATAAGCATTAATCAAACGAAATCAAGGATGAATATTAAAGACTTTAAATTTATCCAGAGTTTAAAAATATCCAAATTGTCTACATGATACTGCTTTGTAGAGTAAAATTTAAGAATAATATTCATGTACCAAAAATAATTTGGACAGGGAAATTTTTTTTTCAAGGTAAATAGTACCCTGTGAATAGTAACTCGTGAATAGTAACTCATAAATAGTACTCCGTATTCATATATGGTACCTTATACATAAATAATGTCATATACGCAAATAGTGCTATATACATGAATAGTGCTGTATACGTGAATTGTGTCGTATACGTGAATAGTAACCCCGACACAAAAAGATAAAGTTTCACAATAAAATTCATATCAATATTTATAACACCTTAATCCAAATGTTATAAATCACTTAATAATCTCAAAATCTAAAATTATTAATATTACCACAATATTTTAATCATTTCTTAAACTTATAAATAATTTATTTTAATTATTTACATTTTACTAATTAATGCATTTAATCATCCTAAAATTCTAAACTCATAAGATTTCATCATCAATAACCAAAACTCTCATCAAAAATATGCATATACCTTATATAGGATTCTCAAGCAATAAAATCTTATTTTCTAATTTTCTTACTTCACATAACATATTTAATTCATTTACTCATAACTAGTCCATTTTCATGAAAAATACCAAATCAGTATAAACAAATTTTCTTTTCTGGGATTTAGCAGAATATAGTCCAATATTGAACATATATTTTTTTCAGAATTTTTAAAATTCATTTACTATTTTTCATATGGCTAAAACTATCGAATATTTAGACATTTAACAAAAATTGTACTTTTATCCCAAAATTCTGAAATTTACAGGGTATACTACTGTTATATAGATGTACTCCCACTAAAAATTTTACCAATTTTAGAGTTAACCACAAGGAGTTATAGGGTTTACTTTTAAAATAGTCTTTTCCCATAAAATTCATAACTCGTAATCTATACATCCAAAAATTGTCATTTTTGGACACAATCTAGAAAACTCATCAAATTATCATTTCAAATTTTTCTAGAATTTTTGAGGGTCAGAAAAATTACGAAACTTCCCCTGGCAGAAACCCCTTACTTACAACGATTGAACGAAAATAATATTCCTTACGAACATTGAACGAAAATAATATTCCTTACAAATCTTAAACGAATATAATGAATATTGAACGATAATAATATTCATACGAATACAAAAAATAATATCTCTTCAGAATATAAAAATAATGACCCTTACCTCAGAAGAAGACTGAGTACTGGAGTAGTGAAGTAGCAGACTACACTTCTTCTTTCTCTCTATAGCTTCTCTCTCTATAGCTTCTATATCTATAATTGCTCTTGTGAGACTTAGAGAATTGGTGAGAAATGAAGGAAGAACAAACTTCTATTTATAGGAAAATATAGTTTCAATAATTGCACATTTTGGGGCTCGAAATATTACAGTATAATATCTTCCTCTTTTTCTTCATTTTTAATTTAGTCATGCAAGTATTATCAAAATTGCACCACCTCCCCTAATAGTAAATCATGTGAATCAATAGTAAATCATGTGACTCAATAGTTCTAAACATGTGAAAAAATTAATTATAGTATAGTATGTGAGATCCCGAATTTTATGAAATAAAAGTATTCAATTTTTCTATTTTAGTAAATAGTTAAATTGATAAAAGTTTAAAGTTAAGAGTCATATTTGAAAATTTTTCAAAGTAATCAAGCTGTCATAAAATAACTGGTAGTAAAAGTACAATAATACGCGTGGTTACATAATAGCACACGATATTGATTATTGATGCTTATGTAAGAAGTCACTCAGTTATACTCAATTATTGCTATAATAATTGCTGCATCATATCTCTCATATTATTGATTCAATTATTGTCAAAGTATCATCTGCATAATATTTTATATATTATTAAATTAATAACTGAGATGACAAAGTTATTCATATTATTACTTGTAATATTGATAATGTCTAGAAGTTCTGTCAAGGAGAGGTTGAGTCACCTTATTGCGCGCCAATAAGGAGAAATCCTTATCGGAATGCCCCCTCTTTCCTTGGAACGACCTGGTTGTTAAATATTGTGAGTTATAATATTAATGATGAATAAGTTTATGCTGATTAAAGATGAAATTGATAGTTCCATTATGTTGAGATTATTAGTGTTAGTGGAAATCGACATTTATTTCGATAATAATTGATGTCTGGAAGTTATATTGACCAATCGGGTAATTAATTGGATAAATGAGCAATTAATTGTAATTAATTCACATGATTATAACTATATGTTCACATGTGTGTACCATTGATTCACATTCTTGTACTATTAGGGGAGGTGGTGCAAGATTGATAATACTTGCATGACTAAGTTAAAAATGGAGGTATAGATGGAGGTACTATACTGTAATTCGTATTTTTACATGTCTAGAACTATTGATTCACATGATTGAACTATTGATTAACATTATTTACTATTAGGGGAGTTGGTGCAAGTCTGATAATACTTGCAGGACTAAATTAAAAAAAAAAAGAAAAGAGAAAGGTATTATACTGTAATATTTTGAGCCCCAAAACGTGCAATTATTGAAACTATATTTTCCTATCAATAGAAGCTCATTCCTTCATTATTTTTCACCAATTCACTAAAGCTATAGAGCAATTATTATAAAGAGAAATTATAGAGAGAAAGAAGA
Organism: Panax japonicus; assembly: GCA_020205505.1. Taxonomy (NCBI): domain Eukaryota; kingdom Viridiplantae; phylum Streptophyta; class Magnoliopsida; order Apiales; family Araliaceae; genus Panax; species Panax japonicus. Next base: position 18,908,702 of record CM035106.1, read on the forward strand.
ATATAAGTCTCCTACCTTACTATTCCAGTTTCCAGTTTTCTTCTAAGGTAAGGGGTATTATTCTTTTGTATTCATGAAGAGAGTTATTTTTTTTCAATACTCGTAAGGGTTGTTATTCTATTCTTTATTATTACGTTGGAATAACATGTCTATGCGAAGTACCGCATACATGGTGAAATTCTTCTATTATTTCATTCTTTATTATTCTGTTGGTATAACCTGTCTGTGCGGTCTATCGCATGCCTGGTGAATTCTGTCGTTATTCCATTCTTTATTATTCTATTGGAATATCACGTCTGTGCGAATTATGCATGACCTGGTTCCATTCTTTATTATTCTGTTAGAATATCCTATTTGTGCGAATTACGCATGACCTAGTTCCATTCTTTATTATTCTGTTGGAATAACCTGTCTGTGATGTCTATCGCATGCTGGGTAAATTCTGTTATTATTCTATTATTTATTATTCTATTAGAATATCCTGTCTGTGCGGATTACGCATGATCTGGTTCCATTCTTTATTATTTTGTTAGGAATAACCTGTCTGTGCGGTCTATCGTATTCATGGTGAATTCTTATGTTATTCCATTCTTTATTATTCTGTTGGAATAACCTGTCTATTTGGATTACCACATACATGGTGAATGATCCTTTGTATTCATTCTCTATTAAATTGCGGAAATGATCTGTCTATGTGGATTACCGTATGGCGGGTGAAAATCCATTTGCAGTTTTGTATATTCTATTATACTCGTATGAGATATCATTTCTTTTGTACTCGTCATGGAATATCATTTTCTTTGGTAGTTTTTTTACGAGTTACTATTCACGGGTTACTATACACCCAGTTACTATTCACTCGAGTATTCAGGGTACTTTTTGTGTCAGAGTACTATTCACGAGTTACTATTCCTGGGTTACTATTTACCCAAATTACTATTCACCCAAATATTATTCACTCGGGTATTTGAGATACTTTTAATGCCTGGGTACTATTTACGAGGTACTATCCCTGAAGTACTATTCATAGGGTACTATTGCGGGATACTATTTATCCAAAAAATATATTTCTTTTCTGTCCAAATTATTTTTGGTACATGAATATTATTCTTGAATTTTACTCTACAAAGCAGTATCATGTTGACAATTTGGATATCTTTAAACTCTTGATAAATTTAAAATCTTTAATATTTATCCTTTATTATGTTTGATTTGATTTCGGTTGATTATTGCTTATATCATTGTCATCATCCTCATGCTTATATTGTGAAGAAATTCATCATTGGCTTACGTGCATAGATATACTTGGTATGATTATGACCAGTGATTATTCGATATAATCATAACCGTAATGTGACGAATGATGTGATGAAAGTCCTCATTGACCTGTAGTTTATTGATGGACAGTTGTTGGTATGATTATGACCAGAGATTCTTTGGTATAATCATGACCATTGATGATTACATGAATATCCTTGGCCGTAGTGCAGAGATGATTCGATGATGTGGATTATTTATTAAGCTGAGTCTCAGCGATAAAATATTAATTATACATTTTTAATTCCTAAAAGATAGTAGATATCATGCTCTACTTGACTCTTCTAAAATACAATTGTATGTCTTTGGCATGTAGTGCAAAGATGAATTGTTAATGAATATCTTTGGCCATAGTGCAAAGATGAATTTATTAGTATGATTATGAGAAAAAATTATGATTTGGTATAACCATGATTTTTGATGTTTCAGGTGAAGATAGGTGATAAAAATTGTGAGACCCCAGATTTTATAAATAAAGATTTAAATTTTCTCGAAATATTTTTTTTTTAATATTATGATGTGGATTTGAGATAGTGTTATAGTTTTGGGTAGAATTTGAAAATTTTGCAAAGTATGCAAGTGGTTATAAATATTCGTTTGGTCGGGGAATATTCTTTTTGTCAGGAATATCCGTACGACGGCACAATCATTGGTGGACCCCATAACAGAAGTACTGTCGTAGTTAGAAAACGATAAAAATATTTTATGGAAATAACAGCGAAGGTTTTACTATTAATACTGTTGGACTACCCGGTAGTAAAAGTACAGTAATACGCGTGGTTGCATAGTAGCACACAGTATTGATTATTGATGCTTACGTAAGAAGTCACTCAGTTATACTGCATTATTGCTGCAATAATTGCTGCATCATATCTCTCATATTATTGATTCAATTATTGTCACAGTATCATGTGCATAATATGCTATTTTATTAAATCAATAATTGAGATGATAAAGTTATTCATATTATTAAATTGCAATATTTATAATGTTTAGAAGTTCTGTCAAGGAGAGGTTAGATAATCTAATTGCGCGCCAATAAGGAGAAATCCTTATCGGAAAGCCCCCTCTTTCCTGGGAACAACCTGGTTGTTAAAATATTGTGAGTTATTATATTAATGATGGATAAGTTCGTGTTAATTAAAGATGAATTTGATAGTTTCATTGTGTTGGGATTATTTGTTTTAGTAGAAATTGACATCTATTTTGATAGTAATTGATGTCTGGAGGTAGTATTGTTCACTTGAGTATTTGGGACACTTTTTGTGTCGGAGTTACTATTCACGAGTTACTATTTATGGGTTACTATTCACCAAAATTACTATTCACTCTAGTATTGTTCACTCGAGTATTTAGAACACTTTTTATATCGGAGTTACTATTCATCAAAATTACTATTCACTCTAGTATTGTTCACTCATGACAATTTTTGGATGTATAGATTAGGAGTTATGAATTTTATGGGAAAATACTATTTTAAAAGTAAACCCTTATAACTCCTTATGGTTAACTCCAAAATTGGTGAAATTTTTATTGGGAGTACATGTATATAACAAGAGTATACCCTGTAAATTTCAGAATTTTTGGACAAAAGTACAGTTTATGATAAATGTCTAAATATTCGGCAGTTTTAGCCATATGAAAAATAGTAAATGAATTTTAAAAATTCTGAGAAAAATATATGTTCAATATGGGACTATATTCTGCTAAATCCCAGAAAAGAAAAATGTTTGGGACTGATTTGGTATTTTTCATGAAAATAGTTTAGTTACGAACATATGAATTAAATATGTTATGTGAAGTTGAAAAATTGGTAAATAGGATTTTATGGCTTGGAAATCCTATATAAGGTATATGCAGATCTTTGATGAGGGATTTGATCATTGGTGATGAAATCTTATGAGTATGACATTTTTGAGTGATTAAATGCATTATTTGGTAAAGTGTAAACAATTAAAATAATTTTTTTATAAGTTTAAGAAGTGATTAAAATATTGTTATAATATTAATAATATTAGATTATGAGTTTATTAAGTGATTGATAACATTTGGATTAAGGTGTTATGAAATCATTGATTTAAAATATTATTTAATGGTTAATAATATTAGTAAATGAATTTAATGTTATTATATAATGAATAATATTAAATGATGTTTATAATATAATGAATAATGTTATTATCTTCGTTAAATATTCATTGTAATATTATTTTCTGTTCAAATCATTGTTGATACAATATTATTCTTTAATTTTACTCCACAAAGTAGTATCATGTTGACAATCTGGATATTTTTAAACTCTGGATAAATTTAAAGTCTTTAATATTTATCCTTGTTTTCGTTGATTAATGCTTATATTATTGTCATCATCCTCATGATTATATTGTGATGAAAGTCATATGTGGCTTACGTGCATAGATGGTCTTGGTATGATTATGACCAGGAATTATTCAGTATAATCATACCCGTAATGTTACAAATGATGTGATAAAAGTCCTCATCGGCCCGTAGTGCATTGATGGACAGTTTTTGGTATGATCATGACCACGGGTTCTCTTCGGCCAAGGGTACAAAGAGGAATTGTTTTATGGCATGATCATGACCGTTGATGAAAACACGATTATCCTTAGCCCGTAGTGCATGGATAATTCGTGGTCGTGATACAAATGAATATTCTTGGCCTGTAATGCAGGGATGATTCGATGATGTGGTTAATTTATTAAAATGAGTCTCAGCGATAAAATTGATGAAAAACTTTTAATTCGTAGAAGATAGTAGATATCATGCTCTACTTTACTCTTCTAAAATACAGTTGTATGTCTTTGGCTTGGAGTGGAAAGATGAACTGTTAATGAATATCTTTGGCGCTGTAGTGGAAAGATGAATTTATTAGTATGATTATGGACAGGAATTGTGATTTGGTATAACCATGGTCTTTGATGTTTCAGGTAAAGGCAGATGATGAAAATTATATTCGTACTGGGTGCGAAGAGGAATTTAGAACCACAATTATGATTGTGAGTTATTCACTTGATTGTGGACAGGAATTGTTGACTGATGTTACAGGGATAAAACATTGTTGGTGGATTTTTAACGTGGAGAAGATAATAGACTTTATGATCTATTTGACTCTTCTAATGAGTTGCTCGTTCCGCTATAACTATGGTTGGAAAGTTTTATCATCTATCATATGTTCTAAATCTCTGATTTATTACTGATGAAGGCTATTGATAATTTAATTATCTTTAGTCATGATATTCTTTACTGGGCTATTCGTGCTCACTCTTTTGCTTCACAATTACTTTCAGGTATTAAGAGTGAAACTGGGTCGAGCGGGGGTAATAGGGGATTAGAACGGTGGTATATAGCTGTTGAGGTTTCCCTTAAAATAATATAAAAATAATTTTATTGAGAATTATAGATAAGTGTGTCGTATTTTATACGTCATTTTAACCGTTGATTTTGGTGAACCAAATAGGGTGAGGTGAACCCAACTTTGGAAGGGTGTTTTTACCACTATCATACAAGATGTCTAATGACAGACGACTTCGTGTTATCATAAGACAGGGTTATGCACATCCACTAGCTGAGTATATCTACGAGCACTACCTATATAATCTTAGAGTTTGTTTGAAATATAATTCTCAATTAGAGACAATGGAGATAATTATATGTCAAGAGAAGACTCACCATTAGAAAGAAGATGATAGCAATCTTCTTGTTTTTTTGGGACTATTAGGTTAACCAAGGATATTTCTGTGGACATATGATATCTATCATAACCTAGACGCATGGCCTCCCATGTACGAAGGCTTCCTTGAGTATTTTCCAAAGATTTTAATTTCTAAAACAGTTATTGACTGTACCTTTAGATAAGGTACCATTGTAAGGTCTTGTGATCAAGACACCACGAGGGTTATATATATTTGTATTAAAACTCACAATTTAACCGTGGTCGTTTTCTGCACGACAGTTGTATAAATGGAGTTATCAGTAGTGTATTTTCTGGCGCCTCAAGATGGGTGATGTATACCTATTTTGAGGGCATCACAGTTAGTATATCTAATAGATATTATAATTATAATACTATGTGTAGGTGAACGTGAGTTGTAATTTATAGCTTACGCACGAGGCAAGTTTCCAATACCTTATTTCTTTACTTTAAGTAAGTTTCTAATTCTTACCTTTTACAATGAGCAAGCTTTAGCCCTAATTCTATTGGAATTCTAATCATTGTTGATTTACTCTAGTTTGTTTATAATTAATCAAGTTTCTTTAGTTCATTCTTTTATAGTGAATGCTTCTTGAACTCTAATTCCTAGTATTGAATTGTTGTATTTCAATTACTTTGCTCAAGTTATTATCATGTTGAGAAAGCTTTGTTTCCATCTTGCTATCAGTTAATGTAAGTTCAGTAATTTCATTTCTAGTTTTATAAGATCATAGCCTTAGCTTATTATTGTTCAAGCAAGGTTTATTGTTTCATTCAACACTTATGTTTTAGTTATTTTCAAAGCATAAGTTTAATAAATAGTTAGTTTATCTATGATTATTCATTGTTTTATATTATGTTGTTATTGAACAACCGTAGTGTTATCAAACTTTGTTAATTCAACTAATCCTTTAGTTGATGACCGTTAAAGTCTAAATTACCTATGAAGTTTATCTAAACCAAACTTTCTTTGGTGCAGACTTGTACTCTAAAACTAAGAAGAACAACCCTATTATAGGGGGTACGCAATGCGTTTAAATGTTTGTGCACAATATATAGCACAAAGGGTTGATCTCCCTAAGTACGTGAAGTCCCTACAGTATAATTGTTAAGGTTAAAGTTGAAAGATTACTTGTAACTGTGGACGTAGTTCGTGGTCTTATGACCCTCATATATATTTCATATTTTGATTTCAATTTTTGGTTACCATTGATCGAGTACCATTCAGTTTTGATGAGCCTATTCATTGGCAGTTATTATATTGTTATTATTTCATTGCTATATCTAGTGAACATTTATTTTGTTCACTCTTGTATATATATACACTCATTGCAGCTAAAGTTGAGAAGGTCGATGAACCTATGACTAGCAAAGGAAAGGGGAAAATGTACAAGTGATGAAGACTTGTAATTTCATTTATTGTCATGATGATAGACTTTAAATTTAATGATGTGATGTAATTATTTTATTTCTGCACTGGATTGATGTTTAAGGTTAGACAACCTGGGAAGTCTTTTTGATTAATGATGTAATTTTTTTTAAAGGGAGGATTTCTGATTTAAATTTTATTATATTTGGGTAGATATATATGAATGAATGGGAAGCGAACACCAAGTCTTGTGGGAATGAAGTACCTAGATTTGGGGGTGTCACAAGTTGGTATCAAAGCCTTAGGGAGTAACCTTTGAAAAAATAGTGGTGATAAACTCTTATCGAGTTTTTAAGAAAGAAGTAATAAAACACTTATGTGCTTATTGTCGACGTCGGGATTTTTAGTTTTCCCTTTTCGTTACTTGTTCTTTGGTGTTGTCATTTTTATGTGAGATTTGTTTGAAAAAACAAGTAAAAAAGGTCTGACATGTATAATGTCGATGATTTGAGTTTAAGAGTCGCCAGTTCGTGCTTTTAACTGGTTGCACCAATGCAACCAAAAAGGTTTGCACATTGACCCAGTGATTTGACACTGCTAAACGGGTCTGTGAAACCGAGATTCATTTTAGGTCCGAGGGCTTGATTATATGGAGGGTAGGTGTTAGGCATCCCCCGACATCTGTGTTGCCAGGATGACCGCCACTTTTCAAAGAAACTGTTATATGAATGTGTATGTGTGTGTGGATCAATGTGTAATTATTTGAAAGTAGTGCGAGACCTCGTTCGTACCTATATACACAGGGTTTGAATTTATAGCAAAATTTAGTTTTAAACAGATATAACAATGAAGTTTTGTAAAAGAGGTTTTTCAAACCCTGTGCTCAATAGGAATTGAGACCTTTTCATACTTCCATTTTATTGTTAAATGTTAGGCTTGTTTGCTTTTATTTTCGAGATGTGAGGCATCTTCGAGAAAATAATATACAGCAGTGCCGAACTCCTCATGGGCATGATAGCCATCTAAGGAAATGCATACATAGTAAATAATATACAAGCTGTTTACAGCTGAAAATGTCCATCACGGGAACCGAATCTAGATTCAGTAGACTGAATCTGTGATCACATGATTCCTAGGCTCACATGATACCGCAATTTGTATGAAAAACAGTAAGCAGTTATATATATAAAAGCGGTGAATATATATATATATATATATATATATATATGTGTGTGTGTGTGTGTGTGTGTGTGTGCGTGTACATGATCAACCACCACGAAGAAACTCCATGGGGGATCGGAAATGTAAATAAAGCAGTAAATGCGATCAACCGCCATGAAGTAAACTCCAGGCGAGACTAAATGTAAATAAAGCAGTAAAAGGCCTCGAAGTAAACTCCAGGCCTGACAGAAATATATATATATATATATATATATATATATATATATATATATATATATATATATAAGCAAGTAAACGCTCCAGATATAATCCAGACGTAAGTCTAGGCTCAATCGAGGCATAACTCGACAACGTTAGTACATATATAAAATATATACATATATAAGTATATATTTACATACAAAAATGAAAACCACGGACCGAAGTCCAGTTACACGCACACAACACGACTCTAAATGTGTAGAATAGTGTGTGCAAAGATGAAGAGAAAGGCTATATAGAGTGTGAGAAGGCTTACAGTGGGCGTTTAATGCAGGCTTCTATAACTTTAGATGGATAAACATTCAGCTCCCGCCGGTTAAAATGTAGCTATATGTGAGCTAACAGGTGTTTAAAATGAGGAAACACTCAATATAGGGTGTGTACAGAACAAATTTTATAGGGCTTCCTTGCCTTTTTTCTTCTTTAAAATGGCCACCCCAAGCCCTCTATTTATAGAGGGGGGAGCCACAGGTGTACCTGCGGCAGCCGCAGATGCACCTGCGGCTGCCCGGGGTGCCCCGGGCTCCGCGGGTCCCGTCGTCTGGAAGTACATGCACTCGTGCACTGTGATTTCCGTTCGAACTTTCAGAACTTCAATCCGAGCATCCGAACGAGGTATATAAGACCTTCTTCAGACTGCTTGTGTCGAGAGTTACGCAATGACATGGGATTAGAGGTTGTAAGAAGTCAGGAAGAGGGGACAATGCCCATGGTCTTCAAGCTTCAAATTCTATCCGGTGTACTGCCACGCGTAATAGTCACTCGGGATTGGAACTCATTAGTTCTTGTAGGACATTTTGTATGTATGTATGTATGAAGTGTTGAGATGACACGCAGATGTTGAGGTGGCAAGATGGCATTTGACTCCTCACCGGGGTTATCTCCGGTTTGAGTTGAAAGTAGACGTTGCTCAGGGTTATATCTGAGATTGGACTGCTACAAGTGTTTGAATGTCGCAAGGTCATTTGTAAGTGTGCCTGTCTACCCAGAGTTAGCTCCAGGTCTTTAGTATGAGTGCTTCAGCAGGAGGTCTAAGATTGAAGCTGATTGCATTTGAAACAAGCATTTTCGGGGTTATTGCCAGGACTGCAACAACATTCCTTAGGATTATCTCCAAGGACAAAACTCGGGGTTATCTCCGAGGATGGAAATGATACTCTCGGTATTTGTTTTGGGGTTAGAAATGATACTCCCGGTGTGTGTTCCGGGGTTGAGACTGGACTTCCGATAGTATCCAGAATGGATGTGAGTTGTCTTCTAGGGTTATCTCCGAAAGATGAATCTGCCCTCCTATAATGTTAGTAATAGGTGTGCGAAAAATTTTGAGTGTCTACAGATGCCCCTCTTTAACATATTCATGTAATGCAAGGCATAAATAGGATAAAGAATCCTAGACACTTGAAATGCAACAGATAAACATGATGTTATATGCAGTAACATGATGCAAATGTGTGATGGAATGAATGAATGATTGTTGGCTCCCTGTTAATCCTGTTGGGATGACAATCAGCGATGTATTGGATATGCGATCCAAGTCTTTAAGGATGTTGACGTTGGGGCTATCACCAAAGTCGTGAATTCTAGACACAAACTTCTACTCCATAGAGGTACCTCTTGTGTGAAAGAGATCTATGGGGAGAAAGCTTTGTCTGTTTAAGGATGTGTCTAACATATTCCATCATCGGTCCTCTCCGATGAGGATGGTTTTCTCTGGCTTATATCACTAGCATATACCACGGTTTTGTTGGAGTTACTGCCAACAGTATGTATCGTCAAGGCTTCCTGACCTTCGCTGATGTATGTATCACTGAATAAATCCCTATTGGGTGCATTGTCAAGGATGCTTGACATTCATTGATGTGTGTATCAATGGTTGCATTTCTTTGTGACCCCCTCCGGGGATACATGGATACGTTTCTTCGATGGGTTTGCTTGACCTTCATTGATGTGTGTATCAATGGTTGAGAATGCGTTGTAACCCCCGTCGGGGATACGTGGATGCTTGAATTTTTGCGTTGTAACCCCCTCCGGGGATAAATAGTTGTTCGTAGCTTCAGCATTGTAACCCCCACCGAGGATACGTCATCACTTCATGACTTCAGCGTTGTAACCCTCGCCGGGGATACATCATCAATTCGTGACTTTGGCATTGTAACCCCCGCCGGGGATACGTGTTAGGGCTATGACCCTGCACTGACGGCATCAGACCTTTATGAGGTATTTCCGAACATGATTTGTAAAAACTGAGGCCACTGGTATAGTATACCTTGTATGCAGGCGAATACCAATTTGTGACATATGGAGCCAAAGTTTGACCTATGAAAACCAGGATTTCAGGCTATTCCTCTCAATCACACAGCGTTTTTATTGCTGATTTGGCCTTTTCAGCATACGAGACCTCTTTTGCAACTCTAACTGGAATGAGCCAGAGGTGTGGGACCCAACTGTGGCTACACAAAACCTGCAGGTTGCTTTCCTAAGTCATTTTCAAGCTGCGCCGCGAAGGAAATCTGAGAGCTCTTCTTCAGACCTGCTGAGTTCGGGCGACTTTCTGCATATTCTTCTACCGTACAAGCATTCTTCACTGTCCTGGTAACATATGCATGTATTCTTTTCCAGATTCTATCCGTTGGAAAATGACTTATCACATGAAATGCATTTAGACACATAGTAGTGAATATGCATGCTGATATAACTTGATAAAAAATATTCAACACAGTAAATGTTAGTATTAAACCGTGCTGAACATAATGATGTGAAAAAATTTAACTTCTAAAACAGTCAAATTGGCACCTTTCACTATCATTTCTTATCCTATTTAGGATAAATGAGTAAAGGTAAAAAAGTAAAATAATCCTGGTAATTTGATTACACTTACGGATTTTTTTACTGTGATGTATTAAATGCATGTAGGATGTATATAACAGTGGGTAGGTGTGCTACTGAGTGGCCACCTAGTCATGCCTATGTGCATGTGGATAGTCCCATTTACAAAGGAGGCTATGGCAAAATTTTTCCAAAATGTAGGCATTGGGTAGTCATGCATTTTTAACTCTACTGCATATGTATGTAAAAATAATGTATGCATGCATGTAATCATAAGATGCATTTTAAAAAGCTCCAGGTAAGAATTTACCACACCCTTTCTGAGGTGATTTGAAGACTTGTTGTCCAGATATTATGGATCTAGATCAGCCAAGTAGTTCCTGCAGGACCACTTCTGGTGTACGGAGGAGGGCTTCTGAAGTACCTCGACCCCGTTCTGTTAGACAGCCTCGTCATTTGGTGGAGGCGGTGATACGTCCTATTCGGGTTGAAGTGCCGAACGTAGAGGACGAGGAGGAGGATGTACCGGTTGAGGTTCCTGCTCCTGATGTACGTGTTCCCCATAGGGATTTTCCAGGTATTCAAGTGGTGAACCCAGATCTTTTGGGTGACTTGAGTCGACATCCTTCAGTATACCTGCACGCAAATGAGGTATGAAGTTAGATCTTAATCTTCCTTATTTCCTATTGATGAGGAGCAAAGGGTTCTGATGTTGATCTTCATTTGATGTAGGTTCTTGACTTTACACAGCCTCGAGGGAACTGATTCAGCATCCACTCTATGTATCTGGCTTTGCATGATGACTATAGAGCAATTGTACATGGCTGGGGATTCGGGATGTTCTTTTCCATTCTTCCCCATCTCTGTCCTTGGGGTTACCTCAGGGCATTGTCTGAGCGGTGGTTTCACCAAACTCAGTCACTTCACTTGTTGGACTGTGAGGCGATGATGACACCGATGGATTGGAAATTTATCACAGGTATGGAGTTTGAAGGGGATCCGGTGCCTTGCACGGCGGATATCACTCCTACTGCCATCAAATCCTTGTTGGGATTTTCGGTGGAGGCGCTCAAGGGTATGAATATACGTACAAGTCTTTTGAGCGTAGATGCTATGAGCGGGATATTGAGTGAGCCTATACCCGATGATGTGAGAGTCAGGGATCGCATTCTACATTGATTGTTCCTGATGATCATTAGGGGCTGCTTCATAGCAGATAACTCTTCTACGGTGTCCTTCGCTTTAATCAGCGCCACTCGACGCGTGGACCGTATAGGAGATTATGATTGGGGTTCCTACACCTTCGCCTATTTCCTCAAGGGAATGCGCATGCGATCGCAGGGCTTGACCGAGGATTGGTTAGAATTCTACCCATTTCTGCTGGTGAGTATTTCTCTTGTCTTTTCCCATATACAGGTTAAGAGCATTGACTGACAGCAGATGTTGCCTTTGTGTTGGCAGTTTTGGGCCTATGAGAGGCTTCTATGTTTACGTCCTATGAGCGTGCTAGGTTTAGATACCTATACACAAGGACGGAGATGGCATCATTCCATACTGGCGGAGGTCCTTGTTGCTGAGGGTTTCACTCATTTCCGCCTACAGCTGGAGTTGTTGATAGCGGATATCATCACATGGGTTCCCTATTCTAGGGAGCACTTGAGTGTTGGATTTGAGGATGGGTACCCGACTGGAGTTGAGTACGTTATTTCCACCCGTAGGATTCCTCTTTTCACGGATGGAGGATGGGAGCTCTATTTAGGAGAGCGTGCTATCAAGAGCACTACAAGAGAGATTCACATGCCGATCTTGCTCCTGTCAGGCGTTATTGGCATGTTTCGCAGTCACCCGCCATTGATATCCCATTATTGGGGGTTGGTAGTTTCACTTTGTTAGAGGGTTCCTGCACTCAGGAGATGTTCCAGCATTGGTGGTTCCCTCGTACTATTGGAGCTCAGAGATGTCAGAGATCCGACTCATGTGACACAGATTGACAGTTTGACCCAACAGTTGGACCGGGAATATTTCTTTATCCGGCACTTGCGTAGAGATCCTTCAGAGGGAGACACTTTTGATCCTTCCAGCTCTAGCGCTGGCCCCTCAGGTGACCAATATGGCTTTGCCGGTGCAGATACTGCTTTGTATAGGCCTGACATCTCTGTAAATAGAGATCCAGTGACTCAGGATGAGTTATATCAGATGGACAGGATTGACGATGTGGACATCGATACCATTGACTTCATCTGATGTATATTCTCATTATTTCTTTTGATAGGCCTCTGTTAGATGCTGGGTAGCTTCGCCCCATTCTCCCTATATCTTTTGATAGTCCTCTGTTAGATGTTGGGTAACTTCTCCCTATTTCCCCGTATTTTAGTTGTACAGAGATATATTAGATGATGATATACTTAGGAAAATATGTACAATTTTCTATTCCCTATATCACATTGCCATCTATTATATCATGCATGTTATTATGTTATGCATATGTGACACCCCCAAATTCGTGTACTTCCATTTTCGTAGGATTTGGTGTTCACTGTACAAATATCATCTATCTATCTACCCATAAATAAAAACAAACCATGCAATAGATAGAATTAAATATATAAATCTCCCCTTATGGGGTTACATCATCAGCATAAAATAAAATCCCAGGTCATTCTAACCTTAAACATCTGTGCAGAATCATAAACAATAACAAGTCTTAAATAACATCATGTCTGAACATAAATACATAATAACAACAAGTCTTCTTCATTTGTTAACCTTGCCCTTGCCTTAACTAGTGGAAGGCTCGTCAGATCTTTCGTTCTTAACTGCAATGTTATTATTACGCAAGAGTGAGCACGATTGCCCACAAGTATAACAATATAACAAATGAATAATAACATGCGAGTAAATCAAAGACTTCTGAAATAGGAAACTCTGCTTTTGAATCAAGAATGAATAACAAAAGACAAAAGAACTTCTGAGGGTCATAAGACCTTGAACTATGTCCTAGGTTGTCAAGTGTTTATACTTGAAACCTTTAATAGTCATAAGACTATGGACTCTTCTTCTCGTACTTAGGGGGATCAGCCCTTAGTACCATACTGTGCACAATATCTTAACGCTAACGCATTAGTAATCCCCTATACAGGGTTGTTCATCTCAGTTTGACATTAGAGTCCGCACCAAAGGAAGTTTAGTTTGGATAATTCATCAAGGATTCTGAAGATTTAGAACGCTCATCAACTATGGACTAGTTGAATCATTAAGGGTTCACTAGTCTAACAAGGTTCAATAGTAACTGATAATTTAAATCGAATAACAATCTCAAGAGATATATAATAGAAAAATTATTGTATAACAACATCATGCTTTGAAAGATTAATATACTTTTAATATAACAAAATGGAATTGATCAATAATAACGAGAATTTGCTCGATGTAAAGAGACAACTTATAAACTCATATAATGATAACGAATAGGGTTAGGAAACTTGCCTCGTGCGTAGATTACACGTTAATTATACTCGTTCCTTGATTTAAATCCTACATATCATTTACGTTCACAATACCAGTCAATTATAACATACTAGTCATCACAAGAACATTCTTTTTGTCTGACTCGAATTCATGACTATATTTAGTCAAATTACTACACTCATTATCACAATTAAGGCTTCATGAACAATAAGCTAACTATGCGTTCAATCATTCAATTCGCACATAAATATGTTATTGACATGTTAAGAATTTATTTTAACTCCTCATTATACGTCTAACATGTTTTTATGTTCATTAGGTTAAGTTAGTAACACATTGCTAGACTTGAAAATTTAAAAACTCATTTCTGGACCATTCTGCTAAGTGGCGCTGCGGCGCCACTGTTAAGCCTGTTCTTGGTGCTGCGGCGCTGCGGCAAGGACTTTGGCGCTGTGGCGCGAGTTTTAGGCCTAGAGATGGCACCGCGGCGCGAAACTCCATTTTTTGAATTTCCAGTTCGTGAAGAACACAGAATCAGGCGAATTTATCATTACATGGTCGTTAAATTCATCAAATTAAACATACCCATATACTAGAATTCGTACATAATCATTACCCAACCTTTATCAAGTAATTTTAACCAATTAAAACATATAATCGAAGAATTAAAACATGTAATTTCTCTATTCTTGATGTTCTTGAAGGTTTTGAACAAAAAACATAAAAGTTAACACTACGGATTCATTATAACACCAAATCCATCCATTCAAGTTTTGTTTCCTTCGTTTTAACATGCATAATTATATAGGTGTGTGAATTTTACAAAAAAATTTATGTTTGACATATTAAATTCACGTATAAGGGCCATATGGCCATATAATATACTCTGTAACCATATAATATATAATTTTCATAAAACTGGTGATATGGAACCATCTAATACATAGAAAAATACATTAAAACAACATCTTAACTCGTATATGCACATAATCCTTAGTCTTTAGAATTTACAGAGACTTTAAAGAATTTTGAAAGCCATTTTTATAAAAACTTTAATAACGTAAATAAACTGGGTTAAAGAATTTACCCAAAGCGTAGAGTGTAAATTAGTAAGGAAAACTTCTTCATGTACTTCTTCAATCACTCACCCACTTACAATCTCTCTTAACAATTTTTTAAATTTCTCTCTGAATTCTCAAACTCTCTCTGTTTTGCTTTTCCAAACTTAGCAAATAAGAAGAAAAAAAGAAGAAGATGTATAATAATAAAGGAAAAGAATTGACGCGTTGTGGTCAGTTATCCGATCATGGGTAACGGCTAATAACTCCCACTAAGGCCATGTTTGGCTAGCCTTAAAAGGCTTATACCCAATTAATTTAATTAAACTTTTATAATATAGTTTAATAATGTCACACCCTTTTATAAAATAAATCAATATCTTATTTAATTTATTTTAAATAACATATAATAATTTCTCATGAATTCACATAGTCACATAATTCAATTTCTCATTTATTAACTATGTCAAATTATTAAATCTCTAATTAATTATAAACTAATTAAAATAACATTAGGCTTATTAAATATTTCTTTTTAATTTAATAAGCTCACATAAATACATACTTCGAATAATAAAAATTCTCTACATTAATTTAATAAATATAACACATATAATTAAATTAATCACCACAACTTCATCAATTAATTATTTAATCTAATAATTAATTCATCAAAAAATATTTATTAAATCCAATAAATATTAAAATTAAATTACAAAATCTCGGTTGTCACAGCATATGTTTGTATGTCCAGAGATATTCAGCATTGACCCCTGGATGGTCTTATGACACAGCCCGTACAGATGTCTTCCTCGACAGTTAGCCATATTGATCATACCCCACCATTTTTGGTGGCATCTGGTATGCATTCGTGGTATGATAGTATGTCACCACCAGATAGGGTGACTGTAGAGCATTTGTTGCAGTATACTATGACCCTGTTGATGTTTCAGGTTCCTACATGATTCATAGACGGTATGCTAGAACATTACACACTATTCCCCAAGGTCGAGTAAACTTAACTTATACACAATTCAATATCCTATCTAACATATAACATTATTACCATACAATACTATTACAAATCTAGCTGCACATATTAACTTAAAGCTGGAACTGTCTTTAACCTTGCCTTGTATCCGATGTATTCGCCTTAATCTGCAATGTTTATCATGATATAGCAAGGGTGAGCATAAGGTTGCCCAACAAGTATAAATTTATTTGAGGATATATCATGATGAAAGAATTTGAATAATAATCTGGCTATAATTCAACAATATAGTTGTGAATTAGCACGAACAAACTTGCATAGCTGAAGAACATTTAACATGAACATATCAGTTATATTTGGACCGAATGGTAATGAAGGTGATCAGCCTTTCATACCTGAGTAATACATGTAATATGTATAGAGTACAATTTAACTATTCTTAGACATGGAATTAGCAATGATTAACCATAAGTATATTTGAATGTAACAACTCTAGATCGAGTTAAAGAAAACTTTCATGTACCGTTGATTATCGTTACGAAACATATCTTAACTTTATTCGAAGACCTAATATTAATAATATTGATTTCCAATTATTAGAATAATATTATCACAATATAATACTATTATATATAATATATAAAATAACCTTACACATAAACACATAATCCTATCAGTCTATACAACACATAAGACCTACTATCAAGTCAAACTACTGCAGTCTGAGTTGACTTCGACACAATTTTGACATCCCGACTGCCTAGTCGGATAATTATCGAGCCTATTGTCAATAATACTCTACTTAAAAGCTTATTTATTATCTTAGATAATTTATTTATTAGACAAAATATTTTTCAATAGGTCACAAAAAATTCAAATAATTATTATCATTTAATAGCATTTTATTCATTATCTAATATTATTAATCATTTAATAATATTCAAATCATTTAATAATATTCAAATCATTTACTAATATTATTAATCATTTAATAATATTTTAATCATTATCTAATATTATTAATCATGTAATAATATTTTACTTGTTTCATAAATAATAAAGGTCTCACACATTTTAAGATATAAATATTTTACATCTTAAAGCTTAAATCCTTTATATTCCTTTATAGAAATATCTTTTACCTTTACTTGCAAATTTGAGGTTAAACAACTAATACATAGCTTTTATAATAAAACTCAACTTACTATATTATTTCTTTAATTTAAACAATTTTTACATCAGTTTGTCCGTTCATGAGTCAACACTGACTATGGCCTCATATACAAATATTTTATCCTGTTAGCACATTTGTTTTATTTTTCATTTTATAAATATTTATATATTTGCTTTATATATTAAATATATATATTCTATTGATGAGTGCAAATTATTCATTTATTTTGATTCCATTATATTTAGTTTTATTGCATGTTTCTTGTGTATATGAGCTTATTAAGGTGTTTAATGATTTCAGGAAGAATTAGAGCTGAAATGAGAAAAAAGAGAAAATTGCAAGATTTTTAGTATTAAGTTGGATGCATGTTCTTGGCTTGGGACTTGGATTTTATTGTAGAGCTCTTCCTTATCTTTCCGGAACATCTTGAATCGTCCCAATCGGAGTTCATATGAAAAAGTTATGATATTTTTACTAAACGGACGTTCAACCTCAAAGTTTGGAAGTTGCAATTTTCACAGCAGTTACTTGGAGCTGATTTCGACCTTGATCCAGCCAGAATCTGTCAAATCTCAAAGAATGAAAGTTGTAGATCTCGTCGATATCTTCGTTTTGATAGGTAGCAGTCCCCGTAACTCCTTCTGGATCAAAAGTTATGCTCATTTTACCAAAGGACGTTGCAGCAGAAAATGGAAATTCGCCCCAGCGAATTTGAGCGGAAAAATTGGGAAATCTTGGATTTTTGGAAAGTTTCTAAATGCAGATTTTGGCAGATTTCAACATGGAATTGGATTGATATTTCTATTAGAATTAGGATATCTTTAGACTAAGATTTATTTCCAAATTGAATTCAATTTCTTTATGGAAACTAGTTATGATATGTAATTCCTTTTAGGATTTGGATTTCTACTTCCTATAGGATTTAGGACTTTGTCTAGCACTATAAATAGGGGATGAGAGTCAAGGTTTTATACATCCAATCATCTACTACATTCTCTCATCTACAATATTGGAGGATTGAAGATATGAGCTAAGTTATTTTTATTCAGTTCTAAGGGATGTTGAACCTTATTTATAATTAATGGTTAATTGAATATTCATTATTTATTCCTTCTCACATGAAATTCATTCTTGATAATCTGATTTAATTTCTGAATGCTATTTGGCTTAACTAATTTGATTTCTGCAGGATTGAGTTGGTTAACGAATATCATATGCTAGATCAAGGAATTATATTACGTGTAATTGATATTGTTTCTAATCACAAGTAGTAATTAGTAATACCTAATTGTGGACAAGCTTTTGAGTATTTTTATGATTATCAGAAGACAAGTTAAACAATCCGAGCTTATGTGTTTGTTGCTTGGAATAGTCTAATTCCCTAGTTCTTAATGCTGCTATTATATTAAATCTAGAGAGCTTGTTCTAGGTTATATAATTGTTAGAATCTTGTGAAGAGCTTGTTTCATTGAGTGACAATCTAAGGGGAGTTTCGGGTAACAGAGCTTGTTGTTACCTAGGACTATTAGTTTCATTGAAGGATAAATAATGTTACACTTGATTAATCTATTATTGTAAAAAGGTGATACTGAACTGAAGAACTGAAGCTTTTTATTCATTGTTTATTCTTATTAGTTTATTCTTGTTAATTTAGTTAATTAATTCACAATCCCCTTTTTATTAGAAATCATAGGATAAATATAAAACAAATCACTCTCTGTGGGATCGATCCTTGCTTACTACTGTGCTAATTGTTTAAATTTGTAAAGTGAAAGTGAGGTTAATTTAGGAGTGTAAACGACAGCTCCCAAATTTTGGCGCCGTTGCCGGGGAGTGTTATTTGTTTTGTTTATTCTTTGTTTTTGTTTATTTTTATTATTTTCTTTTTTTTTTGTTTTATGATTCAATCCTCTAACTTTATTGACTTAAATTTTGATCAAGAAATAGAGAAAACTGAATATACAAAAGAAGCTCTTGTTCCATCACTTGAAGTGGAAGAGATGGCGGTGCCACACAATAATAGAACTTTGAAAGAACTGGCTACTTCTGATCTGACTCAACCATCTTTTTGTATTGAGTATCCTACTTTAGATGTTGATTTTGAACTTAACTCTAGACTAATTCATCTTTTGCCTACTTTTCGTGGTCTTACAGGTGAAAATCCATATAAGCATCTAAAGGAGTTCCATGTGGTGTGTTCCACGATGAAAGCACAAGGAGTGGCAGAGGAGCAGATCAAGCTTAGACTTTTTCCATTCTCATTAGCAGATTTGGCTAAAGACTGGTTATACTATCTACCTTCTGGATCAATACGATCATGGACTGATATGCAAAGGTTATTCTTGGAGAGGTATTTTCCTGCATCAAGAGTTACTGATATAAGAAAGGAGATATGTGGAATCAGGCAGTTCAATGGAGAGAATCTCTATGAGTATTGGGAGAGGTTCAAGAAGTTGTGTTCCAGCTGTCCACCTCATGGAATTGATGAACATTACTTGATCCAGTACTTCTATGAGGGGTTGCTACCAATGGAAAGAAGCATGATTGATGCAGCAAGTGGAGGAGCACTGGTAGACAAGACTCCAGAAGCGGCAAGAAACTTAATTGCAAACATGGCAGCTAACTCACAGCAGTATGGAACTAAGATGGATCACACACCACAAAGGATAAATGGGTTAAGCACGAGAGACTTGGAGCAACAGATTTTTGAATTAGCTGCTTTGGTTCGACAAATTGCTACAAAGAATACGCAAGGTATTCAGCAAGCTCAACCTCAGTACCACACAGAAAATCAAGAAGTACCTGTCAATTCTGGGACATCTATGGAGAATATGTTCAAGGCATTCATGAACCAAACACAACAGTTCATGTGTCAAACACAACAATTCCAGCAGGAGACAAGAACTTCTGTTCAAGATCTGAGGGACCAAGTTGGTCAACTTGCAACCACGGTAGGAAGGTCACTTTCTTACACTGTTAAAAATGTAAGTTCCATAACATTGAGATGTGGTGCAGAGGATCAGCAACAAGAAAAGTCAATACAAAGTAAGTCCGATAATAGTGAAATAGGCAGCAGTGATGTACTCAAGCACAAATTTCCACCTCTTTCTGCTTATAAACCGAAACTACCTTTTCCCCAAGTTCTAACAAGGAATTGGAAAGTTGGAAAAAATTCAACGTGGTATACAAAGTCTAATGAAAAATTCCTTGAAGAAATGGTGAATAGGGAACAAGAACTTAAAGATGAGAAGGAGTTCACTAGTGGAAACCATTTGGATGTGCTCGAGACTGCTGCTAAATTTGAAGAAATCGGGTATTCAAAGTCTGAAAATGATGAACAAGAGGTAGAGATGGAAGAATTAATAATTCCTGCAGATTTCTATAAGGATGACATAGAAGATTATACTATCCTTGTACCAGCAACAACACAGAATGATAAACACCATGGGTCCTTACACATGGAATTTGACGACGCACATGTCCAGTTCGGCATATATGAAGTTAAGAGGTATCTTGGTAATGTTAATTCTATTTTTACTATTGATTTTGTTGACTCTACGGTGCAGGAATCTCTTGAGCAAATATACAAGAAGGATTTAAGGGCTGGAATGGAGCAAAATCAGGATCTGAAAGATGCTCCTAATGAAGAATTAAAATTGTTACCAGTCCACTTGAAGTACACAAGTCCAATTACATAGGATGAGAAGGATGATGTCAAGCCAATGACAGTAAACAAGGGCAGCTGCTTGGGAGGCAACCCAAGATTCCAGATTTGATTTTTCTATCCCTTTACTTTTTAGTTTTTTATTGCATGTTAGCTAGTAGTATTTTCTTCTTTGCATAATTTTCTTACATTGGGGACAATGTAAGGTTTGAGTGTGGGGGGAAGATTTAGGTTTTATTTTATGTAGGAATAAAAAATCCAATTTTGATGGGAAGTTGAAAAAAAAATTGAATTTTTTTTTGAAAACTTGGGTTCCATGGTTCTATTTGCCTATGTGTTAGAAGGTTAAAGTCAAAGATTGAAAATTGATGCTAAAATTCAGAATCTGTTTGATGCTTAATTTGCTAATGAATGATAACAACTAAGCCATGATCCACTAGTAATTGATTTGAATTGAATTTGTGATACATGAGTACTTGAATATGAGAATCATGTTTATTTGGCTAAGTTATTTATGGAGTTGTCTATGTGCACTGATTTCATGACTTAGAACTGTTTAACTTGCTTATGTTGTTGCAGAACCATGTGGAAAAAATGATGAATGAAAAAAAAAGAGAAGGAAAAAAATAAAAATTTAAAATCTGCTTCAATGTCCATTGTACGAAATAACTAGGTATCCAAGCCTCGGGAAGCATCGATATTCACGCTGAAAAGTGCGATGGATAAAAGCAGCTTGACTAGTCGACTTTTGTGGCCTTTGTTACTTGAATAAGTAAGCCTTAAGGGTGTCTCTACACCTAGCGCCCTAAGATCATCTGGTTTGGGAGTCGTTGGTGGAAAGTTCGCTAATGGGTAACTCTGAAAAGCCTAAGAAAAGGAGACATTGCACATGTCAAGAAAAAAAAAATATACGAAAAAAAGAAGCATGAAAATACATTCATCTGTGCTAAAAAGAAGGTTCTATGAAAAAAAACTTAAATAGCAAGAAAATTTTGTTCTTGGTTGTGAGTCAGTGTGCACGGTTTTTGTTCCATGGTAGCTAAGTTACGTAAGTATGATGATTTTGGAAAAGTTACTTATGTGGTTATAGTTTGATTTAATGAAATTCATTGGTGAAATGGTAAAGTTGGTAATTGTGAGTTGATTGATAAGGCGTTGATTAGATTTTTGCAAATTTAGTGTTGATAGTCATGATTTGTATTTTGAAATCTTTTGACATAATGGTTGAATAGAATTTTTCTAGAAATCAAACTTTTGGTTTACACGAGGACGTGTAAAAGGCTAAGTGTGGGGAAATTTGATGAGTGCAAATTATTCATTTATTTTGATTCCATTATATTTAGTTTTATTGCATGTTTCATGTGTATATGAGCTTATTAAGGTATTTAATGATTTCAGGAAGAATTGGAGCTGAAATGAGAAAAAAGAGAAAATTGCAAGATTTTTAGTATTAAGTTGGATGCATGTTCTTGGCTTGGGACTTGGATTTTATTGTAGAGCTCTTCCTTATCTTTCCGGAACATCTTGAATCGTCCCAATCGGAGTTCATATGAAAAAGTTATGATATTTTTACTAAACGGACGTTCAACCTCAAAGTTTGGAAGTTGCAATTTTCACAGCAGTTACTTGGAGCTGATTTCGACCTTGATCCAGCCAGAATCTGTCAAATCTCAAAGAATGAAAGTTGTAGATCTCGTCGATATCTTCGTTTTGATAGGTAGCAGACCCCGTAACTCCTTCTGGATCAAAAGTTATGCTCATTTTACCAAAGGACGTTGCAGCAGAAAATGGAAATTCGCCCCAGCGAATTTGAGCGGAAAAATTGGGAAATCTTGGATTTTTGGAAAGTTTCTAAATGCAGATTTTGGCAGATTTCAACATGGAATTGGATTAATATTTCTATTAGAATTAGGATATCTTTAGACTAAGATTTATTTCCAAATTGAATTCTATTTCTTTATGAAAACTAGTTATGATATGTAATTCCTTTTAGGATTTGGATTTCAACTTCCTATAGGATTTAGGACTTTGTCTAGCACTATAAATAGGGGATGAGAGTCAAGGTTTTATACATCCAATCATCTACTACATTCTCTCATCTACAACATTGGAGGATTGAAGATATGAGCTAAGTTATTTTTATTCAGTTCTAAGGGATGTTGAACCTTATTTATAATTAATGGTTAATTGAATATTCATTATTTATTCCTTCTCACATGAAATTCATTCTTGATAATCTGATTTAATTTTTGAATGCTATTTGGCTTAACTAATTTGATTTCTGCAGGATTGAGTTGGTTAACGAATATCATATGCTAGATCAAGGAATAATATTACGTGTAATTGATATTGTTTCTAATCACAAGTAGTAATTAGTAATACCTAATTGTGGACAAGCTTTTGAGTATTTCTATGATTATCAGAAGACAAGTTAAACAATCCGAGCTTATGTGTTTGTTGCTTGGAATAGTCTAATTCCCTAGTTCTTAATGCTGCTATTATATTAAATCTAGAGAGCTTGTTCTAGGTTATATAATTGTTAGAATCTTGTGAAGAGCTTGTTTCATTGAGTGACAATCTAAGGGGAGTTTCGGGTAGCAGAGCTTGTTGTTACCTAGGACTATTAGTTTCATTGAAGGATAAATAATGTTACACTTGATTAATCTATTATTGTAAAAAGGTGATACTGAACTGAAGAACTGAAGCTTTTTATTCATTGTTTATTCTTATTAGTTTATTCTTGTTAATTTAGTTAATTAATTCACAATCCCCTTTTTATTAGAAATCATAGGATAAATATAAAACAAATCACTCCCTGTGGGATCGATCCTTGCTTACTACTGTGCTAATTGTTTAAATTTGTAAAGTGAAAGTGAGGTTAATTTAGGAGTGTAAACGACAGCTCCCATCTATTACGTAAATCTCAGCTCAAAAACCACATTTTGAGCACCGAAAATCTCAAAATATTATTTTAATGATTAAAACAATTTTTAAAAGGTTTTACGTTCTTCGTTGCACCATAAAATAATTTTATAAGCAATTATAGTTTTTATTTCACTTAAATATGTAATTTATATATATTACATATTTTTATTGCTTTATTTATGCCTGCAAAGAAGTTTCTCGGCGTAAAATATTATTTATAGCCAAATATCGTCTCGTAGGACTTTATTAGATTTATTAATACTTTATATCCAAAGTCGCTCGACGTGCCGACGCTCGGCGTTCGCTCAAATTTTAGTTCTGACATGCATGTTTGCTCATTTTTAATTTTCAAATCCTAAGTCATATAACAGTAAAATTTTGGGCATGTTATAGACCTCATGTCAAAGTATTTTAGAAAAATTTCTAACCGCGAAAACTAACAACAGAAACCATTCGAAACAGGGTTTAAAAATGGCTTCAGCGGCCAGCTGCAGAGCAGGCGCCGGTGCTGCTGGGCGCTGCCTACAGCTGCTGCCCAGCAACTGCTGCTGCAGTACTTAGCGAGTAGCCCACTTTATGATTTTCTCACACCTTGCTCATTTATCAGAAAATTCCCAACTTTGGATATGTTATACATGGTATACCAAAGTATATTTAAAAAATATAATCCAGTAATTTCGGACCTCTTAGGCAGCCTAAAACAGACCCCAGAAATGTCCACTCGCAACAGTTTTCATCTTTTTCCCAGATTTATCCTCTTTCGCTAAAACAGTCATAACTTTTTCGTTTTAAAACATTTTTAAGCGATTCTTGAGCCCACGCGAAGCTAACTTCTGAGACTACAACTCTTTCTTGTTGATGTTTTTCCAGATTCCGAACATATCAGCTAAGCAATTCCGTTCAGCTTATTCAGTTTATTACAACATTTCAAAAGCTCAGAATTTTTAGAGTAATCTACCTAACCCTGAATTTTCTATTTAGGGGCAGCAGTCCTCTAGCTATCTTGTTTTCTTAACACCAAAAATAGTTTTGATCTAAACATGAAACACTCTAAAACTTGTAGATCGAGAGTTTTAAGATACAAGATCATAAGCTCATGATTTGATTTAAAACAATCAAAACAAAATACATAACATAATTACTAGAATTTAGTTTGTTATACCTAGTTATTGTGCAATCCTTCTTCCACAAAAGAGCTTGATGAAGCATGAAAAATTCTTCTCTCCACTTTCTTCTTCAAGTGGCTGCCGACCACTTCTTTTCTCTCCTCTCTTTCTATTTTTTCTTTCTTAGCTAATTGAGAGATGAAATAAAAGTGAAGAAAAGTTTTAACTTTCAAATGGAATGGGGGTATATATAGAATAGAAAAGTGTATCCAAGTTACATATGTAAGTATATATCATATCTTTCACAATCTCCCATTCTCTCTCTTAGTCATTTAAGGTTACTTGAAAATCTTAACAAATAATGAGGCTTGAATGGGAGAGTGACACCTTGTTTGGAATTGGACACATAAGGAGATTTAATTTGATTTTTCTTGCACATGCTCTCATCCTCACCTAAAGTGGCGGATGAATCCCCCCTTGATTGCCCAATTTTTTTTATTTTAATTGCTAAATTAGCTTAAACAATTGACCAAAAAGTCCTTTCCAAGTTGGGTCAAGTTTGGCTATCCAATTAATTCATTTGGGCTTTCTAAATAATTTCTTGGGCCATGTAAAATTACTATGGTCAAATGTCTTAATTTTATATTACCTTATTTATTTAATTAGGGTTTCTATTCCACTTATTTTTGAATTTAAATACTTACATACATAGGTTTAAATATATAACCAAATTAGGTTAAAAAAATATGTTGAGTTAATAAAATTAATCTCTTAAATTAGTATATATTTTAAATATTAAATTATTAAATTCTATAACCCTTAGGTTATTCAATTTTCATACCTAATATACAATATTAGGTTATATAACTTTCTTTGTAATTCTCTTTATATAATAAATAAATATATACACATTTATAATATATATTTATTTAGTCACACACATACTTCTCATAAGTCACTATACACAAAACCACATAAGTCCTTCATAAAATTTTTAAATCCAAACTCTATTTCTAGTCCAGGTCTTATTATTTAACTTTAATTCAATCTTTTAAGATTTTAATAAATATCCAAATTCTCGGGTTGTCATATTCACCCCTTCTTCCAAAAATTTTGTCCCGAAATTTACCTTACACCTTATACCATACTACCTACACCATTCATACACATCATCACATGCTACCCAATACACCACTCACAAGAGTAAAAATTTTCAAATTGTGCTGAGGAGTCATATAGGCTATTGTCTATCATTTTCGCAAAAGTTTTATGAAAATTCATCCGCAAACCGTCATAACTTACGGACATAGAGGGTAATTAGCCCGGTTTGCCCTGTACTGGCCAAGTACTGCAGGTCGGAATAATTTTCTTGTTCCTCTTATCCGCCTTGGGCGCATAAAATTTTCTTACAACAATCTTATTGGATTTCGCAGCAAAACAATTTGGTTCGGGAAATTTCTTTCAATGAACACTTAGAGTTTTCATAAACATTAGTCTAGCTGAATCGAATAACGTTGACTAATATCAATAATTCAATTCAATCGAATTATTTAGGTGTAGCCAAACACCGTTGGCAAATTAAAATTTTGAAAATATTTTTGAGAATGACGTCATGATGTCGTACTGTATTAACAGTCCGTTTGAGGATGCTGTCATTATATGACTTTGTCATAACACATCATATAATAATGGAACAATGATTTTTGAATCGAATTCACACTAAGTATTCCTGTATTTATAACTTTATCAACTTTTTATCATCTCTGCACCTAGTTACATGGTACATGAGTGATAAATAAAAATATATTTTGATATTTCAAATCATTTGCGTCTAGCCGAAATAAGTAGCATAGACTATACTTTAAACTGTTCAAAAATCATTACAAATATATATATATATATATATATATATATATATATATATATATATATATATATATATATATATATTAGGCCGGTTCAGGAACGGACTGGTCCGTTAACTGACCAGCCTTTAGCGACGGACTATTCGTCGCTAAAGCTCATAACAGACAATATTATGGACTTTAGTGACGGACAGTCCGTCGCTAAAGATTGGTCCGTTAACAGACCAGTCCGTTGGAGAACGTCTGCATATATATATATATATATATATATATATATATATATATATATATATATATATATATATATATATATATATATATATCAAAAGCACAAAGTGCATATTTAGCTTGATGTCAAAATTTCGAAGTCTAGCATAGCTAGGAGTTTTGGAAAACTTATGTCTTCTGTGACGCCCCCAAAATAGGTCCACACGACCCATTCTGAGTCGCCAAATATCATACTATAAAAATCAAATACAAACTTTATTTATACAAATGTTGAACTGTCGTGCAGAATACGACCACAGTTAAATTATGAGTTTTAATACAAATATATGTAACTCTCATGGTGCCTCGACCACAACCTTACAATGGTACTTTACATAAAAGTACAGTCAAAAACTGTTTTAAAAATTAAAATCTTTGAGAAGTGCTCAAGGAAACCTTCGTACATAGGAGGCCATGCGTCTAGGTTATGATAGATATCATATGTCCACAAAATTATCCTCGCTTGACCCAATAGACCCCAAAGAAAAACGAGAAGATTACTATTTTATTCTTTCCAATGCCGAGTCTTCTCTTGACATATAACTATCTCCACTGTCTGCAATTAAAAATTATATTTAAACCCAACTCCAAGATCATATATGTAGTGCTCGTAGATATACTCAACAAGTGGATGTGCACAACCCTGTCTTATGATAACACGAGGTTGTATATCATTAGACATCTTGTATGATAGTGGCAAAACACCCTTCCAAAGTTAGGTTCACCTCACCCTATTCGGTTCACCAAAATTAAATATCAAATGACGTATACAGTACGACACACTTATCTAAAGTTCTCAATAAAATTATTTCCATACTATTTAGGGAGAACCTCAACAGCTATAGACCACCATTCTATTCTCCTATTACCCCCGCTCGACCCAGCTACACACTTATTACCTGAAAGGAATTGTGAAGCAAAAAGGGTGAGTACACTTAGCCCAGTAAAGAATATCATGACTAAAGATAATTTACATCATCAATAGCCTTCATCTGTAATAAATCAGAGATTTAGAAAATACGGTAGATGATAAAACTTTTCAACCATAGTTGCAGCGGAACGAGCAATCCATTAGAAGAGTCAAATGGACCATCAGAATTATTATCTTCTCCATGTTAAAAGTCCATCAATAATGTTTTATCCCTGTAACATCAATCAACAATTCCTATCCACAATCATATGAATAACTCATAATCATAATTTTGATTCTAAATTCCTCTTCGCACCTAGGACGAAGATAATGTTCATCACCTATCTTCACCTGAAACATCAAAAAATCATGGTTATACCAAATCACAATTCCTGCTCATAATCATACTAATAAATTCATCTTTGCACTATGGCCAAAGATATTCATTAACAATTCATCTTTGCACTACAGGCCAAAGATATACAACTATATTTTAGAAGAGTCAAGTAGAGCATGATATTTACTATCTTTTACGAATTAAAAGTGTATAATGAATATGTTATCGCTTAGACTTAACTTAATAAATAACCCACATCATCGAATCATCCCTGCACTACGGCCAAGGATATTCATGTAATCATCAATTGTTATGATTATACCAAATAATCTCTAGTTATAATCGTACCAATAACTGTCCATCAATGCACTACGTTCCAATGAGGACTTTTACCACATCATCTATAACATTACGGGTCATGATTATACCGAATGATCACTGATCATAATCATAATCATACCAATA
Organism: Panax japonicus; assembly: GCA_020205505.1. NCBI lineage: Eukaryota > Viridiplantae > Streptophyta > Magnoliopsida > Apiales > Araliaceae > Panax > Panax japonicus. The sequence continues at coordinate 18,937,599 of CM035106.1, forward strand.
AACAGTTCATCTATTCACATAAGCCAAAGATACTCATCAATCAATAGTTCATCTTTGCACGTAAGCCAAAGATATACAACTGTAAAACCAATAATCAACAGCCCATCCTTGCACGTAAGCCAAAGATACTCCACTGTAAAACCAATAATCAACAGTCCATCTTTGAACGTGAGCCAAAGATATACAACTGTAAAACCAATAATCAACAGTCCATCTTTGCACGTGAGCCAAAGATGACTTTCATTATAATATAAACATGAGGATGATGACAATGATATAAGCATTAATCAAACGAAATCAAGGATAAATATTAAAGACTTTAAATTTATCCAGAGTTTAAAAATATCAAAATTGTCAACAAGATACTGCTTTTTTGGAGTAAAATTCAAGAATAATATTCATGTACCAAAAATAATTTGGACAGAAAAAAAAATATTTTTTTTGGGTAAATAGTACCCCGCAATAGTTCCCTATGAATAGTACTTCGGGAATAGTACCTCGTGAATAGTACTCTGGCATAAAAAGTACCCCAAATACCCGAGTAAATAATATTTGAGTGAATAGTAATTTGGATGAATAGTAATTCGTGAATAGTACTCCGACACGAAAAGTTCCCCGAATACCCGAGTGAATAATACTAGAGTGAATAATAACTGGGTAATAGTAACCCGTGAATAGTAACTCATAAAAAATACCAAAGAAAATGATATTCCATGACGAGTACAAAAGAAATGATATCTCATACGAGTATAATAGAATATACGAAACTGCAAATGGATTTTCACCCGGCATGCGGTAATCCACGTAGACAGATCATTTCCATAATTTAATAAACAATGAATACGAAGGATCATTCACCATGCCTGAGATAATCCACATAGACAGATTATTCCAACAGAATAATAAAGAATGGAATAATAGAAGAATTCACCATGCATGCAATAGACCGCACAGAGAGGTTATTCCAACTGAATAATAAAGAATGGAACCAGGTCATGTGTAATCCACACAGACAGGATATTCCAACAGAATAATAAAGAATGGAACTAGGTCATGCGTAATCCGTACAAACAGGATATTCCAACAGAATAATAAAGAATGGAACCAGTTTATGCGTAATTCGCACAAATAGGATATTCCAATAGAATAATAAAAAATGGAATAACAATTGATTTCACCAGGCATGCGAAAGATCGCACAGATAGGTTATTCCAACAGAATAATAAAGAATGGAATAACAGAAGAATTTCACCATGTATGCGGTACTTCGCATAGACAGGTTATTCCAACATTATAATAAAGAATGGAATAACAACCCTTACGAGTATTGAAAGAAAATAACTCTCTTCATGAATACGAAAGAATAATACCCCTTACCTTAGAAGAAACTGGATACTGGAATAGTCAGGTAGCAAACTTCTCTTCTTCTTTCTCTCTATAATTTCTCTCTATAATAATTGCTCTTGTGAGACTTAGTGAATTGGTGAAAAATAATGAAGGAATAAGCTTCTATTTATAGAAAAATATAGTTTCCATAATTGCACGTTTTTGGGCTAGAAATATTATAGTATAATACCTTCCTCTTTTTCTTCATTTTTAATTTAGTCCTGCAAGTATAATCAAACTTGCACCACCTTTTCTAATAGTAAATCATGTGAATCAATAGTAAATCATGTGACTTAATAGTTCTAAACATGTGAAAAAATTAATTATAGTATAATATCTTTATTTATACCTCCATTTTTAACTTAATCATGCAAGTATTATCAAAATTGCACCAACTCTCATAATAGTAAATGAATGTGATTCAATAGTACACACATGTGAACAAATAGTTATAATCATGTGAATTAATAGCAATTAATTGCTCATTTATCCGATTAATTACCCGATTGGTCAATATAACTTCCAGACATCAATTATTATCGAAATAAATGTCGGTTTCCAATAACACTAATAATCCCAACACAATGGAACTATCAATTTCATCTTTAATCAACACAAACTTGTTCATCATTAATATTATAACTCACAATATTTAACAACTAGGTCATTCCCAAGAAAGAGGGGGATTTTCGATAGGAATTTCTCCATATTGGCGCACAATTAGGTGACCAAACCTCTCCTTGACAGAACTTCTAGACATTGTCAATATTGTAAATAATAATATGAATAACTTTGTCATCTCAATTATTGATTTAATAATATAACATATTATGCAGATGATACTGTGACAACAATTGAATCAATAATATGCGAGATATGATGCAGCAATTACTATAGCAATAATTTTGTATAACTGAGTGATTTCTTATGTAAGAATCAATAATTAATACCGTGTGCTACTATACAACCACACATATTACTGTACTTTTACTACCGAGTAGTTTAACAGTTTTAACGGTAACACTTTTACTGTTATTTTTATAAAAAGATAATTATGTCGTTTTCATACTACGACAATACTTTTGTTGTGGGGTCCACCAATGATTGTGCCGTCCTACGAATATTCCCCGACAAAAAGAATATTTCCCGACCAAACGAATATTTTATAATAACTTGCAAACTTTGAAAAATTTTCACATATCACCCTTAACTTTAACCTTTTATCAATTTTACCATTTACTAAGTAGAATAATTATAAAACAATTGAATACTTTCATTTCATAAAATTCAGGGATGTCACAATCTCCCCTCCTTATAAAATTTCGCCCTCGAAATTTACGTACCTGGTAGTTCGAAGAGATGAGAAAACCTTGCTTTCTTTTTGGATTGTACCTTCCCGTTTATTTCCTCTGTATCATGATTTTCCCATTGCTCATCTCCTGTATTTCAGATATTATTCTAGAATATACCTTCAAAACAAAGGTTAATTGACATATCACAATTTGTCACCTTATCAAGTAAACAATTTCAGCTTAGGTAAGTCACATACTAGCGACGTATATTACTCGTCTCTCCCCTCATAGTTCTAGACTCATATCTCAGCCAGCGACCATATCCCTAAGCTCTGATACCATTTGTGACGCCTCCAAAATAGGTCCACATGACCCATTCTGAGTCGCCAGATATCATACTATAAAAATCAAATATAAACTTCATTTATACAACTGTTGAACTGTCGTGCAGAATATGACCAAAGTTAAACTGTGAGTTTTAATACAAATGTATGTAACTCTCACGGTGCCTCGACCACAACCTTACAATGGTACTTTACATAAAAGTACAGTCAAAAACTTTTTTAGAAATTAAAATCTTTTGGAAGTGCTCAAGGAAACCTTCGTACATGGGAGGCCATGCGTCTAGGTTATGATAGATATCATATGTCTACAGAATTATCCTTGTTTGACCCAATAGACCCCAAAGAAAAATGAGAAGATTACTATCATATTTTTTCCAATGGTGAGTTTTCTCTTGACATATAACTATCTCCAATGTCTGTAATTGAAAATTATATTTCAACCCAACTCCAAGATCATATAGGTAGTGCTCGTAGATATACTCAGCAAGTGGATGTGGACAACCCTGTCTTATGATAACACGAGGTTGTATATCATTAGACATCTTGTATGATAGTGGCAAAACACCCTTCCAAAGTTGGGTTCACCTCACCCTATTCGGTTCACCAAAATTAAATATCAAATGACGTATACAGTACGACACACTTATCTAAAGTTCTTAATTAAATTATTTCTATACTATTTAAGGAGAACCTCAATAACTATAGACCACTGTTCTGTTCTCCTGTTACCCCCGCTCGACCTAGCTACCCTCTTATTACCTGAAAGGAATTGTGAAGCAAAAACGGTGAGCACAACTAGCCCAGTAAAGAATATCATGACTAAAGACAATTTACATCATCAATAGCCTTCATCTGTAATAAATCAGAGATTTAGAACATATAGTAGATGATAAAACTTTTCAACCATAGTTGTAGCGGAACGAGCAATCCATTAGAAGAGTCAAATAGACCATCAGGTCTATTATCTTCTCCATGTTAAAAGTCCACCAATAATGTTTTATCCCTGTAACATCAATCAACAATTCCTGTCCGCAATCATATGAATAACTTATAATCATAATTGTGATTCTAAATTCCTCTTCTCACCCAGGACGAAGATAATGTTCATCACCTATCTTCACCTGAAACATCAAAAAATCATGGTTATACCAAATCACAATTACTACTCATAATCATACTAATAAATTCATCTTTGCACTACGACCAAAGATATTCATTAACAATTCATCTTTGCACTACAGGCCAAAGACATACAACTGTATTTTAGAAGAGTCAAGTAGAGCATGATATCTACAATCTTTTACGAATTAAAAGTGTATAATCAATATGTTATCGCTGAGACTCGGCTTAATAAATAATCCACATCATCGAATCATCCCTGCACTACGGCCAAGGATATTCATGTAATCATCAATGGTAATGATTATACCGAATAAATTCTGGTTATAATCATACCAATAATTGTCCATTAATGAACTACGTTCCAATGAGGACTTTTATCACATCATCTATAACAATACGGGTCATGATTATACCGATTGATCCCTGGTCATAATCATACCAATAAACAGTTCATCTATGCACATAAGCCAAAGATACTCATCAATCAATAGTTCATCTTTGCACGTAAGCCAAAGATACTCCACTGTAAAACTAATAATCAACAATTCACCTTTGTACGTGAGCCAAAGATATACAACTGTAAAACCAATAATCAACAGTCCATCTTTGCACGTGAGCCAAAGATGACTTTCATTATAATATAAGCATGAGGATAATGACAATGATATAAGCATTAATCAAACGAAATCAAGGATAAATATTAAACACTTTAAATTTATCCAGGGTTTAAAAATATTCAAATTGTCAACATGATACTGCTTTGTGGAGTAAAATTCAAGAATAATATTCATGTACCAAAAATAATTTGGAAAGAAAAAAAATATATTTTTCAGATAAATAGTACCTTTGCAATAGTACCCTATGAATAGTACTTTGGGAATAGTATCTCATGAATAGTACTCTGACACGAAAAGTGCCCCGAAAACCCGAGTGAATAATACTAGAGTGAATAGTAACCCGTGAATAGTAACCCGTAAAAAAAATACCAAAGAAAATGATAATCCATAACGAGTACAAAAGAAATGATATCTCATACGAGTGTAATAGAATATACAAAACTGCAAATAGATTTCCACCCGCCATGTGGTAATCCACGCAAACAGATTATTTCCACAATTTAATAAAGAATGAATACGAAGGATCATTCACCATGCCTGCGGTAATCCACATAGACAGGTTATTCCAACAGAATAATAAAGAATGGAATAACAGAAGAATTCACCATGCATGCGATAGACCACACAGACATGTTATTCCAACAGAATAATAAAGAATGAAACTAGGTCATGCGTAATCCGCACAAGCAGGATATTTCAACAGAATAATAAAGAATGGAACCAGGTCATGCGTAATCTGCACAGAATATTAAAGAATGGAACCAGGTCATACGTAATCCGCACAGTCAGGATATTCCAATAGAATAATAAAGAATAGAACCAGGTCATGCGTAATCCGCACAGAAAGGATATTCCAACAGAATAATAAAGAATGGAACCAGGTCATGCGTAATTTGCACAGACAGGAAATTCCAACAGAATAATAAAGAATAGAATAACAATAGAATTAACCAGGCATGCGATAGACCGCACAGACATGTTATTATAATAGAATAATAAAGAATGGAATAACAGAAGAATTTTACTATGTATGTGGTACTTCGCATAGACAGGTTATTCCGACATAATAATAAAAGAATGGAATAACAACCCTTACGAGTATTGAAAGAAAATAACTCTCTTCATGAATACGAAAGAATAATACCCCTTACCTTAGAAGAAACTGGATACTGAAATCGTGAGGTAGCAAACTTCTCTTCTTCTTTCTCTCTATAATTTCTCTCTATAATAATTGCTCTTGTGAGACTTAGTGAATTGGTGAAAAATAATGAAGGAATAAGCTTCTATTTATAGGAAAATATAGTTTCCATAATTGCACGTTTTGGAGCTCGAAATATTACAGTATAATACCTTCATCTTTTTCTTTATTTTTAATTTAGTCCTGCAAGTATAATCAAACTTGCACCACCTCCCCTAATACTAAACCATGTGAATCAATAGTAAATCATGTGACTCAATAGTTCTAAACATGTGAAAAATTAATTATAGTATAGTACCTTCATCTATACCTCCATTTTTAACTTAGTCATGCAAGTATTATCAAACTTACACCAACTCCCCTAATAGTAAATGATTGTGATTCAATAGTTCACACATGTGAACAAATAGTTATAATCATGTGAATTAATAGCAATTAATTGCTCATTTATCCGATTAATTACCCGATTGGTCAATATAACTTTCAAACATCAATTATTATCAAAATAAATATCGGTTTCCACTAACACTAATAATCCCAACACAATGGAACTATCAATTTCATCTTTAATCACGAACTTATTCATCATTAATATTATAACTCACAATATTTAACAATCAGGTCGTTCCCAGGAAAGAGGGGGCTTTCCGATAAGGATTTCTCCTTATTAGCACCCAATTAGGTGACCAAACCTCTCCTTGACATAACTTCTAGACATTGTCAATATTGCAAATAATAATATAAATAACTTTGTCATCTCAATTATTGATTCAATAATATACCATATTATGCAGATGATACTATGACAACAATTAAATCAATAATATGAGAGATATGATGCATCAATTACTATAGCAATAATTGAGTATAACTGAGTAATTTCTCACGTAAGCATCAATAATTAATACTGTGTGCTACTATGCAACCACACGTATTACTGTACTTTTACTACCGAGTAGTTCAATAGGTTTAACGGTAACACTTTCGCTGTTATTTTTATAAAAAGATAATTATGTCGTTTTCATACTACGACAATACTTTCATTGTGGGGTCCACCAATGATTCTGCTGTCCTACGAATATTCCCCGATAAAAAGAATATTCCCCGACCAAAAAAAAATTGTATAACAACTTGCAAACTTTGAAAAATTTTCACATATCATCATTAACTTTAACCTTTTATCAATTTTACCATTTACTAAATAGAATAATTATAAGATAATTTAATACTTTCATTTCATAAAATTTAGGGTGTCACTAATCTCTCATCTTTATGAAATTTCGCCCTCGAAATTTACGTACCTGGTAGTTCGAAGAGATTAGAATACCTTACTTTCTTTTTTGGATTGTACCTTCCCAGTTATTTCCTCTGTATCATGATTTTCCCATTGCTCATCTCCTGTATTTCAGATATCATTCTAGAATATACCTTCAAAATAAAGGTTAATTGGCATATCACAATTTGTCACCTTATCAAGTAAACAATTTCAGCTTAGGTAAGTCACATACTAGCGAAGTATATTACTCGTCTCTCCCCTCCTAGTTCTAGACTCATATCTCCGCCAGCGACCATATCTCTAAGCTCTGATACCATTTTTGACGCCCCCAAAATAGGTCCACACGACCCATTCTGAGTCGCCAGATATTATACTATAAAAATAAAATATAAACTACATTTATACAACTGTTGAATTGTCGTTCAGAATATGACCAAAGTTAAACTGTGAGTTTTAATATAAATGTATGTAACTCTCATGGTGCCTCGACCACAACCTTACAATGGTACTTTACATAAAAGTACAGTCAAAAACTTTTTTAGAAATTAAAATCTTTGGGAAGTGCTCAAGGAAACCTTCATACATGAGAGGCCATGCGTCTAGGTTATGATAGATATCATATGTCCACAGAATTATCCTTGCTTGACCCAATAGACTCCAAAGAAAAACGAGAAGATTACTATCATGTTTTTTCCAATGGTAAGTCTTCTCTTGACATATAACTATCTCCACTGTCTGCAATTGAAAATTATATTTCAACCCAACTCCAAGATCATATAGGTAGTGCTCGTAGATATACTCAGCAAGTGGATGAGCACAACCCTGTCTTATGATAACACGAGGTTGTATATCATTAGTCATCTTGTATGATAGTGGCAAAATACCATTCCAAAGTTGGGTTCACCTCACCCTATTCGGTTCGCCAAAATTAAATATTAAATGACGTATACAGTACGACACACTTATCTAAAGTTCTTAATAAAATTATTTCTATACTATTTAGGGAGAACCTCAATAGCTATAGACCACTGTTCTATTCTCCTGTTACCCCCGCTCGACCCAGCAACACTCTTATTACCTGAGAGTAATTGTGAAGCAAAAAGGGTGAGCACAACTAGCCCAGTAAAGAATATCATGACTAAAGATAATTTACATCATCAATAGCCTTCATATGTAATAAATCAGAGATTTAGGAACATATAGTAGATGATAAAACTTTTCAACCATAGTTGCAGGGGAACGAAGCAATCCATTAGAAGAGTCAAATAGACCATCAGGTCTATTATCTTCTCCATGTTAAAAGTCCACCAATAATGTTTTATCCCTGTAACATCAATCAATAATTCCTGTCCACAATCATATGAATAACTCATAATCATAATTGTGATTCTAAATTCCTCTTCACACCCAGGACGAAGATAATGTTCATCACCTATCTTCACCTGAAACATCAAAAAATCATGGTTATACCAAATCACAATTACTGCTCATAATCATACTAATAAATTCATCTTAGCACTACGACCAAAGATATTCATTAACAATTCATCTTTGCACTACAGGCCAAAGACATACAACTGTATTTTAAAAGAGTCAAGTAGAGTATGATATCTACTATCTTTTACGAATTAAAAGTGTATAATCAATATGTTATCACTGAGACTCAGCTTAATAAATAATCCACATCATCGAATCATCCATGCACTACGACCAAGGATATTTATGTAATCATCAATGGTCATGATTATACCAAATTATCAATATTTATAATCTTACCATCAACAGTCGATCAATGCACTACGGGCCAATGAGGATTTTTACCACATCATCTATAACATTACGGGTCATGATTATACTGAATGATCCCTGGTCATAATCATACCAATAAATAGTTCATATATGCACATAAGCCAAAGATACTCATCAATCAATAGTTCATCTTTGCACGTAAGCCAAAGATTCTCCACTGTAAAACCAATAATCAACAATCCACCTTTGCACGTGAGCCAAAGATATACAACTGTAAAACCAATAATCAACCGTCCATCTTTGCACGTGAGCCAAAGATGACTTTCATTATAATATAAACATGAGGATGATGACAATGATATAAGCATTAATCAAACGAAATCAAGGATAAATATTAAGGACTTTAAATTTATCCAAAGTTTAAAAATATCCAAATTGTCAACATGATACTGCTTTGTGGAGTAAAATTCAAGAATAATTCATGTACCAAAAATAATTTGGACAGAAAAGAAATATATTTTTCAGGTAAATAGTACCCCGCAATAGTACCCTATGAATAGTACTTTGGGAATAGTATCTCATGAATAGTACTCTGACACGAAAAGTTCCCCGAATACCCAAGTGAATAATACTAGAGTGAACAGTAACCAGGTGAATAGTAACTCGTGAATAGTAACTCGTAAAAAATACCAAACAAAATGATATTCCATGATGAGTACAAAAGAAATGATATCTCATACGAGTGTAATAGAATATACAAAACTGCAAATAGATTTCTACCCGCCATGCGGTAATCCACGTAAACAGATTATTTCCCCAATTTAATAAAGAATGAATACGAAGGATCATTCACCATGCCTGCGGTAATCCACATAGACAGGTTATTCCAATGGAATAATAAAGAATGGAATAACAGAAGAATTCACCATGCATACGATAGACTGCACAGACAGGTTATTCTAACCGAATAATAAAGAATGGAACTAGGTCATGCGTAATTCGCACAGACATGATATTCCAACATAATAATAAAGAATAGAACCAGTTTATGCGTAATCTGCACAGAATAATAAAGAATAGGAACCAGGTCATGCGTAATCCGCACAGACAGGATATTCCAATAGAATAATAAAGAATGGAACCAGGTCATGCGTAATCCGCACAGACAGGATATTCCAACAGAATAATAAAGAATGGAACTTGGTCATACGTAATCTGCACAGACAGAATATTCCAACAGAATAATAAAGAATGGAATAACAATAGAATTCATTAGGCATTCGATAGACCGCACAGACATGTTATTCTAACAGAATAATAAAGAATGGAATAACGGAAGAATTTCACCATGTATGTGGTACTTCTCATAGACAGGTTATTCCAACATAATAATAAAGAATGGAATAAAAACTCTTACGAGTATTGAAAGAAAATAATTATCTTCATGAATACGAAAGAATAATACCCCTTACCTTAGAAGAAACTGGATACTAGAATAGTGAGGTAGCAAACTTCTCTTCTTCTTTCTCTCTATAATTTCTCTCTATAAAAATTGCACTTGTGAGACTTAGTGCATTGGTTAAAAATAATGAAGGAATAAGCTTCTACTTATAGGAAAATATAGTTTCCATAATTGCACGTTTTGGAGCTCAAAATATTACAGTATAATACCTTCCTCTTTTTCTTCATTTTTAATTTAGTCCTGCAAGTATAATCAAACTTGCACCACCTCCCCTAATAGTAAATCATGTGAATCAATAGTAAATCATGTGACTCCATAGTTCTAAACATGTGAAAAAATTAATTATAATATATTACCTTCATCTATACCTCCATTTTTAACTTAGTCATTCAAGTATTATCAAACTTGCACCAACTCCCCTAATAGTAAAAGAATGTGATTCAATAGTACACACATGTGAACAAATAGTTATAATAATGTGAATTAATAGCAATTAATTGCTCATTTATCCGATTAATTACCCGATTGGTCAATATAACTTCCAAACATCAATTATTATCGAAATAAATGTCGGTTTCAACTAACACTAATAATCCTAACACAATGGAACTATCAATTTCATCTTTAATCAACACGAACTTATTCATCATTAATATTATAACTCACAATATTTAACAACCAGGTCGTTCCCAGGAAAAAGGGAGCTTTCCGATAAGGATTTCTCCTTATTGGCGCGCAATTAGGTGACCAAACCTCTCCTTGACAGAACTTCTAGACATTGTCAATATTGCAAATAATAATATGAATAACTTTGTCATCTCAATTATTGATTTAATAATATAACATATTATGCAGATGATACTGTGACAACAATTAAATCAATAATATGAGAGATATGATGCAGCAATTACTATAGTAATAATTGAGTATAACTGAGTGATTTCTCACGTAAGCATCAATAATTAATACCGTGTGCTACTATGCAACCACACGTATTACTGTACTTTTACTACAGAGTAGTTCAACAGTTTCAACGGTAACACTTTCGCTTTTATTTTTATAAAAAGATAATTATGTCATTTTCTTACTACGACAATACTTTCGTTATGGGGTCCACCAATGATTGTTCCGTCCTACGAATATTCCCCGACAAAAAGAATATTCCCCGACCAAACGAATATTTTAAAATAACTTGCATACTTTGAAAAATTTTCACATATCACCCTTAACTTTAAGCTTTTATCAATTTTACCATTTACTAAATAGAATAATTATAAGACAATTGAATACTTTCATTTCATAAAATTCAGGGTGTCACAATCTCCCCTCCTTATAAAATTTCGCCCTCGAAATTTACATACATGGTAGTTCGAAGAGATGAGAATACCTTGCTTTCTTTTTGGATTGTACCTTCCCGATTATTTCCTCTGTATCATGATTTTTGCATTACTCATCTCCTGTATTTCAGATATCATTCTAGAATATACCTTCAAAACAAAGGTTAATTGGCATATCACAATTTTTCACCTTATCAAGTAAACAATTTCAGCTTAGGTAAGTCACATACTAGTGAAGTATATTACTCGTCTCTCCCCTCCTAGTTCTAGACTCATATCTCCGCCGGCGACCATATCCCTAAGCTATGATACCATTTGTGACGCCTCCAAAATAGGTCCACACGACCCATTCTGAGTCGCCAGATATCATACTATAAAAATCAAATTTAAACTTCATTTATACAACTGTTGAACTTTCGTGCAGAATATGACCAAAGTTAAACTGTGAGTTTTAATACAAATGTATGTAACTCTCATGGTGCCTCGACCACAACCTTACAATGGTACTTTACATAAAAGTATAGTCAAAAACCTTTTTAGAAATTAAAATATTTGGGAAGTGTTCAAGGAAACCTTCGTACATGGGAGGCCTTCCGTCTAGGTTATGATAGATATCATATGTCCCCAAAATTATCCTTGCTTGACCCAATAGGCCCCAAAGAAAAATGAGAAGATTACTATCATGTTTTTTTCCAATGGTGAGTCTTCTCTTGACATATAAATATCTCCACTGTTTGCAATTGAAAATTATATTTCAACCTAACTCCAAGATCATATAGGTAGTGCTCGTAGATATACTCAGCAAGTGGATGTGAACAACTATGTCTTATGATAACACGAGGTTGTATATCATTAGACATATTGTATGATAGTGGCAAAACACCCTTCCAAAGTTGGGTTCGCCTCACCCTATTCGGTTCACCAAAATTAAATATCAAATGACGTATACAGTACGACACACTTATCTAAAGTTCTCAATAAAATTATTTCTATACTATTTAGGGAGAACCTCAATAGCTATAGACCACTGTTCTATTCTCCTGTTACCCCCGCTCGACCCAGCTACACATTACCTGAAAGGAATTGTAAAGCAAAAAGGGTGAGCACAACTAGCCCGGTAAAGAATATCACGACTAAAGATAATTTACATCATCAATAGCCTTCATCTATAATAAATCAGAGATTTAGAACATATAGCAGATGATAAAACTTTTCAACCATAGTTGCAGTGGAACGAGAAATCCATTAGAAGAGTCAAATAGACCATCAGGTCTATTATCTTCTCCATGTTAAAAGTCCACCAATAATGTTTTATCCTTGTAACATCAATCAACAATTTTTTTCCACAATCATATGAATAACTCATAATCATTGTTGTGATTCTAAATTCCTCTTCGCACCCAAGACGAAGATAATGTTCATCACCTATCTTCACCTGAAACATCAAAAAATCATGGTTATACTAAATCACAATTACTGCTCATAATCATACTAATAAATTCATCTTTGCACTGCGACCAAAGATATTCATTAACAATTCATCTTTGCACTACAGGCCAAAGAGATACAACTATATTTTAGAAGAGTCAAGTAGAGCATGATATCTACTATCTTTTAAGAATTAAAAGTGTATAATCAATATGTTATCGCTGAGACTCGGCTTAATAAATAATCCACATCATCGAATCATCCCTGCACTACGGCCAAGGATATTCATGTAATCATCAATTGTAATGATTATACCGAATAAATTCTGGTTATAATCATACCAATAATTGTCCATTAATGAATTACATGCCAATGAGGACTTTTACCACATCATCTATAACATTATGGGTCATGATTATACCGAATGATCCCTGGTCATAATCATACCAATAAACAGTTCATCTATGCACATAAGCCAAAGATATTCATCAATCAATAGTTCATCTTTGCAAGTAAGCCAAAGATACTCCACTGTAAAACCAATAATCAACAATCCACCTTTGCACGTGAGCCAAAGATATACAACTGTAAAACCAATAATCAACAGTCCATCTTTGCACGTGAGCCAAAGATGACTTTCATCATAATATAAGCATGAGGATGATGTCAATGATATAAGCATTAATCAAACGAAATCAAGGATAAATATTAAAGACTTTAAATTTATCCAGAGTTTAAAAATATCCAAATTGTCAACATGATACTGCTTTGTGGAGTAAAATTCAAGAATAATATTCATGTACCAAAAATAATTTGGACAGAAAAGAAATATATTTTTCGGGTAAATAGTACCCCGCAATAGTACCCTATGAATAGTACTTTGGGAATAGTATCTCATGAATAGTACTCTGATACGAAAAAGTGCCCCGAATACCCGAGTGAATAATACTAGAGTGAATAATAACCCGTGAATAGTAACTCGTAAAAAAAATACCAAAGAAAATGATATTCCATAACGAGTACAAAAGAAATGATATCTCATACGAGTGTAATAGAATATACAAAACTGCAAATAGATTTCCACCCGCCATGCGGTAATCCACGTAGATAGATTATTTCTACAATTTAATAAAGAATGAATACGAAGGATCATTCACCATGCCTGTGGTAATCCACATAGACATGTTATTCCAACAAAATAATAAAGAATGGAATAACAGAAGAATTCATCATGCATGCGATAGACCTCATAGACAGGTTATTCCAACCGAATAATAAAGAATGGAACTAGGTCATGCGTAATCCGCACAGACGGGATATTCCAACATAATAATAAAGAATGGAACCAGGTGATGCGTAATCTGCACAGAATAATAAAGAATGGAACCAGGTCATGCGTAATCCACACAGACATGTTATTCTAACAGAAAAAAAATGAATGAAACCAGGTCATGCGTAATCTGCACAGATAGGATATTCTAACAGAATAATAAAGAATGGAATAACATAAGAATTTCACCATGTATGTGGTACTTCGCATAGACAGGTTATTCCAACATGATAATAAAGAATGGAATAACAACCCTTACGAGCATTGAAAGAAAATAACTCTCTTCATGAATACGAAAGAATAATACCCCTTACCTTAGAAGAAACTGGATACTGGAATAGTGAGGTAGCAAACTTCTCTTCTTCTTTCTCTCTATAATTTCTCTCTATAATAATTGCTCTTGTGATACTTAGTGAATTGGTGAAAAATAATGAAGGAATAAGCTTCTATTTATAGGAAAATATAGTTTCCATAATTGCACGTTTTGGAGCTCAAATATTACAATATGATACCTTCCTCTTTTTCTTCATTTTTAATTTAGTCCTGCAAGTATAATCAAACTTGCACCACCTCCCCTAATAGTATATCATGTGAATCAATAGTAAATCATGTGACTCAATAGTTCTAAACATGTGAAAAAATTAATTATAGTATAGTACCTACATCTATACCTCTATTTTTAACTTAGTCATACAAGTATTATGAAACTTGCACCAACTCCCATAATAGTCAATGAATGTGATTCAATAGTACACACATGTGAACAAATAGTTATAATTATGTGAATTAATAGCAATTAATTGCTCATTTATCCGATTAATTACCCGATTGGTCAATATAACTTCCAAAGATCAATTATTATCAAAATAAATATCAGTTTCCACTAACACTAATAATCCCAACACAATGGGACTATCAATTTCATCTTTAATCAACACGAACTTATTCATCATTAATATTATAACTCATAATATTTAACAGCCAGGTCGTTCCCAGTAAAGAGGGGGCTTTTCGATAAGGATTTCTCCTTATTGGCGCGCAATTAGGTGACCAAACCTCTCCTTGACAGAACTTTTAGATATTGTCAATATTGCAAATAATAATATGAATAACTTTGTCATCACAATTATTGATTTAATAATATAACATATTATGCAGATGATACTGTGACAACAATTGAATCAATAATATGAGAGATATGATACAACAATTACTATAGCAATAATTGAGTATAACTGAGTGATTTTTCACGTAAGCATAAATAATTAATATCGTGTGCTACTATGCAACCACACGTATTACTGTACTTTTACTACCGAGTAGTTCAACAGTTTTAACGGTAACACTTTCGCTATTATTTTTATAAAAAGATAATTATGACGTTTTCTTACTACGACAATACTTTCATTGTAGGGTTCACCAATGATTGTGTCGTCCTACGAATATTCCCCGACAAAAAGAATATTCCCTGACCAAACGAATATTTTATAATAACTTGCATACTTTGAAAAAATTTCACATATCACCCTTAACTTTAACCTTTTATCAATTTTACCATTTACTAAATAAAATAATTATAAGACAATTGAATACTTTCATTTCATAAAATTCAGGGTGTCACAATCTCCCCTCCTTATGAAATTTCGCCCTCAAAATTTACGTACCTAGTAGTTCGAAGAGATGAGAATACCTTGCTTTCTTTTTGGATTGTACCTTCCCGGTTATTTTCCCTATATCATGATTTTCCATTTCTCATCTCCTGTATTTCAGATATCATTCTAGAATATACCTTTAAAAAAAAGGTTAATTGACATATCACAATTTGTCACCTTATCAAGTAAATAATTTCAGCTTAGGTAAGTCACATACTAGCGAAGTATATTACTCGTCTCCCCTCCTAGTTCTAGACTCATATCTCCGCCAGCGACCATATCCCTAAGCTCTGATACCATTTGTGATGCCCCCAAAATAGGTCCACACGACCCATTCTGAGTCGCCAGATATCATACTATAAAAAATAAATATAAACTTCATTTATACAACTATTGAACTGTCGTGCAGAATATAACCAAAGTTAAACTGTGAGTCTTAATACAAATGTATATAACTCTCATGGTGCCTCGACCACAACCTTACAATGGTACTTTACATAAAAGTACAGTCAAAAACTTTTTTAGAAATTAAAATCTTTTGGAAGTGCTCAAGGAAACCTTCGTACATGGGAGGCCATGAGTCTAGGTTATGATAGATATCATATGTCCACAAAATTATCCTTGCTTGACCCAATAGACCCCAAAGAAAAATGAGATGATTACTATCATGTTTTTTCCAATGGTGAGTCTTCTCTTGACATATAACTATCTCCACTGTCTGCAATTGAAATTATATTTAAACCTAACTCCAAGATCATATATGTAGTGCTCGTAGATATACTCAGCAAGTGGATGTGCACAACCTATCTTATGATAACACGAGGTTGTATATCATTAGACATCTTGTATGATAGTGGCAAAACACCCTTCCAAAGTTGGGTTCACCTCACCCTATTTGGTTCACCAAAATTAAATATCAAATGACATATACAATATGACACACTTATATAAAGTTCTCAATAAAATTATTTCCATACTATTTAGGTAGAACCTCAACTAGCTATAGACAACCATTCTATTCTCCTGTTACCCCCGCTCGACCCAGCTACACTCTTATT
This sequence comes from Panax japonicus, assembly GCA_020205505.1. NCBI lineage: Eukaryota > Viridiplantae > Streptophyta > Magnoliopsida > Apiales > Araliaceae > Panax > Panax japonicus. The sequence continues at coordinate 18,954,850 of CM035106.1, forward strand.
ACCTAAAAGGAATTGTGAAGTAAAAAGGGTGAGCACAACTAGCCCAGTAAAAAATATCATGACTAAAGATAATTTACATCATCAATAGCCTTCATCAGTAATAAATCAGAGATTTAGAATATATGGTAGATGTTAAAACTTTTCAACCATAGTTACAGCGGAATGAGCAATCTATTAGAAGAGTCAACTAGACCATCAGGTCTATTATTTTCTCCATGTTAAAAGTCCACCAATAATATTTTATCCCTATAACATCAATCAACAATTCCTGTCCACAATCATATAAATAACTCATAATCATAATTTTGATTCTAAATTCCTCTTCACACCTAGGACGAAGATAATGTTCATCACCTATCTTCACCTGAAACATCAAAAAATTATGGTTATACCAAATCATAATTCATGCTCATAGTCATACTAATAAATTCATCTTTGCACTTAGGCCAAAGATATTTATTAACAATTCATGTTTGCACTACAGGCCAAAGACATACAACTTTATTTTAGAAGAGTCAAGTAAAGCATGATATCTACTATCTTTTACAAATTAAAAGTGTATAATCAATATGTTATCGCTAAGACTCAGCTTAATAAATAATCTACATTATCGAATCATCCCTGCACTATAGCCAAGGATATTCATGTAATCATCAATGGTCATGATTATACTGAATAATCCCTGGTTATAATCATACCAATAATTGTCCATCAATGAACTACATGCCAATGAGGACTTTTACCACATCATCTATAACATTACGGGTTATGATTATACCGAATGATCCCTAATCATAATCATACCAATAAACAGTTCATCTATGCACATAAGCCAAAGATACTCATCAATCAACAGTCCATCTTTACACGTAAGACAAAGATATACAACTGTAAAACCAATAATCAACTGCCCTTTTTTGCACGTAAGCCAAAGATACAACACTGTAAAACTAATAATCAACAGTCCATCTTTGCACGTGAGCCAAAGATATACAACTGTAAAACCAATAATCAACACTCCATCTTTGCACACGAGCAAAAGATGACTTTCATCATAATATAAACATGAGGCTGATGACAATGATATAAGCATTAATCAAACGAAATCAAGGATAAAAATTAAAGACTTTAAATTTATCTAGAGTTTAAATATATCCAAATTGTCAACATGATACTGCTTTACAGAGTAAAATTCAAGAATAATATTCATGTACCAAAAATAATTTAGACAGAAAAGAAATATATTTTTCGGGTAAATAGTACCCCGTAATAGTACCCTATGAATAGTACTTTGGGAGTAGTATCTCGTGAACAGTACTCCGGCATGAAAAGTACCCCACATACTCGAGTGAATAATATTCAGATGAATAGTAATTTGGGTGAATAGTAACCCATGAATAGTAACTCGTGAATAGTACTTCGACACAAAAAGTGACCCGAATATCCGAGTGAATAATACTAGAGTGAATAGTAATCGGGTGAATAGTAACCCATGAATAGTAACTCATAAAAAATACCAAGAAAATGATTTTCCATGACGAGTACCAAAGAAATGATATCCCATACGAGTGTAATAGAATATATGAGACTGCAAATAGATTTTCACCCGCCATGCGGTAATCCACATAGACAGATCATTTCCACAATTTAATAAAGAATGAATACGAAGGATCATTTACCATGCCTGTGGTAATCCACATAGACAGGTTATTCCAATAGAATAATAAAGAATGGAATAACAGAAGAATTCACTATGCATGCGATAGACCGCACAGACAGGTTATTTAAACCAAATAATAAATAATGGAACCAGGTCATGCGTAATCCGCACAGACAGGATTTGCAACAAAATAATAAAGAATGGAACCAGATCATACGTAATCCGCACAGACAGGATATTCCAATATAATAATAAAGAATGGAACTAGGTCATGCGTAATTCGCACAAACAGGATATTCCAACAGAATAATAAAGAATGGAATAACAATAGAATTCACCAGGCATGCGATAGACCGCACAGACATGTTTTTCCAACAGAATAATAAAGAATGGAATAACAGAAGAATTTCACCATGTATGCGGTACTTCGCATAGACAGGTTATTCCAATATAATAATAAAGAATGGAATAACAACCCTTACGAGTATTGAAAGAAAATAACTCTTTTCATGAATACGAAAGAATAATACCCCTTACCTTAGAAGAAACTGGGTACTGGAATAGTGAGGTTGCAAACTTCTCTTCTTCTTTCTCTTTATAATTTCTCTCTATAATAATTGCTCTTGTGAGACTTAGTGAATTGGTGAAAAATAATGAAGGAATGAGTTTCTATTTATAGGAAAATATAGTTTCCATAATTGTACGTTTTGGGGCTCGAAATATTACAGTATAATACCTTCCTCTTTTTCTTTATTTTTAATTTAGTCCTACAAGTATTATCTGTAGTAGCCCCGAATCCATGTCCCAAATCACCTCGGATCCGGTATACTATTTCTATACCTATTTGCGGAAGATATAAACATAAATTGTTTATACATTAAACTTTACACACTTATCCCCAAGGTCGAGTAACCTTAACTTAAATACGATTCATCAATTTCTATTACACAACAATATTTATCACAATATGCTAATACAACTAGCCGCACTTTATGTCCCAAGCTGAACTTGGCATTTTCGTTCCTATCACTAATTCATTTGTTTAAGAATCATATATATTCTCATTTCAAAATAAACCTTTTTTATCTATACAACATTTCAAAATGTACATAGCTGAAAATTACATTTGATAAAACTATCAATCATAGATCTATACCATTTCTAAATCAAGAAAATGTATTCATTTTATGCATCGTTCAATCTTCATCATCCGTATAGCAAATAATATTGTCTAACATCATTAACCTGCAAAAAGTTTATGTTTGCAAGATTGAGCTCGACAGCTCAGCAAATTTAACAGTCTATCATGTTTCACATAGCACACAATCCTATATGCACTACATTTCCATTAATATGCATATCTGCATGCAACATATATTCTTTACTAAACAAATCCTACATGCATCAATAATTTCTTACAAAACATTAATTCATGCATTATACATTTCTAATTTATCAAGTTACATCATACAACATGTAATCACATATTGATTGAGTTCCACAACCCAATTAACTTAGTCATATTTTGACTTTTAACAATTCATAGAGCATAATTTGTAATTTAACACATAACACATTCCATCCACAAACATAATAGAACTGAAAAACTTGCCTGCACCATTGATTTCCGCAACGCAATTTATAACGCTTTACCCGAAGACCTAATATTAATAATATAGATCTCCAATATTAGAATAATATCATCACAGTATATTACTGTTATATTTATATCCACAGAATAACCTAAACACATTACCACATAACCCTATCAGTCTTTACAACACATAAGACTAGGTATCAAGTCAAGCTATTGCAGTCTGACTTGAAACCGACACAATTCTATCTTCCCGACGGTCTAGTCGGACAAATATCGAGTTTAAGTTCAATTAAACTCTGACTTAACACTTAACCATATCACAGATAATTTTCATATCAGTCAAAACATTTTTCCTAGGCTCGTAATAATTTCCGGATAATTATTACCATTTATCAATATTTTTCAATCATTAGTACCGTATTTAAATGAATTAAATACCACTTAATACCTTAATCATTAATATTTATTTAATATAAAATATTAATGAAAATCATTACATAATATTATAACATAATTAAAATATCACAAAGTATTTTTAATACCTTAAAATCATAATTATATGATTTTTAAACACTTAAATCCATTATTCGATAATTGATATTAATATTAAAATATTAATATTTCCATGCCAAAATATCAAAAGTTATATTTTATAACTTAAAATATTTTATAACACTTAAATCATTTTTATATGATTTTTAAATCATTAATACTATTTTCCCATAATTTATTTAATATATTCATTAAATAAATTAATTACCATTAATAATAAATTATTAATGAAATTCATCACAAAATATCAAAAGTTATCAAAAATAACTTAAAATATTTTCTTATACCATAATATTATTTTTCATGATTTTTTATGAATTAAAAACTATTTTAAAATAATTTATTTAATATTTTAATTAAATAAATAAATACCATTTATATTCCAAAAATATTAATTATTTTTGAAATATACTCAAAATAGTTAAAAACTATTTTTAATGCTTTAAAATAATTTTTCAGAATTTATTAAGCATTTTTAATAATTAAAAACCATTTTTTTTCTAATTTTTAATCATTTTCCAGAAAATAATAATTAAAACTGTCGCTAAAGGCCTATAGCGACACTTTCTGTCGGTATAGGTGTTCTTGAGGCCTGCCCAGATTTTCCGACAGTGACGAGGGTGGGTGCTTTGACCGGACTTAAATCCTTGATTATTGCGTTTCTGGTCTTACAAAAACTTTCATATTGTAGTACTTATGCAATACTTCAACTAGAAACCAATTTCATGGCCAAACAACACTATAACAGAGAGATCCAGACTTCCAAAAATGATGCCAGGCCTGGTCTTCAAATTCTGGGTTTTCCATATTTGAAGAACAGCCTTAGGTACCTACTTTGATCCCTTATAACATGGTGATCGAGCAACGTTTATGAGATCCATCAATTACATTTTATAGATAACATGTATTACTACAACTATAAAGCAAAATAACACAAAAAAATCAAAGCATGAACAAGATATGGCTGGTCAAAGTAGAACACGGACACTGTTTCTCTATTTTCTGGGTTCGCGATTTTAGCAGTTTGGTCAACGGGTTTTGACCGTTTATATCTTGTGATCTATAATAGATCTAGGTCTGATTCTTTTTGAATCTTAAAGAACACATATCATGCTACACTTGACAAGTTTTAAACATCAAAAACTCATAACACAGACGGATATATCAGATCTGACATTTGTCTGAAAAACATAATTTTCCAGATTTCCAGATTTTGAAAAACTTTAAATTCGTGCACTTTGATGTTATGGGTCATGGATTTAAAAACCCAGAACATCAATTGACACCCTATTACACATCTTTGCACAATCAATTGCAACATTTAACCAAGAATAGAAGGATTTCTAAAAATTAGGATTTTATACCTTTTATGCTTTGATTTTGATTTTCTGCCTTTTGATTCTGTTTTTGGTTTGCTGAATCTTGATCATGGCTTTGATTCTTACTCTCTCTCACACTAAGTCCCGAATTTCTAGAGAGAGAATGGGCTTGGAAGAAAAATGAGAGTAAAGTAAGATTTTTCTTACTTTTTCTTTCTTTTAATCACTAAAATCTACTAATTCAATGTATGTGGTTGAGTGGCTGAGTTGCTGAGATTGCTGGAGATTTTTAGCACATGGCTAGGCTAGGTTGGCTCTAGGGTTGTTCACCAACTCAATGTGTTGGCCAAAAATGCAAGTAACCTTTAATAATGCACAAAAGGGCATTTCGGTCATTTCCTTAATTTTCTAGAATTTGCCCAATGATAAAACCCTTAGGATTTAGGGTTTGAGCATACTAAGATTTAGGGTTTGGACAAATTTAGGGTTTAGGTTTTAACTTTAAATATTTAGCAACTTGACTTCCAAAATTTTCTAATTAAATTTAAAAATAGAAAATTTTGATTTCTAATCTATAATTAAGACTTCCTAATTATTTGTAATTTCCTAATCACATAACAATCTTGTTAATTAGGACTAATTTATCCTAATTAAAATCACTAATTTAGCACTTAGGTCCACAATTGCACATTAGGTTTCAAAACCACATTTTAGGGTTTTAAATAGAAAAATAATAATATTTCAATTTTTAGAATTAGATTTCCCAATTAGATTAGGGTTTCTAATAACTTGACAATTAGGATTTATATTTCTTAATTAACATTGCTAATATAGCAATTAAATCCACCACTGAACAATTAGGGTTCAAAATGGTCATAAGGGTTTTCAACCCACAAATTAGGGTTTCTAATAGAAAAATTAATTTTCTAAAATAAAAAATTAAATATTCGTAATTAGATTACATTTTTCTAATTACTAAATCTTGAAAATTAGAATTAATATATCCTAATTATCATTAAAAGTATTCAATTAACACTTTCGTTTTTCCCTAATTATAAAATTAGGGTTTCAAATCCCTAAATTAGGATTTTCAGATCTGGTATTAGGGTCTTCTAATAATCAATTAGAATTTCCAGTAATTAATTAGGGTTTTTCCTAATTAATGACGTTTAACCTTGTACATAACATTGCATTCCCAATCTAGGGTTTTCGATATCCGAATTAGGGTTTTGGACTCCCGAAACTGAAACTAGGGTTTACAGAACCGATTGCTAGGGTTTCTTGTTAGACGTTAGAGTTTTCTAACTGAACGTTGACGTTCTTAATATATATATATATATATAGGGTTTGTTACAGATGTAATTTATTTGGTCAACCCATTACCCTTAACCACATTCTGAACACATCATTATCCATATGCACAGAGCATATTCACGTAAACACTTAATCCTGAATAATTCACTTAAAAGCCTTCACGAAATTTTGAAATCCTCAAAATTCCATCCTAATAACATCATACGCATACACTTATTTTCTGTCTAGGTCTAATATTCGACCTTAAATCAATCATTTGAGATTTTCATAAATTGTCTAAATTCTCGGGTTGTCACATTCACCCCTCCTTCTAAGAATTTCGTCCCCGAAATTCACCTTACCCCTTACACCTTTGCACCTTACACCTTTGCACCTTACACCTTTTATACAGAGCGATCACACAAGATCTTAAACTTATTTTCTCGGGTATCTATCAAAGATACTCAAATTTCTCGGGTATCTATCAAAGATACTCAAATTTCTCGGGTATCTATCAAAGATACTCAAATTTCTCTGGTATCTATCAAAGATACTCAAATTTCTCGGGTATCTATCAAAGATACTCAAATTTCTCGGGTATCTATCAAAGATACTCAAATTTCTCGGGTATCTATCAAAGATACTCAAAACGCGTGCAAAGGTCAAATTCACACCCAATAAAATATTCCCTTTATATAAAAGGTTGTTATTCTCAGTCTTTAGAATCAAGATTTTGATTTAACCACAGAATACTATGATTTCAAATTCTATTTGCTTCTCTTCTCTTTTCTAACCCATCAAATTTTCATTCTTGATCTAGCCGAAATAACTGGCAATGATCTATCAATAATAATTAAATTCTCTTCTCTTATCTTTTCATCTATTTCTATAATCCTCAATTCTCCATTCACACACAACTATACCCAGTTCATAAAACCACACTTATGAGTTCATAACCTGGCCACAATTATATGAGTTTATGAACTTACCCTAGTCTGACCTTTGGCGTCCGTTCGCTGAGGGGCTCATAAACATTTCATATAACTATGAGTTAAGAATGTCACAAAAGTATGAGTTCTAAAAACTCGTACTTAATCCTATATTCTCTACCTATGTCCTATTTATCTGCATATAACAACTAGCGTGACACAATATTTCAATTATTACTAATGCCACCAACTAAGTAGTTTTTACACCAAGTACAATTTCCAGCCCATACAAGAAATCATACCACTCAGTTGCTGACACGAGTCCTCATTGAAATTCCCACCTAATCTTAACCCCCATTTTCAATATGAATTTCATTTAATCCTTATTCATAATCCATAACTCTTTTACGAGTTTTTCATAGTACCATTTTATAGTACAACATAGACACAGCATCTTGCTGTAAACTTTTCAATCATCAGATTAATTCTTTTCCCATATCATAACCTTTATCAGATCACGGGGTGATCTTATCGTATATATTACGATTCATTTCTATGCTTTGATCGTTTTCAATCATCAGATTAATTCTTTTCCCATATCTTAACCATTATCAGATCACGGGGTGATCTTATCGTATATATTACGATTCATTTCTATGCCTTGATCGTTTTCAATCATCAGATTAATTCTTTCTAGCTATCATAACCTTTATCAGATCACGGGGTGATCTTATCGTATATATTACGATTCAATTCTATGATTTAATCGTTTTGTTTTACGATCTTCTATCCCTGCACTTTCAGTCTTTTAGACTCGAACTATTCACCATTACTGTTCAACTTTATTATCAGAGTTAGGAAACTCTGTGTCTTTACACTCGCCGAGATTCATCTTTGAATCTTACCGACCAACTAACTCTATATGAGTTAGATCTTATCCTAATCACTGTGGTTATTGGTCTCAGGTATTCCTACCTAAGCTTCATAACCAACAGCTCTGATACCAACTGTAGTAGCCCCGAATCCAGGTCCCAAATCACCTCGGATCCAGTATACTATTTCTATAACTATTTGCGGAAGATATAAACATAAATTGTTTATACATTAAACTTTACACACTTATCCCCAAGGTCGAGTAACCTTAACTTAAATACGATTCATCAATTATCTATTACACAACAATATTTATCACAATATGCTAATACAACTAGCCGCACTTTATGTCCCAAGCTGAACTTGGCATTTTCGTTCCTATCACTAATTCATTTGTTTAAGAATCATATCTATTCCCATTTCAAAATAAACCTTTTTTATCTATACAACATTTCAAACTGTACATAGCTGAAAATTACATTTGATAAAACTATCAATCATAGATCTATATCATTTCTAAATCAAGAAAATGTATTCATTTTATGCATCGTTCAATCTTCATCATCCGTATAGCAAATAATATTGTCTAACATCATTAACCTGCAAAAAGTTTATGTTTGCAAGATTGAGCTCTACAGCCCAGCAAATTTAACAGTCTATCATGTTTCACATAGCACACAATCCTATATGCACTACATTTCCTTTAATATGCATATCTGCATGCAACATATATTCTTTACTAAACAAATCCTACATGCATCAATAATTTCTTACAAAACATTAATTCATGCATTATACATTTCTAATTTATCAAGTTACATCATACAACATGTAATCACATATTGATAGAGTTCCATAACCCAATTAACTTAGTCATATTTTGACTTTTAACAATTCATAGAGCATAATATGTAATTTAACACATAACACATTCCATCCACAAACATAATAGAACTGAAAAACTTGCATGCACCGTTGATTTCCGCAACGCAATTTATAACGCTTTACCCGAAGACCTAATATTAATAATATAGATCTCCAATATTAGAATAATATCATCACAGTATATTACTGTTATATTTATATCCACAGAATAACCTAAACACATTACCACATAACCCTATCAGTCTTTACAACACATAAGACTAGGTATCAAGTCAAGCTATTGCAGTCTGACTTGAAACCGACACAATTCTATCTTCCCGACGGTCTAGTCGGACAAATATCGAGTTTAAGTTCAATTAAACTCTGACTTAACACTTAACCATATCACAGATAATTTTCATAACAGTCAAAACATTTTTCCTAGGCTCGTAATAATTTCTGAATAATTATTACCATTTATCAATATTTTTCAATCATTAGTACCGTATTTAAATGAATTAAATACCACTTAATACCTTAATCATTAGTATTTATTTAATATAAAATATTAATGAAAATCATTACATAATATTATAACATAATTATAATATCACAAAGTATTTTTAATACCTTAAAATCATAATTATATGATTTTTAAACACTTAAATCCATTATTCGATAATTGATATTAATATTAAAATATTAATATTTTCATGTCAAAATATCAAAAGTTATATTTTATAACTTAAAATATTTTATAACACTTAAATCATTTTTATATGATTTTTAAATCATTAATACTATTTTCCCATAATTTATTTAATATATTCATTAAATAAATTAATTACCATTAATAATAAATTATTAATGAAATTCATCACAAAATATCAAAAGTTATCAAAAATAACTTAAAATATTTTCTTATACCATAATATTATTTTTCATGATTTTTCATGAATTAAAAACTATTTTTAAATAATTTATTTAATATTGTAATTAAATAAATAAATACCATTTATATTCCAAAAATATTAATTATTTTTGAAATATACTCAAAATAGTTAAAAACTATTTTTAATGCTTTAAAATAATTTTTCAGAATTTATTAAGCATTTTTAATAATTAAAAACCATTTTTTTCTAATTTTTAATCATTTTCCAGAAAATAATAATTAAAACTGTCGCTAAAGGCCTATAGCGACACTTTCTGTCGGTATAGGTGTTCTTGAGGCCTACCCAGATTTTCCGGCAGTGACGAGGGTGGGTGCTTTGACCGGACTTAAATCCTTGATTATTGCGTTTCTGGTCTTACAAAAACTTTCATATTGTAGTACTTATGCAATACTTCAACTAGAAACCAATTTCATGGCCAAACAACACTATAACAGAGAGATCCAGACTTCCAAAAATGATGCCAGGCCTGTTCTTCAAATTCTGGGTTTTTTTGATTTGAAGAACAGCCTTAGGTACCTACTTTGATCCCTTATAACATGGTGATCGAGCAACGTTTATGAGATCCATAAATTACAGTTTGTAGATAACATGTAGTACTACAACTATAAAGCAAAATAACACAAAAAAATCAAAGCATGAACAAGATATGGCCGGTCAAAGTAGAACACGGATACTGTTTCTCTATTTTCTGGGTTCGCGGTTTTAGCAGTTCGGTCAACGGGTTTTGACCGTATATATCTTGCGATCTATAATAGATCTAGGTCTGATTCTTTTTGAATCTTAAAGAACACATACCATGCTACACTTGACAAGTTTTAAACATCAAAAACTCATAACACAGACGGATATATCAGATCTGACATTTGTCTGAAAAACATAATTTTCCAGATTTCCAGATTTTGAAAAACTTTAAATTCGTGCACTTTGATGTTATGGGTCATGGATTTAATAACCTAGAACATCAATTGACACCCTATTACACATCTTTGCACAATCAATTGCAACATTTAACCAAGAATGGAAGGATTTCTAAAAATTAGGATTTTATACCTTTTATGCTTTGATTTTGATTTTCTGCCTTTTGATTCTGTTTTTGGTTTGCTGAATCTTGATCATGGCTTTGATTCTTACTCTCTCTCACACTAAGTCCCGAATTTCTTGAGAGAGAATGGGCTTGGAAGAAAAATAAGAGTAAAGTAAGATTTTTCTTACTTTTTCTTTCTTTTAATCCCTAAAATCTACTAATTCAATGTATGTGGCTGAGTTGCTGAGATTGCTGGAGATTTTTAGCACATGGCTAGGCTAGGTTAGCTCTAGGGTTGTTCACCAACTCAATGTGTTGGACAAAAATGCAAGTAACCTTTAATAATGCACAAAAGGGCATTTCGGTCATTTTCTTAATTTTCTAGAATTTGCCAAATGATAAAACCCTTGGGGTTTAGGGTTTGAGCATACTAAGATTTAGGGTTTGGACAAATTTAGGGTTTAGGTTTTAACCTTAAATATTTAGCAACTTGACTTCCAAAATTTTCTAATTAAATTTAAAAATAGAAAATTTTGATTTCTAATCTATAATTAAGACTTCCTAATTATTTGTAATTTCCTAATCACATAAAAATCTTGTTAATTAGGACTAATTTATCCTAATTAAAATCGCTAATTTAGCACTTAGGCCCACAATTGCACATTAGGTTTCAAAACCACATTTTAGGGGTTTAAATAGAAAAATAATAATATTTCAATTTTTAGAATTAGATTTCCCAATTAGATTAGGGTTTCTAATAACTTGACAATTAGGATTTATATTTCTTAATTAACACTGCTAATATAGCAATTAAATCCACCACTGAACAATTAGGGTTCAAAATGGTCATAAGGGTTTTCAACCCACAAATTAGGGTTTCTAATAGAAAAATTAATTTTCTAAAATAAAAAATTAAATATTCGAAATTAGATTACATTTTTCTAATTACTAAATCTTGAAAATTAGAATTAATATATCCTAATTATCATTAAAAGTATTCAATTAACACTTTCATTTTTCCCTAATTATAAAATTAGGGTTTCAAATCCCTAAATTAGGGTTTTCAGATCTGGTATTAGGGTCTTCTAATAATCAATTAGAATTTCCAGTAATTAATTAGGGTTTTTCCTAATTAATGACGTTTAACCTTGTACATAACATTGCATTCCCAATCTAGGGTTTTCGATATCCGAATTAGGGTTTCGGACTCCCGGAACTGAAACTAGGGTTTACAGAATCGATTGCTAGGGTTTCTTGTTAGACGTTAGAGTTTTCTAACTGAACGTTGACGTTCTTAATATATATATATATATATATATATATATATATATATATATATATATATATATATATAGTGTTTGTTACAGATGTAATTTATTTGGTCAACCCAATACCCTTAACCACATTCTGAACACATCATTATCCATATGCACAGAGCATATTCACGTAAACACTTAATCCTGAATAATTCACTTAAAAGCCTTCACGAAATTTTGAAATCCTCAAAATTCCATCCTAATAACATCATACGCATACACTTATTTTCTGTCTAGGTCTAATATTCGACCTTAAATCAATCATTTGAGATTTTCATAAATTGTCTAAATTCTCGGGTTGTCACTTTATCAAACTTGCACCACCTCCCCTAATAGTAAATCATGTGAATCAATAGTAAATCATGTGACTCAATAGTTCTAAACATGTGAAAAAACTAATTATAGTATAGTACCTTCATCTTTACCTCCATTTTTAACTTAGTAATGCAAGTATTATCAAACTTGCACCAACTCCCCTAATAGTAAATGAATGTGATTCAATAGTACACACATGTGAACAAATAGGTATAATCATATGAATTAATAGCAATTAATTGCTCATTTATCCGACTAATTACCTGATTGGTCAATATAACTTCCAGACATCAATTATTATCGAAATAAATATCGGTTTCCACTAACACTAATAATCCCAACACAATGGAACTATCAATTTCATCTTTAATCAACACGAACTTATTCATCATTAATATTATAACTCATAATATTTAACAACCAGATCATTCCCAAGAAAGAGGGGGCTTTCCGATAAGGATTTTTCCTTATTGGCGTGCAATTAGTTGACCAAACCTCTCCTTGACAGAACTTCTAGACATTGTCAATATTGCAAATAATAATAAGAATAACTTTGTCGTCTCAATTATTGATTTAATAATATAACATATTATGCAGATGATACTGTGACAACAATTGAATCAATAATATGAGAGATATGATGCAGCAATTACTATAGCAATAATTGAGTATAACTGAGTGATTTCTCATGTAAGCATCAATAATTAATACCGTGTGCTACTATACAACCACACGTATTACTGTACTTTTACTGCTGAGTAGTTCAACAATTTTAACGGTAACACTTTCGCTGTTATTTTTATAAAAAAATAATTATAACATTTTCTTACTACGACAATACTTTCGTTGTGGGGTCCACCAATGATTGTGCCGTCCTACGGATATTCCCCAACAAAAAAAAAAATTTCCCCGACCAAACGAATATTTTATAACAACTTGCATACTTTGAAAAATTTTCACATATCACCCTTAACTTTAACTTTTTATCAACTTAATCATTTACTAAATAGAATAATTATAAGAAAATTGAATACTTTCATTTCATAAAATTCGGGATCTCACATCTTCACTAATGATCAGTTGCTTAGTAATTTATCTATTCCTATTATCCTTAATACTCCATTCACACATGACTATTCCCAGTTCGTCAAACCACACTCATGTGTTGAGGAACTTTCCACAATCATATGAGTTTAAGAACTTACCCTAGTCAGACCTTTGGCGTCCATTCGCTGAGGGGTTTATAAACATTTCATATAACTATGAGTCACGAACGTAACATAAGTATGAGTTTTAAGAACTCGTACTTTACCTTATATTCTCTATATAACCTATCTATCTGTTATAAATATGAGAAAGGAATCACCCTCTTAACATGCATATAGCAAATAGCGCGACATAGACATTTCAATGATTATCAGTACCAGAAACTAAGTGGTTGTTACACCAAGTACAATTCAACTTCCATACGAAGAATCATACAACTCAGCTGCTGACATGAGTCCTCAATTGAAATTCCCACCTAATCTTAACTTCCTTCTCAATACGAATTTCATTCAACTCGTATTCATAATCCTTTACAGAACCTGTATCAATTTATAGTACAACTGACACACAGCAATCTTGCTGTAAACTTTTCAATCATTAGATTGATTCTTCTCTATGCTATCACCTTATCAGATCACGGAGTAATCTCATCGTATATATTACGATTCATTTCTATACTATGATCGTTTTTTACGATCTTTTATCCCTATACTTTTAGTCTTTTAGACTCGATCTATTCATTACTACTGTTCACCTTTATTATCAGAGTAAGGGAACTCCGTATCTTTTACAGCTCGCCGAGATTTGTCATTGAATCTTACCGACCAACTAACTCTATGTGAGTTAGATCTTATCCCAATCACTGCAGTTATTAGTCTCAGGTATTCCTACCTAAGGTTCATAACCAACAGTTTTGATACCAAATGTAACGTCCCCAAATTCGGGTCCTAAAACAACACAGATCTGGTATACTAATTCTATAACTATTGCGAAAGTAAACATTACACACTATTCCCCGAGGTCGAGTAAACTTAACTTATACACAATTCAATATCCTATCTAACATATAACATTATTACCATACAATACTATTACAAATCTAGCTGCACACATTAACTTAAAGCTGGAACTGTCTTTAACCTTTCCTTGTATCCGACGTATTCGCTTTAATCTGTAATGTTTATCATGATATAGCAAGGGTGATCATAAGGTTGCCCAGTAAGTATAAATTTATTTGAGGATATATCATAATTGAAAGAATTTGAATAATAAGCTGGCTATAATTCAACAATATACTTGTGATTTAGCACGAACAAACTTACATAGCTGAAGAACATTTAACATGAACATATCAATTATATCTGGACCGAATGGTAATGAAGGTGATCAGCCTTTCACACCTGATTAATACATGCAATATGTATAAAGTATAATTTAACAATTCTTAGACATGGAAATCAGCAATGATTAACCATAAGTATATTTGAATGTAACAACTCTAGATCGAGTTAAAGAAAACTTGCATGTACCATTGATTACTGTTACGAAACATATCTTAGCTTTATCCGAAGACCTAATATTAATAATATTGATTTCCAAATATTAGAATAATATCATCACAATATAATATTATTATATATAATATATAAAATAACCTTACACATAAACACATAATCCTATCAATCTATACAGCACATAAGACCTAGTATCAAGTCAAACTATTTCAGTCTGAGTTGACTTCGGCACAATTTCGACATCCCGACGGCCTAGTCGGATAATTATCGAGCCTATTATCAATAAGACTCTACTTAAAAGCTTATTTATTATCTTAGATAATTTATTTATTAGACAAAATATTTTTCAATAGCTCACAAAAAAAATTCAGATAATTATTATCATTTAATAGTATTTTATTTATTATCTAATATTATTAATCATTTAATAATATTCAAATCATTTACTAATATTATTAATCATTTAATAATATTCAAATCTTTTACTAATATTATTAATCATTTAATAATATTTTAATCATTATCTAATATTAATAATCATGTAATAATATTTTACTTGTTTCATAAATAATAAAGGCCTCACACATTTTAAGATATAAATATTTTACATCTTGAAGCTTAAATCCTTTATATTCCTTTATAGAAATATCTTTTACCTTTACTTGCAAATTTGAGGTTTAAATAGCTAATACATAGCTTTCATATTAAAACTCAACTTGCTATATTATCTCTTTAATTTAAACAATTTTTACATCAGTTCGTCCGTTCATAAGTCAACACTGACTGTGGCCTCATATACAAATATTTTATCCTGCTAGCACATTTGCTTTATTTTTCATTTTATAAATATTTATATTTTTGCTTTATATATTAAATATATATATTCTGTTACGTAAATTTCAGCTCAAAAACCATATTTTGAGCACCAGAAACCTCAAAATATCATTTTTATGATTAATGCAATTTTTAAAAGGTTTTACGTTCTTTGTTGCACCATAAAATAATTTTATAGGCAATTGTAGTTTTTATTTCACTTAAATATGTAATTTATACTTATTACATATTTTTATTGCTTTATTTATGCCTGAAAAGAAGTTTCTCGGCGTAAAATATCATTTATAGCCAAATATCGTCCTGCATGACTTTATTAGATTTATTAATACTTATTATTTCGCCGGAACGCGATTCAGAACGTCAAACATCAAAGTAGCTCGACGCGCCGGCGCTCGGCGTTCGCTCAAATTTTAGTTCTGACATACATGTTTACCCATTTTTAATTTTCAAATCCTAAGTCATATAATAGCGAAATTTTGGGCATGTTATAGACCCCATGTCATAGTATTTTAGAAAAATTTCTAACCGCGAAAACTAACAACAGAAACCATTTGAAACAGGGTTTAAAAATGGCTTCAGCAGCCAGCTGCAGAGCAGGCGCCAGTGCTGCTGGGCGCTGCCTGCAACTGCTGCTGCAGTACTTAGCGAGTAGCCTACTTTACGATTTTCTCACACCTTGTTCGTTTATCAGAAAATTCCCAACTTTGGATATGTTATACATGGTATACCAAAGTATTTTTAAAAAATATAACCCAGTAATTTCGGACCTCTTAGGCAGCCTAAAACAAACCCCAAAAATGTCCACTCGCAACAGTTTTCATCTTTTTCCCGTATTTCTCTTCTTTCGCTAAAACAGTCATAACTTTTTCTTACTGATGTTTTTCCAGATTCCGAACATATCAGCCCAGAAATTCTGTTCAAGTGGACTTCACCGCACTTGTTGGACAGTTTTGACACTACTACTTTGAAATGTCATAACTCTCTCCTCTGATGTCGAATTTTGTCCATTCCGGAGTCTATGGAAAGCTTATTCAGTGTATTACAACATTTCGAAAGTCCAAAATTTTTAGAGCACTCTAGCTAACCCCAAATTTTCTATTTAGGGGCAACAGTCCTCTAGCTATCTTAAGTTAAAATTTGTTTTACTTTTCTTTCTTTGATCAAGTTTTCTTAAGACCAAAAATAGTTAGATCTAAACATGAAACACTCTAAAACTTGTAGATCAAGAGTTTTAAGATACAAGATCATAAGCTCATGATTTGATTTAAAACAATCAAAACAAAATACATAATTTAATTACTAGAATTTAGTTTGTTATACCTAGTTCTTGTGCAATCCTTTTTCTTCCACAAAAGAGCTTGATGAAGCATGGAAAATTCTTCTCTCCCCTTTCTTCTTCAAGTGGCTGCCGACCACTTCCTTTTCTCTCCTCTCTTTCTATTTTTTCTTTCTTAGCTAATTGAGAGATGAAATAAAAGTGAAGAAAAGTTTTAACTTGCAAATGGAATGGGGGTATATATAGACTAGAAAAGTGTATCCATATTATATATGTAAGTATATATCATATCTTCCACAATCTCCCATTCTCTCTCTTAATCATTTAAGGTTACTTGAAAATCTTAACAAATAATGAGGCTCGAATGGGAGAGTGACCTTATTTGGAATTGGACACATAAGGAGATTTAATTTGATTTTTTTTGCACATGCTCTCATCCTCCCCGAAAGTGGCAAATGAATCCCCCCTTGATTGCCCAATTTTTTTTTCTTTTAATTGCTAAATTAGCTTAAACAATTGACCAAAAAGTCCTTTCTAAGTTGGGTCAAGTTTTGATATCCAATTAATTCATTTGGGATTTCTAAATAATTGCTTGTGCCATGTAAAATTACTATGGTCCAATGTCTTAATTTTATATTACCTTATTTATTTAATTAGGGTTTCTATTCTACTTATTTTAGATTTTAAATACTTACTGATGAGTGAGTTTTATACACATGAATTGAATACATTCGAGCTTAATTTATTGTTGATCTCGAGTCTTTTAGGATGTTTTTATGTGTTTGTGTCTATTTATGCATGTTTTATATTGTTTTGTAGGAATTGGGATAAAAGTTACTTGGATCGATGTTTGGGGTGGCTAGATGCGCGTTTTCGGCTTGCTATTTACACAGTAGTCACTTCAGAGCCAATTTGACCATAGCTCCGGATATTATTTCGTGAAACTTCAAGAATGAAAGTTGTAGATCTACTTTTCCTCTTTCCAGAACATCTTGAATCATCTAAATCGGAGTTCGGACGAAGAAGTTATGGCCATTGTCCCAAAGGACGTCGGAGCAGAAAATGTTGGAAAAAGGGCCAAGCGCCTAGGCGCTCCATACATGCCTAATTCAAGCGCCTAGGCGCTCAAAGTCAGTAACATCATTCAGCCCAAGTGCCTAGGCGCTCCAGACAGTGCAAATTCAAGCGCCTAGGCGCTCTAGTGCGTAGAAAGTTGCGTTTTCAGCTGTCAAGTGGGTTTTTGAAGCCAAATAGGAGTCTGAATGAGGGCTGAGACCAATACAAATAGGAGAGGATTCTAGAAAAGCGAGGGGGACGAATTTGACAAGGAAAAAACCAAGTTTTCAAGAGATTTGCAGAGAGAACAAGGAAGAAAAGCACGAAGGAGAATTGCAAGGGCTAAAGATCTAAGAGAGAGTATTGGAGCAAATTCAGAGTTTCTTCTTCTCTTCTCTAGTTTTATCTTTTGTAACTATCTGGTTTGGATTATTTATCTGGATTATGTTTTTCTTTATTATTATCATGAACTAAATTTTAATTAAGATTGCAACGGAACTTGGTATGTAGTTTAAATTGCAAGCTTCCCATTGAATGAAAGTTAGTTTTTATTGAATTGTTTATTATATCTTATGCTTATTGATTAATTGCCTGATCAACAATTACTGTGATAATCTATATAAAATTGGAAGATGGAGTATAGATTGAGATCTGGATATGATAACATCTGTTCATATAATCTGAATAGGGTTAATATGATTAGCGTGTAGGATAGGAATATACCTATGTGTCTTTTGTATCCATTGAAAGAATTTGTGCGTAAACCCTAATTAACTTGATTCACATAGGAATATAGTGAGTTGATTAATTGGGGTGTTCCTTGTAATTCTGCATCTTAAAGATTGGATTTAGGAGGATTTATTCATGTGTCTTTGGAAGAAGTGCGTGAATATTCATAAAGCATTCTTGGATAACAGTTCATATTAATTGATTTATTTTAAATGGCAAGTAAGTTAGTTTAAATGAAATACCAAGGGAAGTTGTAATCTTAACCTGTTAAATCTGCAGTTATTCTTGTGATATTTTGAATTTAATTATTAGTTTGTTAAGTTTAATTTTCAAATCATAAACAAAATTTTCTTAGTTTAAAATAGGATTAATTGCATTAGAGTTAGTAATTGATAAATATTAGTCTATTTCCTCGTGGGAACGATATCCTTGCTTACTGAATATTACAATTGAACGCGTATACTTGCGTGGTAAAGTGCTATTAAAAAATTAGGCAACAAGTTTTTGGCGCCGTTGCCGGGGAAATTAGTTTAATATTTTGTCATTATTGATTTTTATAGCGTTAATCTTAATTTAAAATTTTTTTTCTCTAGTCTAATTCCTTTTCAGGCACCATGAACAACTATGACTATCATTGGCTAAATTCGAATATGACTCGGCCAAGGGAGGCAAAGAATTATGGACTCGATGAATTGTCAGCACAATTTGAGACACTTTCAAGGAAGATTGATGCTTTATCAGCACAACGTATTCAAAGTGTAGCGGTGATATGTGAGTATTGTGGTGGAAACCATCCGAGTCATCAATGCACCATCAGTTTCGAGTCGTTACAATATAGTGGTAACTTCAGCGATTATCCCAACAATTATGATTATTCCAGTAATTATCATCATGAGTGGGGGAATCCACTAAATCTTTCATGGAGCGATGACAATCTAGCACAACCCTTTGCTCCATGCCAATCATACACTCCTGAATTACAAGTTCAACTCCCTAATCATGAAGAAGAAAGGATTTTAAGATTGGAAGGACTTATTTCCAAGTTCATGGTTTTGATTGAGGAGCAGACGAATAGTCATAAGATGTCGATTCAAAATCTTGAGAACCAGATGGGACAACTTTTCAACGACATCATCAATCGCCCTCAAGGTGAAGTGTCAAGCAACATGGTTCCCGAGACTGATGGATTGCCCATGCTAAATCTGGAATCGGATGTTCCAAAAGAAAAGGATGTGGAAAGGGAAGAGACAAGTGGGGAGCAGGAAAAGAAGGTCGCCAAAGATCTAGCCTTGAGTTCTAACATAGATGAACCGATTTTGATAGTGCCCCATATATCTTCTCCACCAAAGTTTAAGGATCCGGTTAGATTTGCAATCACTTGTCCAATTGGTAGTCATGTCATTGGCAATACTCCATGTGACGTAAAAGCGAGTACAACTTCGAAGCCATGGTGCGATGAGTTGGAGAAGATAGAAGAAGAGATTGTTGTGTCTGACACGCCTCAATGCCAGAATTTATTCGCAGACACAATGGAGAAAACGACTAGATGTTGGACGTTCTTCAATCTAATCTTATATAAACAAAGCATGCTAGGTGACTTTAACTTGATGGCTATCTCAAATGGGAACCTACCAAAAGCTATATTATTTCCGATGGATGGAAGGTTCCTCAACTTTCGAAGAGGAATTGGATAGCATTGACCAGACAAAGTCAGGCTGAAAGACTATAAATCAAGCGCTGACTGGGAGGCAACCCAGGAATTTTTTATATTTATATGCTTTACTAGTTTATTTAGTAGATAGGAATTAAGTTGGTTATTAAGTTCTCTTATAATCTAATCCATGTTGTCTCTCTTCTTTGCAGGTATTGGAGGTCCAATGGATAGCAAAATGATCGTCGTCGCCATCGCCACCATCAACTCACGCTTAGCTGATTACAGGGAAGTTCTCTTCTATTTATCGTTATATTCTTACAATGAGGACATTGCATTGGTTAAGTTTGGGGGTGTAATTGTCCAGCCCCAGTTCATGCATGTAGTATTCATCTAGTGCATTCATATAGTATTTAGTTAATAGTTTTTCATGTAGTTTGCATTCATAAAAAAAAATTAAAAAAAAAAATTGTAAAGTATTTGCATGTTTCCAGCAGTTAGATAGTTTAAGTCTGTTTTGGCCAGTGATGAGTTTGGAATTGAGTAGACAAGTATAGTATTGTCTGTTAAGACTTTGATGTGATTTTTTGTTATGAATTGAATCTTTTCCTGTTTGAAACTGGTATAATTAAGGTTAGCACGTTAATAACAGATATGTTTACTGATTAAGTTTAAATTGATACATAATGAATTTCTTAAGGATAATACTAATGTGAAGGAATGAAAGACATGAATAGGCGGAGATGGCTAAATTTAGATAAAAACTTAAGTTTGGGGGAAAAATTTGGGATATATAAGCTTAAAAAAAAAAAGAAAAAGAAAAAGAAAAAATATATATATAATTTCTGTGGCTAGTTTTGTTTCGGGGCCTTTTTTACTTGAGCAAGTACGCCCGAAGGGGTATCTTAAAACCTAGCGCCCTAAGGTCTTATATGGTCTGGGAGTCGTTGGTCGAAAGCTCGCTAAGGGGTGACACTGTTAGCCTAATGGAATGAGACATTGCACAGTCATGGTTAAAAAAAAAGAAAAAAAAATAAAAAAAAGAAATATAATAAAACGGGAAAAGAGCAAAAAGCCCCCGTGATGAAAAGTAAAGCATAAGTATCCCGGATTGGACTCTTGAACTTGGTGGATGTTTGACTTTAGTTGGATCTAGCTTGTTCGTGAATTTTGTGAATTTGCACTGTATGATGCCTTCGAAGATATCTATTATGTCTTAAATTTGACTTTATATCAGTTAACATTGTTGTGGAGCACACACGCACTATATCAGTGATAACAGTCTAAGATTTGATGATTGATTGAGAAATTACTGATTTGTTTAAATATGATGTATTATCATGTTTACTTGATTTCTCTAAGGCCGGTTAAATAGACTTATTTCTGTCATTACTGTTGGATTCGTAGGCATATAGATTAGTTCCATTACATTGCATTGCATAACATTTTTGTGTTTTTGCTTGAGGACAAGCAAAGGTTTAAGTTTGGGGGTATTTGATGAGTGAGTTTTATACACATGAATTAGATACATTCGAGCTTAATTTATTGTTGATCTCGAGTCTTTTAGGATGTTTTTATGTGTTTGTGTCTATTTATGCATGTTTTATATTGGTTTGTAGGAATTGGGATAAAAGTTACTTGGATCGATGTTTGGGGTGGCTAGATGCGCGTTTTCGGCTTGCTATTTACACAGTAGTCACTTCAGAGCCAATTTGACCATAGCTCCGGATATTATTTCGTGAAACTTCAAGAATGAAAGTTGTAGATCTACTTTTCCTCTTTCCAGAATATCTTGAATCGTCTAAATCGGAGTTCGGACGAAGAAGTTATGGCCATTGTCCCAAAGGACGTCGGAGCAGAAAATGTTGGAAAAAGGGCCAAGCGCCTAGGCGCTCCATACATGCCTAATTCAAGCGCCTAGGCGCTCAAAGTCAGTAACATCATTCAGCCCAAGCGCCTAGGCACTCCAGACAGTGCAAATTCAAGCGCCTAGGCGCTCTAGTGCGTAGAAAGTTGCGTTTTCAGCTGTCAAGTGGGTTTTTGAAGCCAAATAGGAGTCTGAATGAGGGCTGAGACCAATACAAATAGGAGAGGATTCTAGAAAAGCGAGGGGGACGAATTTGACAAGGAAAAAACCAATTTTTCAAGAGATTTGCAGAGAGAACAAGGAAGAAAAGCACGAAGGAGAATTGCAAGGGCTAAAGATCTAAGAGAGAGTATTGGAGCAAATTCAGAGTTTCTTCTTCTCTTCTCTAGTTTTATCTTTTGTAACTATCTGGGATGTTTGGATTATTTATCTGGATTATATTTTTCTTTATTATTATCATGAACTAAATTTTAATTAAGATTGCAACGGAACTTGGTATGTAGTTTAAATTGCAAGCTTCCCATTGAATGAAAGTTAGTTTTTATTGAATTGTTTATTATATCTTATGCTTATTGATTAATTGCCTGATCAACAATTACTGTGATAATCTATATAAAATTGGAAGATGGAGTATAGATTGAGATCTGGATATGATAACATCTGTTCATATAATCTGAATAGGGTTAATATGATTAGCGTGTAGGATAGGAATATACCTATGTGTCTTTTGTATCCATTGAAAGAATTTGTGCGTAAACCCTAATTAACTTGATTCACATAGGAATATAGTGAGTTGATTAATTGGGGTGTTCCTTGTAATTCTGCATCTTAAAGATTGGATTTAGGAGGATTTGTTCATGTGTCTTTGGAAGAAGTGCGTGAATATTCATAAAGCATTCTTGGATAACAGTTCATATTAATTGATTTATTTTAAATGGGAAGTAAGTTAGTTTAAATGAAATACCAAGGGAAGTTGTAATCTTAACCTGTTAAATCTGCAGTTATTCTTGTGATATTTTGAATTTAATTATTAGTTTGTTAAGTTTAATTTTCAAATCATAAACAAAATTTTCTTAGTTTAAAATAGGATTAATTGCATTAGAGTTAGTAATTGATAAATATTAGTCTATTTCCTCGTGGGAACGATATCCTTGCTTGCTGAATATTACAATTGAACGCGTATACTTGCGTGGTAAAGTGCTATTAAAAAATTAGGCAACACTTACATACATATGTTTAAATATATAACAAATTAGGTTTTCTTTAATTAGGTTAAAAAAATACGTTGAGATAATAAAATTAATCTCTTAAATTAGTATATATTTTAAATATTAAATTATTAAATTCTATAACCCTTAGGTTATTCAATTTTCATACCTAATATATAATATTAGGTTATATAACTTTCTTTGTAATTCTCTTTATATAATAAATAAATATATACACATTTACAATATATATTTATTTAATCACACACATACTTCTCAAAAGTAACTATACACAAAACCACATAAGTCCTTTATAAAATTTTTAAATCCAAACTCTATTTCCAGTTTAGGTCTTATTATTTAACCTTAATTCAATCTTTTAAGATTTTAATAAATATCCAAATTCTCGGGTTGTCACAATGACCATCATCGGATTGAGGCGTAGAGTGTACAGGATGAGATTACATCTGGCCACGTGATATCCCATCGTTTTCTGATTGATAGATTTGGCTTTGAGGATAGTTATGCACGACATTCTGGGGATTTTACCACGCCAGAGGATCATTGGCGTCTGGCCAGAGTGGATGTACTGTTGTTGTGTGTACTGGCGTACGTCTACATGCAACGATATATGGATGAGTTGAACATCGGGGTCATTATGGCAGTGAGAGCTCTCAGGGAGGGTCACACCATCATACCGATGATTATTACAGAGACTCTGAGGTCAGCTACATATTGCTGCACTTGTCTGACAAGAGTGTTCATAAGTTGCTCGGTCATGCTATACGTTTGGTTTATATCACACTTGAGATCGATTGGCACATTCAGACGGCATGGGTATTGTTTCACCCATGATATAGCCATGTCATACTCCTTCCAGCCTGTGGAGTGTACAAATGTTGCATCTTGGACAACTTTTCTTACAGGGATTGGAGATCCATTCGCTATATTGTCGTGTACAGGGCTCAGCTCACCCTATAGCTTCATTACTCATGCTCCGGGCATTGATTATCTTCTTCTAGTTGGTTTGAAAGGGATTATCACCTACCACCCACTAGCCTTGATGTGTCAGTTTGACCTGTTTAAGGATTTCCATCCATTTGAGGGGGCAGTGAGTCAGCACTTTGTTTCACGCCGTTTATCAGCCGAGCACTGTGACACCCCCAAATCTAGGTACTTTATTTCCACAAGATTTGGTACTCACTATCCATACATTTATACTATCTACCTAAATAAATAATATTTAAATCATAAATCCTTCCCTTAAATAGGGTTACATTCAAAATAATCCCTGGTTATCTAACCTTTAAACATCATTCAAGTGCAGAAAATAAAATTTTATTACATCACATCATCATTAAAAAGTCTAAGGTCATCATAATAAATAAAAGTACAAATCAGCATCACTTGTATAATTTTCCCTTTCCTTTGCTAGTTGAAGGTTCATCTACCTTCTCCACTTTAGCTGCAATGAGTTTATAAATACGCAAGAGTGAACAAAATAATTGCTCACTGAATACAATAAGGAATCAACATGAGAACAACAATAATATCTGCCAACAAATGGGCTCATCAAAATTGAATAGTATTCTAACAATGATAATTAAAAACTGAAATTTAAAATATGGAATATATATAACTGAGGGTCATAAGACCATGAACTATGTCCACAGTTGTGAGTAATCTTTCAATTCCAACTTTAACAGTCATAAGACTATAAGGACTCCTCGTACTTAGGGGGATCAGCCCTTCGTATAATGTATTATGCACAAACATTTTAACACTACGCATAAGTTATCCAAGTGTTTACTTCGCAACACTTGCCTAACATTCATTTTGTATACCAAGTTATCGCATAATACATTCTCAATTTACTAATCATTTTTACAATTTTGAATTCATAATCCACATCACAAGACTCTATTTAACCTTGTTTTTACTTTATAATGGGAGGCTGCGCGCCCGCGGGACAGCTACATGCCCGCGCCTAAGGGCCGCGCGGCCGCGCAACTTACAGAACTCAGTTTTGCAGAACAGAGCTTCAACACTTTTCTTAAGCCAACTAACACGAATCTCACCCATCAAATAGTGATAATAACACGTAAAATAAATATACAACTATCATAAACATGATTTCTAATATATACAACCACTTAACACAATTTAACAACCACTAAAACTATTTTAATTTCTCAATTTTCATGTTTTCATGAAAAACTAAACTTTCTTGATATTCATCCTAAAAATCATCACTGTGAGTTCAAAATATGACCAATCATCTCATTCAAATTACGTTATGTTCGTATCTCAAAGAACTACCATATACAAGCGTCAATTTACAGTTTCATACATGAATTGGCCACTAAAATTGATACTTTCATAACTACCCATGAAAACATATACACTGAAAAAAAAATTCTACTGTTATCCGAAAATTAACATGCGATTTCCTTGTTTGACATAAACTCTAGCATTATAAACAAATACAATTGCAATTACCAACTATATAAATCCACAATTCAACAACTGCTTATTACAGAGCATGAGAAAATTCTTTGCTGTCCAACACAAATACATATATATTATCATAATTATGAACATACGTTTTGTTGCTTGACAGAAATTTCTTGCTAAGTACACTGGGATTGACGTGAAATTCTTAGACTCCTCTCAAGTTCTCTCTCAATTTTCTCTTGAGCTCTCTAGACTAGCTAACTGAGTTATGCGCAAAACTAACTAAATAATAAGCATAAACAAAAGAAACTGATATTGCCTTAATAGCCATAATCAGTTATCAAAATAATGTATATATTATATTTATTATTTTATTTATTTGATTTGATTTTTAAAAATTAGAAATCCCAAAAGCCATAGGGCTTGTTTGACAAACCATTTAAATTTTAAAGAATTAAAATACTTAAGCCTTGTTTGGCAAAAACTAATTTAAATCCTTTTTAATTTATTTTAATAAACACTTTAGTTTATAAATTAACATCACCTATTATTTATTTGGATCTTCATATCCAATAATAAACATTTAAATTAATCACATATTGTATTTTAATTAAATATAGCCTTTTAGGAAATATCAAAAATTATAATTCATGTTATAATTTTATTTCAGAATTTAATATACCATACAATATTAAATTATTAGCCACATTATAACACCTTATATTATAATACAAATCTCTAAATTATAAATTAATTTAATTTAGAAATTTATCTAATAAATTCAGATTTATAAATATTTATTAACGACCATCACATCAATAACTATTTATTCAACAATAAACACCTCAAATAAATATTTATATAATCAATAAATATTTAAAATTACAATTTGAAGTTTCGGATCGTTACAAGGACAGATCCAGGTTGTATGCCTGTTGGGATCAACGAGAGTTAGCTGAGTTTTATGTCAGTCATCCGGGTTATTCTGCAGAGTATTCCGCATGGATAGAGACAAAGATTGCATCGACTATGGTAGTATCCACAGTGCATGAGATTGATTCCGACGATGAGGAGCCTGTGGAGGAGGCTGACAGTCCCATCGATGGGGACTTGACTGATGGGCTGCCAGCATCTGTGATGGATTCTCCCACCTAGAGTGCCACTGTTACTCAGTATTCATCACTGTATTTGGAGCAGAGCCTACATCTTATGACCTATGAGAGAGATCAGGTTAGGGCCTCGATGTTGACAGCTCTTGATGGGAGAGACGTCGCTCTATTAGAGAGGGACGAGGCTAGATCAGCCAGAGATGCATTGACTATGGAGCGAGATGCTGCCCTATCTGCCAGGGATGTGGCCATTGCAGACAATACTTCAGTGAGATCCCATACGATTAGCATCCTTGCCGATATGAGTGCATACATCGATGAGCATCATGTCACCATGCAGTTAGCCTCGGATCTGCTATCTCGTGTAGATACCCTTGGGCAGGAGCTTACAGCTTTACCTCCTTCTTCGGAGAGGGATGCTATGTTAGATCTTATAGTCCACATGCATACAGATCTGTAGATAGCTTTGTATTTTCCTGCACAGACTAGCTTAGCCATTTTGTCATGTACAACACAAATGTATATATCAAACAGTATTATATATGGGAGAGAAATATATTTTGATTTACTTCCCTTTCAGTTGTGCCATGACACTTGCTTGATATTTGCCTGTTTCTTTAGGTCTTGTGATCTTGATGCATTCTGAACTTATCCTTGATATGTGGACATTGAGTCATTGCAGGATCTCTCAGAACGGATCATTGATCTATATGTATCCCTACCATCTTTGGTGTCTTGGGACTGGTTTTTGTATGGAAATATGGAGAGGAGTGTGGCTTTTCCTCTCTAAGATCGACCGCACCACAGATGGTCGCCAGTACTTCTATTTGTGAGAAGCCTAGTTAATTCCATCTTTTATGGATTGGTATTGCTCTTTGAGGCACAACCGCAGCTTATATGGTCACTGAATCTCCTATTGATGATGAGAGGTTGGATAATTACATCCCTTTGGTCTGAAGCCGATGAAGTGTAATGGATTGAAGTTTGATCCCAGTACCGTGTGACAAGTATTTTTGTTTTGGTAGGGGTTAGATTGAACCATAAATGGCTGCCTACGTACTCTTATTGAAGAGGAGATCAAGTCTGTGTAGTTCGGACCTGGTGTAAGAGGTTCAACGCTGAATGTGAAAGGCAGATGGGTGTAGAAGCTTTATTGATGAAGAAGGGTGTAGAGGTATTTTTGTGGTTTTTGTTTTTGTAGAGAAAGGGCATAAATGTTTTTTTGTTTTTGTTTTTTGTTTATTGCGACTGGTCCATATAGAATATGGTTGCATACATACTCCCGTGTATCAGGGAGATCAGGTCGACGTAGTTCGCCCCTCAGGATGAATTGCAGCCAAAGAGAAGTGCGAATCGCATGCGCAGGCTATACTACGGGGAGAAGAAAGTTTGATCCCATTATGGGGACAAACTGCAGGTGTGGATAAATTTTGATCCTATTTTCAGGATAAACTGTAAGCGTAGAAAAGTTTAATCCCGTTTTTAGGATAAACTGCAGGTGTGAAAGGTTTAATCACGTGTTTAGGATAACCAAAATTGTGTGAAAGGTTTGAAATGAGGTGAAACTAGGCTGATGGTTTGAAGGGTATGTTTCCCTGAGGGGCAGAAGAGTTTGTAAAAAGAGGGTTAAAAAACTGGAATGACTGGTGATTGAATGATCCATACCAGGATGTTTTCTTGATGATATCCTCAGACATAGTACCGTTTCATGGTGTCCAAGTTGATAAGCTGTGGAAATTCATCGCCATCCATTTCCTGTTGTCTGAGAGCGCCTCCTGTCAATACCTCCTTGACAACAAACGAGCCTTCCCAGTTAGGAGCAAATTTTCCCTTAGATTGACCTTAGTTGTCAACGATCTTCTTCAAAATCAAGTCATGTTGTTTGAACTGCCGTAGCCGAACTTTTCTGTTGTAGGATCGTGCGATCCTTTGCTGATATAACTGACCATAGAAGATTGCCATAGTTCGCCTTTCGTCTATCATAGACAATTGGTGATACCTGTCTTGTACCCATTGGTCTTCATCCAACTGAGCATCCATCAATACTCTGAGGGATTCCATTTCCACCTCTATGGGGAGCACTGCTTCCATCCTATAGACTAATGAGTAGGGGGTTTCCCCAGTGGAAGTACGCATGGAAGTTCTGTAGGCTAATAAAGTTAGAGGCAAAAGGTCAGGCCAACCTTTGTGATTGGCGGACATTTTCTGCATGATCTTCTTGATATTTTTATTAGCTGTTTCAACAGCACCATTCATCTTTGGACGGTAGATGATGGAGTTAAGGTGTTTGATGTGGAATTTACTGCATAACTCCTCTATTATTTTGTTGTTGAGGTTCTTAGCATTGTCTGACACAATGACCTCTGGTTGTCCATATCGACAAACAATATTGTTTCTGATGAAAGCAATGATGACTTCTTTGGTAACCCTGGGGAAGGAGGTTGCTTCTACCCATTTGGTGAAGTAGTCAATCATGGTGAATATGAATCGATGTCCAATATTAACTTTGGGCTCGATGGGCCCGATCACATCCATTCCCCACATTGAGAAGGGCCATGGCGAACTCATATTGTGGAGTTCCCTTGGAGGGGGCGTGGATAGAATTCCCATGAATTTGGCATTGATAGAACCTCTTGATGTGATTATCATAGTCAGCTTTGAGTGTAAGCCAATAATGCCATGTTCTGAGGATTTTCTTGACAAGTAAGGGGCCACTCATGTGTGGGCCACATACTCCACCATGGATCTCATTCATGAATCTTTGAGCTTTGCCTTTGTCTAGACATCTGAGGAGACCTAATCCTGTATTTCTTTTATAGAGTGCATCTCCGCTCAAGTAGAATTTTATAGCAAGTCGATGGATCCGCCTCTTTTTAGCCAGGTTTGCCTCAGCGGGTGTAGATCCATCTCACAGATACTCCTTGATATGCTGATACCAAGGGTGGTGGATGGGAGGTAGCTCATCCGATACTTCTCCAACATAGTTCCCATAAGCTGGGGCCTTTTGCAGGGCAAATGTGATGCTTGGCATGTTTTCCTTATCAGGTATGTGAATCAAGGAGGCCAACGTTGCTAATGCATCCGTAAAATCATTCCTATTATGAAGAATGTGTAGAAAGGAGATTTCTCCGAACTCCAAAGCCATCTGTAAAACTTGCTGATGGTATAGCAGTAAATGTAATTCTTTGGTTTGATAGATTCCCGTGGATTATTTGATTACCAATTTGGAATCCCCAAAGACAGTTAACCTCCTGATGCCCATTGAATGGGTAAGTTTTAGCCCCATGATACAGCCTTCGTACTCAGCTGTGTTGTTGGTGCTGACAAACTGCAATTTGACGGCGACGGGATACTGCTCCCCCTTCCCGGACACTAGAACTGCTCCAGCTTCAGAGCCTTCTGTGTTAATAGCTCCATCAAAATACATTTTCCATGTGTGGCATGCATAGTACTGATGGTATTATTGAACTGCCATTACCCCTTCATTGGAGAAGTATGTTTCCAAGGGTTTATAATCCCCTGCAGGTGTGGCGACGAGTTGATCCGCAATTCCTTGACCTTTGACAGACTTTTGTGTGACGTAGACGATGTCAAATTACTGTATGATCAATTTCCATCTGGATAGACGATAATTCAATATGGGCTTACTGAACACATACTTGAGATGATCCACGCGGGATATGAGATGGGTTGTGTGACCATGGAGGCAATGTTGTAACCTCATAGAAGCCCATGCTAAAGCACAACAAGTCTTATCGATTAGAGTGTACTTATGTTCACTGCTGCTGAATCTTTTGCTGAGGTAATAGATAGCTTGTTCTTGGCCTCTATCATCTTTCTGCCCTAGCATGCAGCCCATGGCATTGTCATTAATGGACAGGTACATGAATAGGGGAACATCATTCCTGGGAGGTACCAAAATAGGAGCATTAACCAACTACTCTTTAATAGTAAGGAAGGCTTTCTGGCACTCATCATTCCATTTCATGGACGAGTTCTTCCGTAATAGCTTGAAGATGGGCTCACAGGTTGCTGTGAGTTAAGAGATAAACCTGCTAATGAAGTTGATTCTTCCCAAAAATCTCTGTATTTCCTTCTCTATCTGAGGAATGAGCATTTCCTTGATGTCTTGGATTTTGGTGGGATCCAGTTCAATCCCTTTGTGGCTGACTAGGAAACCTAGCAACTTGCCTGATTTGACACCAAAGGCGCACTTGGCTAGATTCAACTTCCAGTTGTACTTACACAACCTGTTGAAAAGCTTTTTGAGATGGTCTAAGTGGTCTTCCTCCCTTTGGGATTTGATGATGATGTCATCCATGTAGATCTCTATCTCTTTGTGCATTAAATCATGGAAAAGAGCCATCATATCTCGCTGATAGGTTGCCCTGGCATTGATGAGGCCGAATGACAACTGTCTGTAGCAAAATGTTCCCCAAGGCGTGATGAAAGCAGTTTTCTCACGATCTTCCTCAGTAACCATAATTTGATGGTACCCTGCGAAGCAATCCGCAAAGGTGTACATGCAGTATTGAGCAGTATTGTCAATGAGAATGTGGATAAAGGGTACGGGAAAGCTATCTTTAAGGCAAGATTTATTCAAATCCAGGTAATCCACGCAAACTCGTACCTTCCCTCCTGGTTTAGGCACGGGAACAATGTTGGATATCCACTCCGGATATGTAGACACCATGATAATGCCAGCTTAAAATTATTTCACAATTTCTTCTTTAACCTTTAAACTTCACTCAGGTTTCAATCGCCTGAGGTTCTGTCTGACTGGTTTGAATCCCTCTTTAATGGGAAGGCGATGAAGAACAATGTCAGTGGAAAAACCCACCATGTCTTCATGGGACCATGCAAACACATCCTAGAATTGGGTTAATAGCACAACCATGTCATTCCGTTGGTTTGGGGTAAGGTCTGAACCAATCTGGATTAGCTTAGGGCTATCTAAGGTTCCGAGATTGAAAGAAGTGGTTTGGTCAAGGTTGGGTTTAGGTTTTTCTGCGACCCATTCCTTAATCTCCTGAGGTGTCTCAATGTCCTCTTGTATTTCCATCAAGTCTGAGTCCAACTTTGCGTCAAAGTTACAGTCCTTGTGGAGAGAAGGCACCTCATCAGCAAGTACATGCACATCTAAATTCAGAGTCCTGAAACAAAATATACTTTCACTTAATATATGAAACTGTTTACTCATACACAA
Organism: Panax japonicus; assembly: GCA_020205505.1. Taxonomy (NCBI): domain Eukaryota; kingdom Viridiplantae; phylum Streptophyta; class Magnoliopsida; order Apiales; family Araliaceae; genus Panax; species Panax japonicus. Next base: position 18,987,496 of record CM035106.1, read on the forward strand.
GTGTTAGCATGTACTGATAAAATAACTGGTAATACTATATACAAAACTAAGCAATTAAAGTTATCTACATGGCAGAGGGATTTTCTTCCCGTTTTACCCTCGTCGACCAATGCATGGAGTGTTGCTCCAATTTTCGAGGGCAAAGTCTTGATGGACTGCAATGATGGAGGGATTGTCACTGCCCTCCTTCTCCCGAATGATAACCATGATATCTAGGCAATCATCGTCTGGGGTATATCTGTTTGTATGTTCATCATGGACAATGATGCATATGCCTGACACTATCAAGGTGATATCGTGTTTACGTTTCTACTCCCTTTCTTTCACTTCGGGATCAGGAATCAGCACCTCTTTTGCTTTGAATGGTACTATTTTGGGAAACATCATAGCCATAACATGGGTTGGCACCTTTACTGGAGACTATATCAGCTCATGCGGTGCAGATGGAAAAAATCGTCATGTGGCGGAAGCTTGAGGAACCTGCTTGTGCTTATGAGGATTCGCATGACTTGAAATAGCAGAATAGCCTAGTCCGGCTATCCCGATTTGACTAGAAACTTGAATAGGGTGCTTAATACCCTGCTTATTTTTACCAAGCCCTTGTCCAGGCTAATGACCCAATGACATCATTTCTTGTGTAGCCGACATAACCTCTGCAGAAATCTTGGGTACGGAAAGTTGTGCACCAATAGGATGGTATTGTGTGTTACTCACTTCCAAAGTATAAAAACTGGCCGGCTCAACTTCTGAATCGAAGCTAATGATCGGTAGACATCCTTGTTCTGGACATTCCGGCTCAGCGTTGACAGTGACTAGACTGTTGTTGACAATGTATTTAAGTTGTTGATGTAGAGGGAACGGCTCCAGCCATGTGGATCCATGGTCTCCCCAATAGTAGGTTGTATCCTGAATCTATCTTCAGGACGTAAAAGGATACATTGAATGTATTTGGACCAATCTCAATTGGCAGCTCAATCTTTCCAATAAAATTTTGCTGGGATCCATTGAAAGCTTTGATAACCGTATGGCTGCTTTGGATCTATTTGAGATTGACATTCATCTTCACCAAAGTGGCATAAGGATAGATATTCAGAGATGAACCTCCATCTATCAATACTCCTGCTAACATATACCTGGAGAATAAAATTGCGATGTGCAATGACTTGCAATGACCGGTCCCTTCGGGCGGTATGTCGTCATCAGTGAAGGATATCACATTGTTGTTGAAAATGTGATCAATAATATGTTAAAATTTTTGACATCCACTGATTTCGGTAAGTAGGCTTCTTCCAAAACGTTCAATAAGATCTTCCTGTGATCCTCGGAAGAGAAAACCAAGTCCAGTATTGATATCTGATGTGGAGCTTCTTTTAATCTTAAAACAACCTTGGCTTCATTATGGCCCATAGTGCGGAGGAATTTTTCAATCTTCTCCATGGAATCTTCCCCTTTTGCTTTGATGGCGGGCTTCATCACCCTCTGAGGAAGATACAGTGGATTTTCCTTCGATACTGTAGCAGTAGTATGAGACGTGTATCCTTCAGCTTCTCCATAATTCTATGGAACTTTGTGTAAGCTGACAACAAGATATTGTGGTCTAAAAGGTAAAGAAATTGGCTCTGGTGCGGCCACTTTCAAAGGATTTTCAGCTCCTTTAAGTTGAATTGCTTGTATGGGAAATGCTTTGACAGTCTCATCATCCTCAGCGGATATAACTACTATTGATCCCTTCCATTTGGTAGGACATGTATTCCCACTCTCGAGTTGCACAGTGTGGTCGTCTGCCAGCTGCAGGACACCGATATCAATAAGATTCTGAATGAGATGGCGGAGTGCCCAACATTCTTCTGTGTTGTGATCGCGAGAATGTGAATGATATTGACAAACTCCATCAGAGTTGAACCGTCTTGAACGAGGATTGATTGGAGGCAGAATGGATGTAATTCTTCCTTCATTGATCAACATTTAAAATATCTCTTACATAGATTGGCCAAGCTAGGTAAATTCCCTCTGATTGGCAAAATCCCGACGGGCTTTAGCATTTGCTCTCTTTGCAACCTTATCCTCCATAGCTTTGCTTTCTAAAGGTGAGGGTGGAGCATTCATAACAAAAGGCAGGAGATAAGCATGCTCCTGGCTAACTAATTGGCATGTGACTTGATGCTGATGGGTCACCAGTTCTGCCAATTGCTCAATTTGCTTGCAAAGAGCTTTCATTTTTCGTTCCATAGCAAATTGGAACTTTTCATAATCCCATCTGTCAACACCGTCTTTAAGGGTCTGGGATGATTCTCCATTAAAATTGGAACTCTGTCCAGCGCTCCAATTGATCATGTTGACCTCTTCTTCTTTGTGTTAAGGATGAGGGTTGTCTTGCACATGAGCTTGATCTAGTTTAGTGACCACGATTTCTCCGTTGTCTATTAAATCTTGGATCTTGTGTTTCAAGGCCCAACAATCTTTAATATCATGTCCAAGTTCCCTGGCATGATAAGCACACTTCCGAGTAGTATCAAAACCCTTCCTATTAGGGTTAGCTGGTGGAAGAAGACGTGTGATTTTCTTTTGAGTAGTCAGAAGAACAAAAATATTCTCGAGCGAGTCCCCTAAGGGTGTGAACGTTCGAGGGCACTTTACTTCTCCATTTTTAGGCAATGGAGGGTTTGAAGATTGTGCTTGGAAAGGGGGAATAGTTTCTCCTCTGTATAGGCATGCTCTGACTGCCTTTCTGACCTTGTAGTATCAAGGAAACATCCTCCTCTGTCTTTTTATGGACCCTTCGAGGGTTGTTTCCATAAGATCCGGACTGGATCTGCTCAGTAACTGCTTTAAGAGCTGATAGGTCTTAAATCTTACCGGACTTCAATCCCATCTTAGCCATCTCTCTGTGTTTGATCATTTTAGAGAATGGTTTGGCAATACCAGCTAAAACTCTCTCATAGAAAGGAGCTTTGTGTATGTCTATGAAAGTCATGACCATTTCTGATTCTGTCATGGAAGGAATAAATTGAGCAGCTGGGAGCCTCCACCTTTGAGCATACTCTCTGAAAGACTCATTAGACTGTTTCTTGACCTTGGTAATCTGGTACCGGTTAGGAGCCATCTGAGATTGAAAACTGTATTGAGTGAGGAAGGTGTGAGCTAGCTCTTCCCAACTATGGATCTTTGAGTTGTCTTAATCCGGTATACCACGAATGGGCTTCTCCAGTCAGACTCTTCTAGAACAGCTGCATTCTAAGCTTCTTATTTTCCGCATAAGATCCAAGTTCTCCAATAAACACCTTCAAATGTGTATAAGGATCCCCTAATCCGTCATACTTTTCAAAGTCAGGGGTTTTGAATTTTTCTGGACAATGAACACTAGGAAATATGCAAAGCTCAACATATGAAACACTTCCATGAGTTCCAATTCCTTTGAGAACACGAATAGTTTCCTCCATTTGGAGGACCTTCTTCCTGATATCACCGGTGTCTGGATCTCTTTTGAGATGGGTGTTTTCAGGGTCTTTGTTGGCCATATCCAACTGAAGTTCTAGAATTGTTTTTTCCAAACCTTGAGAACCTCCTTGTGCAGAGGATTCTGTATGTGTAGGCATCTTTGTACCTTGAGTAGACTGATGCAATTCTTTTAGCAAAACAGTCAAGTCTGTAATTTGTTTACTTAATCCGTTAAATTCTTCTCTAGAATCAGGATTAGATTGGTCAGAAGAAGACATGATTGGTTGTAGGCTCGTGGCCTTTTTTAGATTTTGAGCGGGTAATAGGCCCAATGATTTCCCTACAAAAGACTTACGTAATTTAGTCTTAGGGATATTGTAAATGCTATCATAATGTGCCCATTTTAAGAATATTGTCTTGCAAAAACAGGTGTTAATTGATAACATGTTATGTATGCACAGATATTCTTCATATTTTCCATTACATATGAATGAACATGGAATAAAATTACAAGTAAATGCTTTTACAAGTAATTGAAAATGGAAAGTATGAAGAGACTTTCCTCCGCGTTTGGTTTATCAGAGGTTGACCTATCTTAGGGTTACTCTCGCAGCTTTTTGGCATGAAGGTTCCCAGATCATCGCAATCTACTTGACAGGAAGTTAATCTGGTCTTTCAACTGGAGCGAATCTGGGTGGTCCCTTTCCTGAACCTCGTTGGAATTAGTCTCCCTACGAGTCCAGTAATCAAACACCGGTAAGATAGCCTCTTAGTGGAGGAACCACACAACATACAATCACATACAACGTGTCTCTGTGATACCCCCAAACCCAGGTACTTCATTCCCACAGGATTTGGTGTTCACTTAATTCAAACATTCATATCTAACTACCCAATCACAATAATATTGAATAATAAAACCTTCCCCATTAAAGGGTTACATAATAAAAATCTCCCAGGTTGTCTAACCTTTAATTACAATCATTTAAATGCGGAAAACAAATAAACTTTATTACAACCATTCAATTTAATATCTGATAATCAAATATCAACATATTACAAGTCTTCAATACTTATTCGTCTTTCCTTTTCCCTTACTAGTGCTAGGTACATCAACCTTCTCATCCTTAACTGTAATATTTATATAAGCAAGAGTGAGCAAACAAAGCTCACTTGAAACAACAATGAATGGAAATCTTTACAACAACTGTCAAATAATAGGCTTGATAGAATTAAATAATATGATTTATCAACATTCTAAAGTATATAACTGAGGGTCCTAAGACCATGAACTATGTCCATAGTTATAAGTAATTTTTCAACTTAAACTTTAACAGTCATAAGACTATAGGGACTCCTCGTACTTAGGGGGATCAGCCCTTTGTACAATGTATTGTGCACAAACATTTCAACGCTAAGCATAAGTTACCCCTAATAATAGGGTTGTTCATCTCAGTATTTAAAGTACAAGTCCGTACCAAAGTGAGTTTGGTTTGGATACATTTCAAGGTAATTTGAAATCCAACGAACATCAACTAAGAATAAAACTAATAACATCATACTATGGAATAATCATAACTGAATCGACATAGTAAATTAAAATCATGCTTTAGGAATAATCTAATAGCATACATATTGAATAACTATAACACACCTTACTTGAACAATATTAAGCCAAGGTTATTTAGAATTGAATACTAAGCATGCATAGCAATTTGAACGATAAAACTGTTCAACGTTAGTATATATAAATCTGCATGCTAAACAACAAGTTAAATACAAGAATAACTTGCTCAATATCAAAATAAAGTTTAGAAATCTTGTATCATTATATTGTAATTGAATTGGAAACAATAATTGGCTCAACAAGATAATAGATTAGAGAACCTATCTTGCATGAAGGTTAAACTGAACAATTCGAATCACAATACCGTATATATATATATATATATATATATATATATATATATATGTCATCATGACATAGTTAGTCACTAACACTTTACAAACATAACTAAGTACACTCATCATGTAAGATTTGAATTTTAATCACATAATCAAGTTACAAAACAAGTTAATTGTTAATAACATGCTCATTCTTGGTATAGAAATATTGAAATCATAATTTAACAGACCTATTATTAACACATAACAACTTTTTCACACTTTGTGTACAAAAATTGCACTGTCTGACCATTTTGCTAACTCGCGCTGCGGCGCCACAGTTTATATTGTGGGTCGGCGCTATGGCGCGGAGATGGCGCTACGGCGCAAGAATTATACTACGAGGTCGCGCTGTAGCGTGGCACCGACGCTGCGGCGTGAGAACTATACTGCGAAGCCGCGCTGCGGCGCCGAATTGCAGACTTCGGCAACCAGCTATGGAAATCACATGAACAAAGCCAATTTTGGCCTACAAGCTACTTTCTAACAGCCTAATTAGCATGTAATTCATACAGAGACTTTATATAAACATATTTCAAAGACTCTTAACATGATTATACTCATAAAACAATACAAACATCGAATTTAAAACATCCAATTTCACTATTTTTGATAAAAACTCACTTTTTGATGTTTTCAATGAAAATCAACACTGTGATTTTGTTTTTCAACTAAATCAGTTAATTCAAAGTACCTTATTTATGTCTATACAACCTCTTTCAAATACAATAGTCAATTTGTCAACTAAACAACTAATTAAACCTTAATTTTACCTTAAACTAAACCATATTCATGTATATTCATATAAACTCACTCTAATATAGTTTTCTTTACAAATTACATACATAACATCAATTCATTGACTATACTCATATATAACTTATGAAAATAGTTTCACAACAACCAATTTATCATATAAAACTATCTATAACAAATAATTCAATTTTTAAAAAGATTTTATAGAGAAAATTGGGAGAGAATACAACTTCAATTTAGAAAAAATAACAAAGTTTAGATGATACCTTATGTAAGACCCCAACTTTTATGAATAAAGATGAATTTTCTATAATTATCACTTTTGAATATTATGGAATGAATTTGATATAATGTTATAGTTGTGGGTAATATTTATAAATTTTTCAAAGTACGCAAGTTGTTATATAATATTCGATTGGTCGGGGAATATTCATTTTAACAGGGAATATTCATACAACGGCACAATCATTGCTGGACCCCATAACGGAATTATAGTCTGATTGAGAAAATAACAAAAATATTTTATGAAAATAACGGCGGAAGTTTTATCGTTAACTGTTGAAACACCCGGTGTTAAAAGTACAGGAATACGCGTGGTTGCATAGTATCTCACGTTAATCGATTCAATTATTGTCGATATTTTATATATTATTAATTCAATAATTGAGATAACAAAGTTGTTAATATTATTATTTGCAATATTAACGATGTCTAGAAGTTCTGTCAAGGAGAGGTTTGGTCACCTAATTGCGCGCCAATAGGGAGAAATCCTAATTGGAAAGCCCCCTCTTTCCTGGGAACGACCTGGTTGATTAATAGTGTGAATTATAATAATGATGATGAAGTTTTGTTTTATTAGTATTATTAATGTAATAAAATAGAAAAACTTTTTATATAAAACAGAATACTTTTATAAGGTTATTCGTTTTATTAGACTATAAATAGAATATATTATATTCTATTATGTATAGTGTTTTGCATAGTAAAATCTTTTTATATAAAACAAAATACTTTTCTAAAGTTATCTATTTTATTAGACAATAATTAGAATATATTATATTTTATTATGCATAGTGTTTGCATAGTGCCTGCAGAGTGTTTGCATAGTAAAATCCTTTTATATAACACAAAATACTTTTATAAAGTTATTTGTTTTATTAGATTATAAATAGAATATATTATATTTTATTGTAAACCAATCTGGACTGTCCATTTAAAAGTAAATCAATCTGAACCGTTGAGGAATTAGTTACTATTCAGTCCATTCTTCTATAAATAGAAACTCATTCCTTCATTATTTCTTACGAATTCACTGAAACTCTAAAGAGAGAAACTATAGAGAGAAAGAAGAAAAGTGTTCTGCTACTTCACCACTTCTATATCCAGTTTCTTTTACGGTAAGGGTATTATTTCTTTTGTATTCATGAAGAAAACTTCTGTTATTCCATTCTTTATTATTCTGTTGGAATAACAAGTATACGTGAGCTACTGATGATTGGGTAATATACCCATGAATCGGATATTTTTGGGCATAAATTAATGTATTCTCAAGGCATTTAGATTCATTTTTAATATGTTTATGCGTTGTTTTGCATATTCGGGAGCTGTAGGGGCAATTCTGGGAGTTTCAAGTTGATAATGGCAAAATGGTAAATAATTTGAAGAGCAGCGCCGGGGCGCTCAAGCTAGTGTATTTCCCAGCGCCGGGGCGCTGGGCCGTGATGTCAGTTGACCAGGGCACGCGTTTGACTTTCGTTTGACTTGCTGAATGGAGGTTGTTTGAAGCCAATTTGGACTTGGATTGCTAGAGTGGATAAGGGGAGTATATAAAGGAGATTTTAATTGAAAGAGGGATCTATCTACACAATTTTTCTTCTTCTTCATTCTTTCAATTGGTGTAATTCTTTTAGGATGATTTGCAAAAGATTGTTGGTTTTAATTTCTGTCATGAACTAATTTCTTTAGTTAAAATTTCAATTGAACCTTTTATGGCTATGAATTAATTGTTTGATTTATTCCAATTATTTGTGTTGAAGTAAGTTGTTTATCTTGCCTTGTGCTGATTGATTAATTATTTGGCCAGTAATTACCTTGTTACTCTAGAAGGAATTAAAAGATGAATTCTAGGGTTAGAATTGGGCACGATAACATGTGACTTAGTTATTTGTAAAGTAAATAATTAGGTTTATGAATTGAATGGATATATATATTCACCGCATGTAACACATAAGAAATTGGAATTGAAAAGAGTTTAATTCAATTGTTTTGCATATGAATATAGCAAGATTAATTTGGATTAAATAGAAGGCAATTGATCACTTGGAAAAGGACTTTTCGCACTTGAGAATTCCTATTAACAATTCAGTAGACATAATAATTGAGATAATTGGATAATTGATTTATAGTTCATAATTGAGGATATTGGAGTCTTAATCCTTATTTACCTGAATTAATTCATTCAAATCTTATTTTTGTTTATTTATTTTCTTTTAGACTAATCTCCTTTTAATTGTGTAACTTAATTTTCTTAATTATAAAAATCACATCTTATGGTTGTTTAAATAAAATTGGATTGATACAATACTAGTAGTTGAAATTTATTAATTAGAATTCTCTGCGGGATTGACACTCTATCTTATCACTTTATTACTTGTTGACCGTGTATACTTGCACGTTTGCTTTGATTGTGAAATCTGCCAATAAGTTTTTGGCGCCGTTGTCGGGGAACTTCTTTATTAATATTAATTCCATATTAGTTATAATTAATTCAGTCTTAATTTAAACGTTACTTATTTTTCTTCTTGTATTTGCAGGAATTCTTTGTGAGTGTATGCACACTAGATCAAGGGCGAAAAAGGAACTTTTTCCTTATACAGACGATATTGAAAGGAAGTTTCGGAAATTACAGTCGATTAGTGCAGTGTCACCTGTGGAAGAAGAACTGGCAGAACAAGAAATTTCAATGAACATGGTAGCGGACGAACAGAAATCGCTTAGGGACTATGCCATGCCGAATGTCATGGATATATAGTCGAGTATTCGGAGGCCGGCAATCAATGCAAATAGCTTCGAGATCAAACCAAGAACAATTCAGATGCTTCATAATACATGTCAGTTTTGGGGTAGTTCGATAGATGATCCTAATGAGGATATCTTAAGTTTCTGGGAAGTTTGCGACACCTTCAAATTCAACAATGTATCGAAAGATGCTACAAGGTTGAGGATGTTCCCGTTTACCTTGAAAGATAAAGCGCGAAGTTGGTTACATTCTTTGCCTCCTGGCTCAATCACAACTTGGGACAACTTAGCTCAAAAATTTCTAGCTAAGTTTTTCCCACCAGCGAAGTCGGCAAAACTACGGAACGATATTCACACCTTTGCACAGTTCGACTCAGAATCACTATATGAGGCGTGGGAAAGATTTAAGGATATTCTATGTAAGTGCCCACATCACAGAATTCCGTAGTGGATGCGGTTGGGGATATTTTGTGATGGTTTGCACGCGTCCACAAGGGCCAGTGTTGATGCAACAGCAGGAGCGATCATGTCTAAGAATTTTGATGAGGCATATCAGCGGTTAGAGACAATGGCCACTAACAACTATCAGTGGCCCATGACTAGATCGAACCCTCCTAAAACACCGGGAAAGTTTGAAGTGGATCTAATGACAGCATTACCAGCACAAGTGGCCGCGATAGCTAAGAAAATGGAAACATGGAGTCCACCATCCACACAGCAGGTAGCAATGGTTTGTGAATTATGTGATGGGGCTCATGCTACGGATCAATGTGCCATAAAATATGAATCAACACAGTTTATAGGGAGTTATAATCGATCTACCCGACCTTATCCGAATCAAAACGCATATAGTCCGGGTTGGAAAAATCATCTGGGATTTTCATGGAGTAACAATCAAGCTCAAGCTCAAGCGCCTAGACAACAAAACACATCCGGATTTCAAAATCAGACTCAACAACAACCAGAGCGGAAATCAAGTTTGGAAGAAGCCTTGGAAAAATTTATTAGAGCTTTTGAAAAGAAGAACGAGGAATAAGACAAAATATTGAATCAAGTAGAGCTGAATATGAAAAGCCAAGGTGTGTCAATAAAGAATCTGGAAAATCAAGTGGGACAGATAGCACATGCACTGAATCTGGGCAGAGATGAGCATTGTAAGGCTGTAACTCTACGAAGTGGAAAGGATTTACAAGAGACAGTCACAGATAGGGAAAAGAGGGACAACGCAACAAGTGAAATAGAGGAAGTTGTGGACACCAGAAAACGTCAAGATGAGACCTTAGAGTAGAAAGAACTGGAACCAACCATCACAATGCCTCCCATACCGTATCTGCAGAGGTTTTAGAAATCCAAGTTGGACAAGCAGTTTTCACGATTCTTGGATATCTTTAAAAAACTGCATATCAACATCACCTTTGCCAAAGCCTTGGAACAAATGCCGAGTTACGCTTAGTTTATGAAGGAGGTTTTGTCGAGAAAGAGGAAATTGGGAGAGTTTGAGGCAGTGGCATTGACCGAAGAATGTAGCGCGATCATTCAGAATAAGTTACCACTGAAGCTTAAGGATCCAAGTAGCTTTAATATACCTTGTGAAATTGGAAATCAGTTTTCGGGACGAGCATTGTGTGATTTGGGGGCCAATATAAATTTGATGCCATTATCCGTCTACAGCCAGTTTGGACTTCAGGCTCCATAACCGATAAATATCAGTTTGTAGTTGACGGATGTATCGGTTACATATCCACGAGGTATTGTTAAGGATGTTTTAGTTAAAGTGGATAAATTCATCTTCCCCGCGGATTTCTTTATCTTGGATTGTGAAGTGGACAGCGAAATCCCAATTATTCTGGGGCGACCATTCTTAGCAACAGGTAGAACTTTGATTGATGTACAAAAAGGTGAATTGACAATGCGAGTTGAAGATCAACAGGTCACCTTTAATGTTTTTAAGTCAATGTCTTATCCGAAAGAAAAAGGTGAATATTTGCGGGTTGATATCATGGAAGAATTGGTTAATCACAAGTTCAATGGAAATTATTTGGAGGACCCGCTTGAATCCATTTTGCTCGAGACAGACGACTGCGGCATTGAAGAGGACATTGAGTATTTCAAATGGCTAGATACATCATCTGTCTTCCGAAAAAGCAATCAATCATTTGACACTCTTGATATGCCCGAAACGGAAAGTAAAAAGTTCAAACCCTCGATAAAAGAGCCACCAGTGTTAGAATTAAAGCAACTTCCATCTCATCTACAATATGCATATATGGGAAAAGATGCTACCCTACCAGTTATTGTTTTGACGGAGTTAACTGACATGCAAAAGGAGAAACCGCTACGGGTCTTGCGAGAGTTCAAAACAGCAATTGGGTGGACTATAGCGGATATTAGGGGAATTAGTCCATCATATTGTATGCATAAGATTTTAATGGAAGAGGGGTCAAAACCAACCATTGAGATGCAAAGAAGGCTAAACCCCATTATGAAGGATGTGGTAAAAAAGGAGATCATAAAATGGTTTTATACCGGCATTATTTATCCAATCTCGGATAGCTCATGGGTAAGTCTTGTACAATGTGTACCAAAGAAAGGAGGTATGACAGTGGTGAAGAATGAAGCTAATGGGCTCATCCCTACTAGAACTATTACAGGATGGAGAGTATGCATGGACTACCGCGAGCTGAATAAAGCCACTCGCAAGGATCACTTCTCTTTGTCGTTCATTGATCAGATGCTAGATAGGCTAGCGGGACATCAGTTCTACTGTCTTTTGGATGGATATTCTGGGTATAATCAAATTGCCATAGCACCGGAAGATCAAGAGAAAACTACATTCACATTCCCCTACGGTACGTTTACATTCCGACGTATGTCTTTTAGGTTATGTAATGCACTGGCAACCTTTCAATGGTGTATGATGGCGATCTTCTCCGACATGGTCGAACAGAATTTGGAGGTATTTATGGATGACTTTTCTGTGTTCGGTGATAGCTTTGATTTATGTTTAAAAAAACTGATTTTAGTGTTGAAGCGATGCGTGGAGACTAACCTAGTCCTTAACTGGGGAAAATGTCACTTCATGGTGAAAGAAGGGATTATTTTGGGGCATAAGGTTTCTGCAGCAGGGTTAGAGGTGGACAAAGCGAAGATCGAGACAATTGAGAAATTACCCCCTCCATCATCTGTGAAGGGAATTCGGAGCTTCTTGGGACATGCGGGTTTCTATAGACGCTTCATTAAAGATTTCTCCAAAATTTCAAAACCCTTATGTTCCCTGTTGGAGAAAGACGTGCCTTTCAAGATGGATCAGTCATGTATCGAGGCTGTTGAAGTATTAAAGAGGAAATTGGTCTCAGCTCCAATTATTGTGGCACCCGATTGATCTTTACCGTTTGAATTGATGTGCGACGCCAGTGACTACGCCATTGGAGCAGTGTTGGGATAACGTCACGACAAGATTTTTCACGCAATCTACTATTCTAGCAAGACGTTGACGGATGCCCAGTTTAACTACACAACCACTGAAAAAGAATTACTTGCAGTTGTGTTTGCCTTCGACGAATTCAGAGCATATCTCATTGGGACCAAGGTAATCATTTATACTGATCATTCTTCCATTAAGTATCTAATTTAGAAGAAGGAGGCCAAACCTCGGCTAATACGATGGGTATTGTTGATGCAAGAATTTGATTTGGAGATCCAGGATAGAAAAGGTACTGAAAATCAGGTGGCGGATCATCTTTCTCGGTTGGAAAACGCAGAGGTTCAGAAAAAAGACAATGTAATGATAAATGAGAAATTTATGGATGAACAGATTCTCCGAGTAACAACAATATTACCATGTTATGCCGATTACGTGAATTACGTGGTTGCTAAGGTGTTACCACCGGATTTGAACTCCCAACAACGTTAGAAGTTCCTCCACGATGTGAAGCAATATTATTGGGATGAACCATTTCTATTTAAGGCTTATGCAGATCAAATGATTAGAAGATGTGTGCCATATGAAGAGATGGATAGCATATTGGGTCATTGTCACTCATCAGACTACGGAGGTCATTATTTCGGTGATCGAACAGCGGCCAAAGTATTACAATCGGGATTTTTTTTGCCTTCTCTATTTAAGGATGCTTACCTCTATGTGCTAAAGTGTGATCGGTGCCAACGAGTAGGTAATATCTCCAAGCGCAATGAAATGCCACTCAACACAATTTTAGAGGTAGAATTGTTCGATGTGTGGGGAATCAATTTTATGGGACCTTTTCCATCATCTTTCAATAATCAGTACATTCTATTGGTGGTCTATTATGTTTCCAAATGGGTATAAGCCGCAGCTTTACCCACGAATGATGTCAACATTGTCCTCCGATTCTTAAAGAAAAACATCTTCACACGATTTGGGACGCCGAGGGCGATAATAAGTGATGAGGGAACTCACTTCTGTAATAAACAGTTCACAAAGTTGCTCACAAAATATGGAGTTCGTCATAAAATTGCAGCCGCGTATCACCCCCAAACCAATGGTCAAGCAGAGGTCTCGAATTAGGAACTTAAAAAAATTCTGGAAAAGGTGGTCAATCCGTCAAGAAAAGACTGGTCAATGCACCTAGATGATGCCCTATGGGAATATCGAACAGCATATAAGAATCTGATCGGCGTGTCACCTTATCGAATTGTCTATAGAAAGGCATGTTATCTCCCGGTTTAACTAGAACACAGTGCACACTGGGCCATCCAAAAACTTAAATTTGATCTACAAGCAGCGGGTGAGAAAAGGTTACTCCAACTAAATGAGATGGACGAATTTCGGTTCAATGCCTATGAAAACGCAAAACTCTACAAGGAGAAAGTCAAAGCCTGGTATGATAGGAAAATTATTGATCGGACATTTTAACCGGGCCAACAAGTTTTGCTTTTTAATTCACGATTGCGTTTATTTCCTGGAAAACTAAAATCTCGTTGGTTGGGACCTTTCACAATTATATCTGTCGCTCCACACGGAAACATCGAATTGGAGGAACCGAATTCCAAATGTATATTTAAGGTAAACGGTCAATGACATAAACACTACTGGAGTGGACCCATCGAACGTTAATCCACGGCCATGTACCTCTCCGAACCAGCGGACAATTGAGCAACACTAAAAAGTCCGGCTGACGACTATAAACCAAGCGCTATAGGGAGGCAACCCCACGAGTTTTAGTTATTTTGTTTTAATTCTTTTTAAATTATCTTTCTTTTTCTTTAAGTCTGTTCCTTAGATAATAGTCTATACTTTTATTATATCAGTCTTCATGCAATCTTTGTTTTTGTGTTACCAGGCTAGTCAAAATTGGAGAAAGAGGGATTAAAGAAGAGCACGTCTAGTGACCCAGCGCTCAAAAACCATTCATTTACAATGCCCCGGCGCTGGCCCTTCCTGCCCAACACTGACATCCAGTGCCCCAACGCTCCTTGTCAATACAACTCCAGCGCCCCGGCGCTAGGAACTATCACATGATACTGCAGTCAAGCACCCCGGCGCTTGGGCAAAGAAGGAATGTAGCACCCCGGCGCTAGGGGGATATGGTAGATACTGACCTCAAGTGCCCCGGCGCTCTAAATAGGAGGAAAACCAGCTCCCCGGCACTGTGGTTAAAAAAAAGAATCCTACAGGCACTTAAATGCTGGACGGTTACACCTCTTCTCTTTTCAATTATCCTCACGTCTCTAAATTTTTCTCTCACACAACTCTAATACTCTCACACGGTAACTGAAACGTGAATAGTAGCGATCTGTATAACTCAAGACACACTTTCAAATCTCGTTTATCTTTGATCACCGTGTTCCATAAATTTCATCTCTCTCGTTCATCTTCAAAAGGTATGTAATGAGTTGTATTTGAATTATTGTGGAACAAAGCTTTGTTAATTGTGTGGTTGGTAAAGTTAATATTCATCTTGATTTACATCTTCCTATATATATAGCAATGAGTTTCATTCTTCTGATTTTAACTATCCAATATTGCACTTATGATTCATTTTTGATTGGGATAGAATGCTTATATGGAGATTGAATGCTAGGGATGTAAATTACTAGACAATTGGGAGTGTGCCAAGCAAAGTATGAACTGCCCACAAAGTGTTTGATGTTTTGCCTGATCCAAGGTTCATGCATAGAATCATATCCAAAATTGACTACACTTGCATTCTAACCATCCCAATACCGTAGGACTACGGAGATATCATTAGTATGGGGGTGGACCTGTATTGATGGTTATGTCGGGTCAAATTTCTATGGGACTAATATTTTTTTGGACTTGCATATACATGAAATTCCTCAAAATTTTAGCCTATATAGTTGCATGTACTGAATGTTGTAGTTATTTGCCATAATATGCTTCTATATAGTGTGCTTCTTTGCAAATTGTACCATTTGAATAGTAACTGCATCCAATCAGTTCAATGTGTTATGACACACCCCCAACCATGTACTCCACGTGCACATAACTTGAAGTTTTGGGGTTGTGTTCGGGGTCTATGTATACATATACGAGTTATGCCCAATTCTAATTCATGTGTATGCACATTCTTACAGACATTTCTAAATGGCTTCCAAGCGTCAACGTGGCGAAGGTTCAGGGACCGCTTCGACTCCACCTCCAAAATTCGACAGCCAACGTTTTGTCAGTGTCGCGGCTCAAGAACGCTATAATCGCATGGCTACCCGCTCTCTCATCCCCGAACGAGGTTTAAGGCCCGATCAAACCAAGGATGGGGACATGGTGGTTATGATATCTGAGTGGAATTGGTTCACTCTCATCGAACAACCCGACCCAACAGTCATTGCAGTTGTCAAAGAGTTCTATGCCAACGTGCTCGAGCACTTCCATTATGGGGTGTTTGTGAGGGGCAAAACTGTTGAAATTGGCGAAGAGGATATAAACGGGTGCTATCAACTGCCATTAGAGGGACTGAACGATAAGTATGCTAGTCTTGTGAGTGACGGGCCGGACTATAAAAAGATAATTCGCGAGCTTTGTCAACCCGGCACCACAAGGACATTGCATGAATGGGGCAGCATGACCTTCCCTCTTTCTCACCTCAGTCTTTATGGAAAGGCGTGGTATGCCTTCATCTGCGCCAAACTTATGCCATGCACCCATGTGAGCCATGTTACCAAGGAGAGGGTCCTTCTGCTATATTCCATTATTTAAGGATTGAATATAGATGTCGGTCATGTCATTCAGCAGTCCATTTTGTGAGCTGCTAGAGGAGGAACCACGGGTGGGCTACCCCATCCATCTTTCATTTTTGTGTTATGTGCAAAATTTGGGGTCAAATGGAAGTCGGATGAGATGATTCAAACCCCCATGTTGGTGTTGGACCACAAGCTAATCAGTAGGTATAGGGTGTGGACAAGAGGTGCTAATCACCCACGTGGATTGGGCTTTATAATTCCTCAAGTGGTGGCTACACCAGCTCCACCACCTCAAGCTCCACCTATTTATGGTCCTTCCTCCGCAGCTTATCGTGGTGTGGTTCCTAAAGCAGTTCAGTGTGAGATAGATGGATGGTTCTACAATCTCGAATCCCAGAATGTCCACCTATCTGAATGTCAAGATGTGATCTATAAGTACTTGGTTGACCAGTTTGCTGCCCATGATGCCATGAACACCTAACTATTCCCAGGCGTTAATCTTAACCAGTTCCCTACTGCTCCTATTCTGCCTGTGTTTCCCCCTTCCGATCTAGAGATGAGCGAGGATGATGATGCTCCACCCGAGGCTTAAGCTCATCAGGGAAGTCCTCTATTTTATTTTGTTCTATTTTTCGCATGAGGACATTGCTCTAGATAAGTTTGGAGTAGTTAATTTCTATTTCATTAGTAGATTGTTATTGTTAATAGTCTGTGGATAAGTGAATTGTTATTGTTTGTTAAATATTGCATTTAGGATTGCATGTTAATTATAGCTTTTGATAGTACGTATGTTTGGGGCCAATGATGAAATTAAAATTTGCATAAACAAGTCTAGTAAGGATTGTTGAGTCAGTGATATGATTTTCTTGACATAACGTAAATCTTTATCTGTTTGACACTGATATTATCAGGATATCGCATTTTAAAAAATGACCATATTGGCTATGATAGTTTAAATGGATAGACAATAGAGTTCTAAAGGATGAATGCTAGTAAAATGAAGGAACAATTTGAATAGCTAGTGAATGCTGAATTTAGACATAAACTCAAGTTTGGGGGGGGGGGAATATTTGGAATATATAAGCTTTAAATATATATATATATATATATATATATATATATATATATATATAAATAAGTGGCATGCTTGTCTAGTTTTGTGGCCTTTGTTACTTGAGTAAGTAAGCCCTAGGGGATTGTCTTTACACCAAGCGCCCTAAGGTCTTAATGGCTTGGGAGTCGTTGGTCGAAAGCTCGTTAAGGTAACACTGAAAATCCTAAGGGAATAAGACAATTCATAGTTATGAGAAAAAAAATTTAATAAAGCGGGAAAAGTGCAAAAAGCCCCCGTTAAAAAAAAGAATAAGTATTCCATTTTGACCCTTGGACTATGGTGATTGTTTGATTTCAGTTGAATCAAGCTTATTTGATGAGTTCTCAAGTTTACACTGTATGATGCCTTCAAAGAAAGCTATTATCTTTCATATTTTTGCCTTTCATTGGATAGCATGGTTGTTGGTCACACACACACGATATCAGTAATAACAGATTTAGATTCAGTGATTGTTGGGATATTATTGAACTGCATTAACATGATGTATTAGCATGTTTTTTGATTTTTCTGAGGCCTATGGATATATGGTGTGCTATTTAATTGCTGGAATTACGAACGTATAGATAGTAGTAGGTGCATTTGCATGGTTGTTTAGTTGTTTTCGTGTCTTGTGTTTTGTTGCTTGAGGACACGCAAATATTTAAGTTTGGGAGTATTTGATGATTGGGTAATATACCCATGAATCGAATATTTTTGGGCTTAAATTATTGTATTCTCAAGGCATTTAGATTCATTTTTACTGTGTTTATGCAGTTATTTTGCAAGATTCGGGAGCTGTAGGGGCAATTCTGGGAGTTTCAAGCTGATAATGGAATAATGGTAAATAATCTGAAGAGCAGCGCTGGGGCGCTCAAGCTAGTGTATTTCCCAGCGTTGGGGCACTGGGCCGTGATGTCAGTTGACCAGGGCACGCGTTTTACTTTTGTTTGACTTGCTGAATGGAGGTTGTTTGAAGCCAATTTGGACTAGGATTGCTAGAGTGGATAAGTGGAGTATATAAAGGAGATTTTAATTAAAAGAGGGATCTATCTACACAATTGGAGGCTGATCAAGGAGTCAAGGGGAGAATTTGAAGAATTTTACTTGGAGTTTTTCTTCTTCTTCATTCTTTCAATTGGTGTAATTCTTTTAGGATGATTTGCAAAAGATTGTTGGTTTTAATTTCTATCATGAACTAATTTCTTTAATTAAGATTTCAATTGAACCTTTTATGGCTATGAATTAATTGTTTGATTTATTCCAATTATTTGTGTTGAAGTGAGTTGTTTATCTTGCCTTGTGCTTATTGATTAATTATTTGGCCAGTAATTACCTTATTACTCTAGAAGGAATTGAAAGAGGAAATATAGGGTTAGAACTGGGCACGATAATATGCGACTTAGTTATTTGCAAAGTAAATAATTAAGTTTGTGAATTGAATGGAAATATTTGTTCACCGCATGTAACACATAAGGAATTAGAATTGAAAGGAGTTTAATTCAATTATTTTGCATAGGAATATAGCAAGATTAATCTGGATTAAATAGAAGGCAATTGATCACTTGGAAAAGGACTTTTGGCACTTGAGAATTCCTGTTAACAATTCAGTAGGCTTAATAATTGGAATAATTGGATAATTGATTTGTAGTTTATAATTGGGGATATTGGAGTCTTAATCCTTATTTACCTGAAGTTATTCATTCAAATCCTATTTTTGTTTATTTGCTTTCTTTTAGACTAATCTCCTTTAAATTGTTTAACTTAATTTTCTTAATTATAAAAATCACATTTTATGGTTGTTTAAATAAAATTGGATTGATACAATACTAATAGTTGGAATTTATTAATTAGAATTCTCTGTGGGATCGACACTCTATCTTATCAGTTTATTACTTGTTGACCGTGTATACTTGCACGTTTGCTTTGATTGTGAAATCTGCTAATAGCTACCCTATACATGGTTAAATTCTTCTGTTATTCCATTCCTTAATATTATGTTGGAATAACCTGTCTATGTGAAGTACTGCATATATGGTGAAATTCTTCTATTATTCCATTCTTTATTATTCTGTCAGAATATCCTGTCTGTGCATTTTACGCATGACCTGGTTCCATTCTTTATTATTCTGTCAGAATATCATGTCTGTGCGTTTACACATGACCTAGTTCCGTTATTTATTATTCTGTAGGAATAACCTGTCTGTGCGGTCTATCGCATACATGGTGAATTCTATTATTATTCCATTCTTTATTATTCTATTGGGAATAACCTATCTGTGCGGTCTCTATTGCATGCATGGTGAATCCTTCTGTTATTCCATTCTTTATTATTCTGTTGGAATAACCTGTCTATGTGGATTACCACATACATGGTGAATGATCCTTTGTATTCATTCCTTATTAAATTATGGAAATGATCTATCTACGTGGATTACCGCATGGCGGGCGAAAATCCATTTGCAGTTTCATATATTCTATTATACTCAGTTGGTTAAAGTTTTGGCTTCTATACTCCATGAAATTAGTAGAATATCCTGGATATTTGCGCTTCATCCAGTATCTTTTCATGAAAATATTCTTCTGAGCATTCTTAAATTTTATTAAGCAGTATCATGTTGACAATTTGGACGTTATTAGTTCTTGGAAAAATTGATTCTTGAACTTGTTTTATTGAATTCTTATATCATTGTCATCATCCTCATATTTATATTATGTTGAAAGTCATCTGTGGCCTGTAGTGCATAGATGGACTTGGTATGATTATAACCAAGGATTATTCGGTATAATCATGACCGTAATGTTACAAATGATGTGGTTAAAGTCCTCATTGGCCCGTAGAACATTGATGGACAGTTGTCGGCATGATCGTGACCATTGATGAATACACGAATATCCTTGGCCCGTAATGCATGAATAATTTGTGGTTGTGATACTAATGAATATCCTTGGCCGTAGTGTAGGGATGATGTGGATTAAGCTGAGTCTCAGCGATAAAAGTGATGAAAAAAACTTTTTTAAATCATAAAAGATAGTAGATTTTATTCTCTACTTGACTCTTTTAATGGATTACTTGTTCTGCTGCAGTTAAACTTGATGTTTGTTATATTTTATCAGTTTAACATTATTGAAGACTAATGATAATTTATTCTACATTATCTTAGTCATAATATTTCTTACTGGGCTAGTTGAGCTTACCCCTTTCTTTCACTGTTCTCTTCAAGAAATGAGAACGTAGTCGGGACTAGTCGGGAAACGGAGTGACGGTCCAGATGATAGTATTAGTAGTCCTCACTATTCTGTTAAATAGTGTGACAATAAATGTAATGAGGGCTCCTTTGAGTGTAGATATTGTCTAGATGACAATATTCTTATTAAAACTCTCAATTTATGTTTTGTTGTATTTTACACGACTGTTGTATAATTAGTTTGTATTTGTATTCAGTACCTTGTATCTGGAGACCCATAATGGGTGATGTATACCTATTTTGGGGGCGTCACAGTTGGTATCAAAGCTTAGGGATATGATCCCTGGCTGAGATGTGAGACAAGAACTAGGAGGGAAGAGACGGAGAATTCCTTTGCTAGTATGATCTACCTAAGTTTATTTGGTATTTAATTGGTCGGTCAGAGTATAGGGATAATATATGATATGTTAATTAACTCATATTTTGTGGCAATATTTGAAAATGACATCCGAGAATGTTGAGAACATCAATGGATCACAAGAGATCGTTGAGTCTCCACAGATCAATAATCAGGATAATGTGCATCAGGAAGGCGACAATCCTCAGGCAAACAACAACACTAACCAGATGATGAACGATGGAATGTTCAGAGGCTTTATGCAATTCATGCAACAACAGGCAAGAGCGACTCCTGTCCAAAATGCAGGTGGAAACACTGGCAACTCTCGGACGATCACCGCTAAGCAGTTCAAGGAACTGGGACCATTGATGTTTTTTGGAGAGCCAAAACCACTTAAGGCGGAGACGTGGATAAAGCAGATCTGCAAGATATTTGATGTCTTGGGATGCTCCGAGGAGCAAAAGGTTCCCTTTGCCACCTTCATATTGCGAGCGGAGGCAGATTACTGGTGGGAATCTGTAAAGCGTACTCAACCTGCCGCACTGAAGATGACTTAGGAAAAGTTCCAAGAATTGTTCAACGACAAGTACTTTCCTGAAAGTATTCGTCACATGAAGGAGGTAGAGTTTATCAAGCTGGAGCAAAAAAATATGTCCGTGTCACAATACGATGCCAAGTTTGCCGAGTTGTCCCGATTTACGTCCCATTTGGTTGATAATGAGGAGAGAATAACGCGAATGTTTCTAAGAGGTTTGAAACCTGAGATACGTCAATATCTTATCTCTCATAAACTGTGTTTATATTCAGATGTTGTTAATAGGGCTCAGTTATTGGAACGCGATAATGAGTCAACCCAACCAAAAGAGAGCAGCCGACAAAATGATAATACCAGTGATAGCAGTCATCGAAGCGGTGACAATAAACGTGGAGGGAATCAACATGCCAAAAATGGTAACCACTTCTGTGAGAATCATGGCCAAAACAATAAGAATGGACATTTCAAGAAGAGGAGATTCAACAATAATGGAAAGACGTCAGCATCAGCACCTGTTGTTAAGGAAGGAGAACGACCACCTATCATATGCTTCAAATTTGGAGGGGAGGGACATATCAGTCCAAACTGCGTGATGCCGTCCAAAGCATGTTATAATTGTGGAAGAGAAGGTCACCTAGCCCGATTTTGTCGTGCACCAAAGTCAAGTCCGGCTAGGATGGAGGCATCTAAGGCCGTCCCAGACAAGACAAAGTCGGTAGTTTAAGTGAGAGCGTTTATTGAGGAACCCGGACAAGGTTATTACGGGTAAGTTAATCATAAATTCTTGTGAAGTCTATACCTTATTAGATGTCGGTTCTACCCATTCTTTTATCTCTCTTGCTTGCGCTCAACGTTTAAATTTGACCCCAGAGAAGTTAGACTTTGACTTATTATTTAAAACTTCATTAGTAGAAACCTTCGTTACCTCCGCTATTTATAAATCTAGTTGATTTAAATCGACACTTTCACGTTACCTGTCGATCTTATCTCTTTGAAAATACTTGCCTTTCATGTGATTTGAGGAATCGATTCGTTAATTATTCATCATGCTAAAATTGATTATTTCGTAAGGTTGTTAGCTTTTATATTCCTAACCAACCTATTATACGAATTCAAGCAACCAACCACTAAAGTCAATCATTGTCATATCAAACCATAAGTAAAGAGCCCCGAACCTTTCGTTGGTGACTTCCTTGTGTGGAATGCACCTAATCTAGACTTTTCGTAGGGGACGTCGTGAATAACGGTGGCAAATTGATAGGTATCAATATGACGTGTTATCCAGGTATTGGATGAGGGTCATAGTTTTGAATGATATTTCTATCGTTAATAAATTGCTTGACGTATTCTTGAATACTTCTTGGCCTACCCCAGAAGCATGAAATTGAATTTTGTATTGACCCCAGTACAAAACCTATTTCTTCAACCAAAACGAACGTATAATGCGCCAAAGACGTTGGCTCAAGATGTTGAAGATTACGATCATACCATTCAATATCATTGTGGAAGAGAGAATGTTGTAGCTGACGCGTTGAGTAGAAGATCATATGCGTTTACGAGTGCGATGTTGTTAACACAAAAACCCATTTCGTATAACTTACAAATGATGAAGATAGAGTTAAAAACTCTAGGGACCCACGTGAAGATAACAAATATACGATTAGAATCGACTTTAATCGATAAAGTTTAAGCCGCTCAAGCTACATACTCAGAGCTGATGAATGTGAAGAAGAAAGTTCAAGAGGGCGTTATTCTAGAAGCAAGAATCGATGAAGAGAGGAAATCTCAACTCTCAATTTTATTGGCCGATTTTAAATCCTCGATCAAGTAGGAACTATAGCCTATAGACTCGTTTTACCGCCAAGTATGTCGCGTGTTCATAACGTTTTTCATGTATCGATGTTACGTAAATATGTGAACGACCCGAACCACATTATTGATTTAGAACCGGACGAGATAGCGAATAATTTAACGTATGAAGATGTACCTGTTAAAAACCTAGAATGTATTAAACACTCAAAGGTTATACCTCAAGAGTTAGAATCTGAAATGAAATCAAGGTATCCTTACCTCTACGACATACCAGGTACGTACCCTAATTTCGAGGGCGAAATTTCATAAGAAGGAGAGATTGTAAGACCCCAACTTTTATGAATAAAGAAGAATTTTCTATAATTATCATTTTTGAATATTATGGAATGAATTTGATATAATGTTATAGTTGCGGGTAATATTTATAAATTTTGCAAAGTACGCAAGTAGTTATACAATATTTGATTGGTCGGGGAATATTCGTACGACAGCACAATCATTGGTGGAACCCGCAACGGAATTATTGTCGGATTGAGAAAATGACAAAAATATTTTATAAAAATAATGGCGGAAGTTTTATCGTTAACTGTTGAAACACCCGGTGTTAAAAGTACAGGAATACGTGTGGTTGCATAGTATCTCACATTAATTGATTCAATTATTGTCGATATTTTATATATTATTAAATAAATAATTGAGATAACAAAGTTGTTAATATTATTATTTACAATATTAACGATGTCTAGAAGTTCTGCCAATGAGAGATTTGGTCACCTAATTGCGCGCCAATAGGGAGAAATCCTTATTGGAAAGCCCCATCTTTCCTGGGAACGACCAAGTCGATTAATAGTGTGAATTATAATAATGATGATGAAGTTTTGTTTTATTAGTATTATTAATGTAATAAAATAGAAAAACTTTTTATATAAAACAGAATACTTTTATAAAATTATTTGTTTTATTAGACTATAAATAGAATATATTATATTCAATTATGCATAGTATTTTGCATAGTAAAATCTTTTTATATAAAACAGAATACTTTTATAAAGTTATTTATTTTATTAGACAATAATTAGAATATATTATATTTTATTATGCATAGTGTTTGCATAGTAAAATCTTTTTATATAAAACAGAATACTTTTATAAAGTTATTCGTTTTATTAGATTATAAATAGAATATATTATATTTTATTGTAAACCAATCTGGATCGTCCATTTAAAAGTAAATCAATCTGGATCGTTCAGGAATTAGTTACTATTCAGTCCATTCTTCTATAAATAGAAATTCATTCCTTCATTATTTCTTACGAATTCACTGAAACTCTAGAGAGAGAAACTATAGAGAGAAAGAAGAAAAGTGTTCTGCTACTTCACCACTTCTATATCCAGTTTCTTTTACGGTAAGGGGTATAATTTCTTTTGTATTCATGAAGAGAACTTCTGTTATTCCATTCTTTATTATTTCGTTGGAATAACCTGTATATGCGGGCTACCCTATACATGGTGAAATTCTTCTGTTATTCCATTCCTTATTATTATGTTGGAATAACCTGTTTATGCGAAGTACTGCATACATGGTGAAATTCTTCTATTATTCCATTTTTTATTATTCTGTCGGAAAATCTTGTCTGTGCATTTTACGCATGACCTGGTTCCATTCTTTATTATTTTGTCAAAATATCATGTTTGTGCATTTAAGCATGACTTGGTTCCGTTATTTATTATTCTGTTGGAATAACCTGTCTGTGCGGTCTATCGCGTGCATGGTGAATTCTGTTGTTATACCATTCTTTATTATTATGTTGGGAATAACCTGTCTGTGCGGTCTCTATTGCATGCATGGTGAATCCTTCTGTTATTCCATTCTTTATTATTCTGTTGGAATAACCTGTCTATGTGGATTACCACATGCATGATGAATGATCCTTTGTATTCATTCCTTATTAAATTGTGGAAATGATCTATCTACGTGGATTACCGCATGGCGGGCGAAAATCCATTTACAGTTTCATATATTCTATTATACTCAGTTGGTTAAAGTTTTGGCTTCTATACTCCATGAAATTAGTAGAATATCCTGGATATTTGCACTTCATCCAGTATCTTTTCATGGAAATATTCTTCTGAGCATTCTTAAATTTTATTAAGCAGTATCATGTTGACAATTTGGACATTATTGGTTCTTGGAAAAATTGATTATTGAACTTGTTTTATTGAATTCTTATATCATTGTCATCATCCTCATATTTATATTATGTTGAAAGTCATTTGTGGCCTATAGTGCATAGATGGACTTAGTATGATTATGATCAGGGATTATTCGGTATAATTATGACCGTAATGTTACAAATGATGTGGTTAAAGTCCTCATTGGCCCGTAGAGAATTGATGGACAGTTGTTGGCTTGATCATGACCATTGATGAATACACGAATATCCTTGGCCCGTAGTGCATGGATAATTTGTGGTTGTGATACTAATGAATATCATTGGCCGTAGTGCAGGGATGATGTGGATCATTTATTAAGCTGAGTCTCAGCGATAAAAGTGATGAAAAAAACATTTTTAAATCATAAAAGATAGTAGATTTTATTCTCTACTTGACTCTTTTAATGGATTGCTTGTTCCGCTGCAGTTAAACTTGATGTTTGTTATATTTTATCAGTTTAACATTATTGAAGACTAATGATAATTTATTCTACATTATCTTAGTCATAATATTTCTTACTGGGCTAGTTGAGCTCACCCCTTTCTTTCATTGTTCTCTTCAGGAAATGAGAACGTTGTCGGGACTAGTCAGGGAACGGAGTGACAGTTCAGATGATAGTATTAGTTGTCCTCACTATTCTGTTAAATCGTGTGATAATAAATATAATGAGGACTCCTTTGAGTGTGGATATTGTCTAGATGACAATATTCTTATTAAAACTCTCAATTTATGTTTTGTCGTATTTTACACAACTGTTGTATAATTAGTTTGTATTTGTATTCAGTACCTTGTATCTGGCGACCCAAGATGGGTGATGTATACCTATTTTAGGGGCGTCACACCTTAGAGTTAGAAGATAGTGGCTATCCTTTGATATCAAACTTCTTTTCCCCAATTCCTTTCTCCAATTCTCTAGCCTTCTCCCAATTCACTCTTCTTTTCTCTTTGTAAGTTTTCTTCTTCCCTTCTACTGAGTCTTTCTTCTCTATTCTAATCTTACGTATTAGAGTTATAACGTATAATATATAATATATCTTAATTATATAATATAAATATAAGTATAACTGATATCAGTTATCATATTTTTGAAAATCAAAAGCCATAAGGCTTATTTGGTTACCCACTTAAAATATAATCATTTAATCCTTATGCCTTGTTTGGTAAAACATAATTAGATTAAAGACTTAATAGGCATTAGGCCTTGTTTGGCAAAACTGAATTAAATTCCTTTAATTTATTTTAATAACTCCTTTATAAAAGGTTATTTGTCACACTTTCATTTAATTAAATTTTTTAATAATCAATTAAATTAATTTTAATAACAATTTATTAAATTACTTTAACACATAAATCAACACCACAAAATTATAATTTTCTATATAATTAAAACTTTATTAATCTACTAACACATCCTTTTAATTACAGATTCAAATTAAAATATAATAATTTATTTAAGCAAAACTCTCTAACTTAATAATTAAATTAAATTAGAATATAATTATTAATTTCCTTAATTATTTATTTAACAAATAATTAACCAAATCGAATTAAATTTGAACAATTACAAATTCAACAATAAACACATCTATTAAATACTTATATAATTCAATAAATATTTAATATAACAATTTAAAAAATTTTGTAATGTTACATCATTCCCTCCTTACAAGGATTCTGTCCTCAGAATCACAATTCAAACAACTCATTTGTCACATTCTCCTCTACTTACAAAGATTCTGTCCCCCAGAATCGAAGACATAGATTAAACAAATAACTCAGGGTAATTCTTGATCATTTCAGCTTCGAGTTCCCACGTAGCCTCTTCGACATTGTGGTTCCTCCATATTACCTTCACAGAAGGTATCACTTTATTTCTGAGCACTTGTTCTTTCCTGTCGACTATCTGGATAGGAACCTCTTTATAAGACAAGTCTTTATCAAACCTGCAATGGTTCGTACTCGATCACGTGCTTGTAATCGGATTTATACGGTCGTAACACCAAAAAATGAAAAATATTATGAATGTTTTGCAATTTTGGAGGTAGAGATACCTCGTAAGCCACCTCTCCAACTTTTCACTGCACTTCGAAGGGTCCAATAAACCTCGGGATTAGTTTCCCCTTTTTACCAAATCGAATTTTTCCCTTCCAAGGAAAAACTTTTAGGAAAACGTAATTTCCTACGTCGAATGCGTGATCTTGTCTGTGTTGATGAGCATATTTCTTTTGTCTGTCTTGAGCAGCTATCAATCTTGTTCTGATGAGTTTGACAACCTCAGTAGTTTGTTGTACAAGTTCTGGTCCTAACAGTTGACGTTCACCGACTTCATCCCAACACAGTGGAGTTCTGCACCTCCTGCCGTATAAAACTTCGTAAGGCAGCATGCCGATGCTTGCGTGGTAACTGTTATTGTAGGCAAATTCCACCAACAGTAATTGTTCATCCCAGCTTCCTTTGAAATCCATGACACATGCTCTCAGCATATCTTCCAATGTTTGGATCATCCGTTCGCTTTGGCCATCTGTTTGCGGATGATATGTCGTACTCATTTGCAATTGTGTTCCCATACATTCTTGTAGTCTCTTCCAAAAGTTTTATGTGAACCTCAAATCTCTATCTGACACAATTGACACTGGAACTCCATGTCTCATTACGATCTCTTTAACATATAGCTTTTCTAGCTGATCAAGATTGAATCTAATCTTTATTGGCAAAAAGTGTGCAGATTTTGTCAATCTGTCCACTATCACCCATATCGTATCGTATCCTTTCTGAGTCGTTGGGAGACCTACCACAAAATCCATCGTGATATGTTCCCATTTCTATTCTGGTATCTCTAACGGTTGAAGTAATCCGCTTGGCCTTTGATGCTTGGCCTTGACTCTCTGACATGTCAAGCACTTTGTAACGCATTCTGCAACGTCTATTTTCATATTTGGCTACCAAAAATGTCACCGCAAATCTTAATACATCTTCGTACTTCCCGGATGAATCGAATATCTCGAGCTATGAGCTTCTGTCAAGATGTCTTCTTTAATATTTGGTACTGCTGGAACCCATATTCATCCCTTGAATCTCAGCATTCCCTCAGTATCAACCTTGTATTTCACTTCTTTTCCCTCGACCATACTTTCTCTTATTTTTCTGCATTCCTCATCCTGCAGTTGAGCATTCTTCACTTTGTCCACCAAAGTTGGACTGGCTTCCATCAGGTATAATTTTTCATCGGATTCTTTTGGAAATTTGATTTCCAACTCTAACCTTGACATTGCTGAAATAAGCTTCCTGCTTATTAGTTAACAACATCAAATTTTCTTTGCCTTTCCTACTCAAGGCATCTGCAACCATGTTTGCTTTGCCTGGATGATAAAAGATCTCACAATCATAATCCTTTATCAATTCCATCCATCTCCTTTGACGCATGTTCAGGTCTTTCTGAGTGAAAATGTACTTCAGACCCTTATGGTCTGTGTAAATCTCACATTTCTCTCCATAGAGATAGTGTCTCCATTTTTTAAAGCTAACACAACCGCCGCCACTCTAAATCATGAGTAGGATACCCTTTTTCGTAGTCTTTCAATTGCCTTGATGCATACGCGATGACTTTTCCTGTTCTGCATAAGAACACATCCTAATCCCTTGTGTGAAGCGTCACTATACGCCACAAAATTTCCTATATTATCTGGTAATGACAACACAGGTGCCATACTTAACTTCTTTTTCAATTCCTGGAAACTTCCTTCACACTTCTTCTTCCAAACAAATTTTACAGATTTCCTCATCAAATTTGTCAACGGAGTGGCAATCTTGGAGAAATTCTGGATAAACTGTCTGTAATACCCTGCCAATCCCAAGAAACTTCTTATTCTGATGGAGTTCTTGGTTGTTCCCAATTTATCAGAGCTTTGACCTTTGATGGATCCACTGAAATTCTATCCTTGTTAATTACGTGCCCAAGAAATTGTACACGTTCAGAATTCACATTTAGAGAATTTCGCGTACAACTTTTCCTTTCTTAGTGTCTCCAGCGTTAGACGTAAGTGTTCCACGTGTTCTTCTTGAGTTCTAGAGTACACCAAAATATCATCGATAAACACCACCATAAACTTGTCTAAAAATGGTTTAAACACCCTATTCATCAAATCCATGAACGTTGCAGGGGCATTTGTCAAACCAAAAGACATCACCAAAAATTCGTAATGTCCATACCGAGTTCAAAATATCATCTTCGGTACATCCTCCTTCCTTACTTTCAGTTGATGATACCCACTTCTCAAATCTATTTTTGAGAAATATCTAACACCCTTCAACTGGTCAAACAAATCATCTATTCTCGGTAATGGGTATTTGTTCTTAATAGTGACTTTGTTTAACTCCCTATAATCAATGCAAAGACGCATTGACCGGTCCTTCTTCTTTACGAATAATATCGGTGCTCCCCACGGTGACACACTCGGCTGAATGTATTTCTTGTCCAATATCTCCTGCAGTTGTACCATCAGTTCCTTCATCTCTACCGGATCCATTCTGTACGGGGCCTTCGATATCAGTGCGGTTCCTAGCACTAAGTCTATCATGAACTCGATTTCTCTGTCAGGCGGAAGTCTTGGCAAATCCTCTGAAAACACGTCCACAAATTCCCTAACCACTAGTATTTCTTCTAGTTTTGCACCCTTCTTCTGAGTATAGACTATGTAAGCTAAATAACCCAAACAGCCTTGACTCAACAACTTCTTGGCCTGCATAATCGTCAGACATCTCATTTGTCTAGGCGATTTGCTACCATTGAAAACTACCTTTGACGGAGTCATAAGGTCTACACATTTCTTTTTGCAGTCAATTATCGCTCCACAATTGAACAATCAATCCATTCCCAAAATAACATCAAACTCTCCAAGCATAATTGGAATTAAATCTACCATCATTATATTTCCCTTAATATTCACCCTACAGTTCTTGTATACGAACCTAACTGGAATTACTTCCTTATTCGCAATTTCTATGTTTAAAGGGAAATTCAATTCTTCACTAGGCAATCCTAATCTCATAGCAACTTCATCAGATATAAATGAGCAAGTAGCACCCGAATCAAATAATACGTAAGCATCAATATCATTGATTGGGATAATACCGGACACCACATCCTTTGATTGCACCGCATCTTGCACAGTCATGTTGAAGGTTCTGGCTGTGGGTTTGGTTGATGTCGTTGGTCCAGTAATGGCATATGTACCTCCACTGCTACCTCCCTTGCTTCCCGTTGTCTCTCCAGCTTTCTTCTTAGGGCACTCACGAGCAAAGTGATCCTTGGACTCGCAAGTGAAGAAAACGTTCTTCTTGGGTTAATTGCAATTTGGGGCGATGTGACCCTCCTGACCACAGTTAAAGCATACTCGTTTCCACATCAAGCATACACCCTTATAAAACTTCTCGCATGTAGAACATGCTTCAAACTTCTTATTCTGCTGGTTATCTTGCTAATTTCCAGCACCCATATTTCCATTCCACTTTCTTTTCAGATTATTGTTACCATTTCCACTACCACCAACTCCATTCTTAACCTCCACTTCATTCTTCTTCTTTTTCTGTTCTTGATTAAACTTGGTTATAGCCTCGCCTCCACCTTCAGTGAGAATTTCATTTTCCATTACGGCTGCAAATGTCTTCAACTGGAATAAGAAACCTTACTATACAACCAGGGTTTCAGTCCCTGTTCAAACCTCTTCGCCTTGCGTTCATCTGTGTTGACTTGGTATGGCGCAAACCTTGCCAACTCGTTAAATTTCGCAGCATACCCTGACACCGTCATCGTTCCCTACTTTAGTTCTAAAAACTGCACTTCTAAATGACTCTTCGAACTCTCTGGGAAATAGGTCTTGAAGAACATCTCCTTAAACCTATCCCAAGTCATAACCCCTAGTCCTCCTTAAGTTTTATTGGCCTGCCACCAATAACTAGCCTCTACTTTCAACATAAATGTTGCAAAAGCAGTATTCTAATCTTCCCCTACTCCCGCAACATCGAACACTTTCTCTATCTCCATGACTCAGGTCTGTGCCTCAATCGGGTTCATGGACCCACGGAATTTTGGTGGTCCAACCGCCTTGAAGACCTTAAATGTTGTAGCTTGATTTTGTGGTTGATTCTATGGTTGATTCTGTAGTGCACCTGTCAGTAACGTCACCAGCTGCTGAACGGGGTTAGCTTCAGTATTATTGTTGTTGGTTCCTTCAGTGATTCTCTGTCGGGGTGGTTGACGTCTTGGAGGCATTTTCTATTAAAAATACACTCATTAGATTATTACTCAACTCTTTTAAGTAATTTCTACTTAAGTTGCCCCCATAAAAGTAATAACCACATAACACATAACACTTTGGATAAAAGAAGATAATAACTTTTATTCATTCTTAATTCTTTGAAAACATCATAACAATAGCATCACTTTTATTTACATTATTTTCCTGAACTATTAAGTTTCAGGACATCATCATCATATCCCATAGGTTACATAACACTTGGGATTTACATAATATTTATCATAACATAAATCATAAATCAAGTAAACTCCCTACGATGTCCTACTAAGAAACTACATAGCCTTACGATGCTCTTCATCCATAATTGGGAACATGGTTCGACGATTTAGTATGTATGATGGAAGCGTCTCAAACTGAATCGGATAACCCATGACCCGATCCTAAGCTCAATTAATCACGGTGTTGAACACATTATTCATTTCCTCCATCTTCATTCTCTTTGCTTGTGCGTCTCCCTCTGCTATTTCGGCTCGTTGATCAGCTTTCTCGTACGCATTTTCGGCCCTTGCCCTCTTAGTAGATTCCTCTTTCAACTTGTTCTTCAACTCTGTAATCTCAGCTCTCATTCGCTCGTTCTCTCCTTTAGTGTGAATTAGCTTATCTTCAAAATTGTTCAGACGTTCCTCTAGGTCCTGAATTTTATCGTCCTTCTGTGCCATCGAGGTCTGTTGCTCAGCTACTATCTCTTGCAATTCCTCGACAGTATATTGAAGTTCCACGTTGCGGTCGTAGACTTCATCATACATACAAGCAGCCATCGAAGTTAGTGGAATCTCTTCCTCCTCGTCCTCGTCATCCTCATTCGCCTGCGGCAACTCAACGGGGTCTTCCTCATCTGTTTCTACATCATCATACTCATCTTCAACCACTGTAAGAAACGGGGCTGACTCCCGTGGAAGTAGTTGTTCCCAAACCACTTGAATGTCACGAGATTCCTCCTCTCTAGGCATCTGAGGTCCTTCCTCCCTAGCATGACTGAATTCTCTGACATTAGCCATCCTGACAACAAGGTTTTTAAGTTTTAGTTATTAATCATCATTACTCGACACTCACGAGCACATAAGTTGTAATCATGTAAGCACATAAGTGTTTTGTTACTTCTTCCTTAAAACTCGATAAGAGTTTATCATCACTATCTTTTCAAAGGTTACTTCCTAAGGCTTTTCCCCACCTAAGGTTCATAACCCAAGGCTTTGATACCAACTTGTGACACCCCCAAACCCAGGTACTTCATTCCCACAGGATTTGGTGTTCACTTAATCAAACATTCATATCTAACTACCCAATCACAATAATATTGAATAATAAAACCTTCCCCATTAAAGGGTTACATAATAAAAATCTCCTAGGTTGTCTAACCTTTAATTACAATCATTCAAATGCGAAAAACAAATAAACTTCATTACAACCATTCAATTTAAAATCTGATAATCAAATATCAACATATTACAAGTCTTCAATACTTGTTCATCTTTCCTTTTCCCTTACTGGTGCTAGGTACATCAACCTTCTCATCCTTAACTGTAATATTTATATAAGCAAGAGTGAGCAAACAAAACTCACTTGAAACAACAATGAATGGAAATCTTTACAACAATTGTCAAATAAGAGGCTCGATAGAATTAAATAATATGATTTATCAACATTCTGAATTATATAACTGAGGGTCCTAAGACCACGAACTATGTCCATAGTTATAAGTAATTTTTCAAATTAAACTTTAACAGTCATAAGACTATAGGGACTCCTCGTACTTAGGGGGGTCAGCCCTTTGTGCAATGTATTGTGCACAAACATTTCAACGCAAAGCGTAAGTTATCCCTAATAATAGGGTTGTTCATCTCAGTATTTAGACTACAAGTCCACACCAAAGTGAGTTTGGTTTGGATACATTTCAAGGTAATTTGGAATTCAACGAACATCAACTAAGGATTAGTTGAATAATACTAATAACATCATATTATGGAATAATCATAACTGAATCGACATAGTAAATTAAAATCATGCTTTAGGAATAATCTAATAGCATACATATTGAATAACTATAACACACCTTGCTTGAACAATATTAAGCCAAGGTTATTTAGAATTGAATACTAAGCATGCATAGCAATTTGAACGATAAAATTGTTCAACATTAGTATATATAAATTTGCATGCTAAACAAGAAGTTATGTAAGACCCCAACTTATTATTAAATGAAATTGAATTTCCTTTATTTATTATTTTGAAATATTAAAGGTTGATTTGATTAATGTGGTTAGTTATGAGTAAAATGCGCTTATATTTCAAATAAGCAAGTGGTTATAAAATATTTATTTTTATTAGAGAATATTCGGTTGGTCGTGGAATATTCTTACTGTCGGGGAATATTCGTACGACGGCGCAGCCTTTTGTGGGCCCCTTAACAGAAAGCGATTGGATGAAGAAAACGACAAGTATAAGTTGTTTATAAATAACAGCGTAGTTGTTACCATTAATACTGTTGGAATACTAAGTGGTTAAAACACAGTAGCACACGGTATTGCACCAATTATTGATTCTTATGTAAGAAGGCACTATCAATAATTGTTACAGTAATTACTGTTTAATATTATATTTTATTGATTCAATAATTGCTACGTTGATATTTTATATTATTGTTATTTTAATAATTGTCACTGCACAGTATTTTTCATTATCAGATAAATAATTCATATTATTTAAATAATATTATTAGATATCATTATTGGTAATATCTAGAAAGTTCTGTCTAAGGATAGGTTTGGTCACCTAATTGCGCGCCAGTAAGGAGAAATCCTTATAGGAAAGCCCCCTCTTTCCTGGAAACGGCCTGGTTGTTAGTATTGTGATTCTGTAATATTATTGGTGAATAATTAATTATTGATTTATATGATAAGAAAAAGATTCAATTTATGTGGATATAGATGGAGAAAATTTTTTAATGTGACAATTGTTGAAAATTGATATTTTATCTTTTCTGATAAAATAATCCATTTAAATATATTATTATATTTTAATAATATAATAATGGTGATATTTTTACAATGAATGTGGGATATATGAATAAATGATAAGGAAGAGTATTTTTGTTACTAAAAATATTAAAAACATGTTTTTCATGTTTGTGGACCCCATTTCTTGACTGAAATTTGATTATAGTCCTGTAAAATCATCCGTATGTGGATTTCGGTCAACTTCTGCTTGGAATTTGGAAAAACTTAAAACTACAAAGTTGTAGACCGGTGTATTGGGTCTAAATTGATTTTTGGAGTTTTAAATATTTTTGTTTAGAAAAACGTTTTTGTGGTTTTTGGCACTTGTGTGGCTGATGTTTTGGCCAAAGAAGTGGGCGTAGGAAGTTTAAGAAAAATATATTAATATTTTATTAAATTTTTTTCTTTGGTATTCTAAGCATTTTCCTATAAATAGGGTGCTTAGGTTAGAATTAAAAATAACACCAGAAACTTAAATCTTTTCTCTCTATATTATCGAGCGTATTCTTGTGAGTATTTTGATACTTTGAGTGTTGTTATACGGTGCAAGTTCCCTTCAGCACTATATCCGGTATTCCAGCTAGAAGTACAGTCTTTTCGAGGTAAGTGAAGTTATTTTTTTATAAATGATATTATTTCTTTCAATATCATTATGCCGGAATATTGGTAATATTTTTCTTGTGAAATTCTTGTCTTTTAGTATCGGGGTTACTATCCACGTATACGGCACTATTCACGTATATGGTACTATTCATAAATATGGCACTATTCACAAAAAAAATTAAATTTTCATTTTTTATCCAAAATATATATTATGGATACTAGCTTTGATTGTATCCATGTTTTGGTCTTCATTCTTGAATTTTACTTCACTATGATTATTTATGAAGTAATTTTCAACTTGGATTGCTTGAAGTACGAATCCTTAAAATTTGTTCTTTTATTTCACTGGATTCGTTTCTTTAAAAATATTTTTCATCATCCTCAGTTCTAAATGATGATATTACTAAATATCTTTGACCTGTAGTGCAAAGATTAATAATTTTCTAATGAATATCTTTGGCCGTAGTGCAAAGATGAACAAGTTTTGAGATGAATATGACCAACTAATGAATATCTTTGGCCTGTAATGCAAAGATGAATATTTGATTCAAGATGAATATTGATTGATGTTACAGGGATAAAATATTGATGATGGACTTTTAAATTCATAGATTATAGTAGATTACATTCTCTACGTAACTTTTCTAATGAATTGTTATTTTCGCTGCGAATATTGATTAAAAACTTGTTGTCAATTGTATTCTATCGAATTTTTCCCTGTTGAAGACTAACGATAATTTTTCTATATTATCTTAGTCATAATGTTCTTTACTGGGCTAGTTGAGCTCAGCCTTTTCCTTTTTGTTCCATTTTTCTTCTCAGGAGGCGAGAATGTGGCGAGTACTAGTTGGGGTATGGAATGATGGTTCTAGAAGTTGTCTTAGTAGTCCTCACTATTTTGTAAAATAGTGTATCATTAATTATAATGTGAACTTATTTGAGTTTGGATATTGTCTAGATGACAATATTTGTATTTAAACTCACAGTTTATGTGTTGTCGTATTTTGTACGACAATTGTATAAATAAAGTTGTAGTTATTTATCTACCATGTATTTGGCGACTCAGAATGGGTGTTGTATGCCTATTTTGGGGACGTCACAGTTGGTATCAGAGCTTAGGGATATGGTCTCTGGAGGAGATTTGGGAATAGAACTAGGAGAGGAGAGACGAGTAAATCCTTCGCTAGTGTGTCCTACCTAAGCTTATTTGTTGGTTGGTCAAAATATAGGGATATTGTGTGATATGATAATTTCTTTAATTAACCCTTGTTTTATTGCAGTATTTGAGAATGGCAACTGAGAATGTTAACAGTGGAGTAAATGAGACCGTGGAGACACCTTTACTCACCAATGAGGAGAACGTGCAACAGGCCAGCAATGTTCCTCCTGTAAACAACACTACTGATCAGACAATGAATGATGGGATGTTTAGAAGCTTTTTACAGTTCATGCAAAATCAGACGAAGAAGACTCGTGTACAAAATATAGGTGGAAATGATAGCAACACACGGTTTGTCACAGCCAAGCAGTTCAAAGAGTTGGGACCACCAGAATTCTGGGGAAAGCCGGATCCGATTAAGGCGGAGACGTGGGTCAAGCAAATTACCAAGATATTTTATGTCTTGGGATGCACAGAGGAACAGAAGGTTCCATTCGCCACTTTTATGTTCCATAATGAGGCAGATTACTGGTGGGAATCTGTGAAGCGTACCAATCCAGCTACAGTCGGCATGTCTTGGGAGACATTCCAAAAACTGTTCAATGATAAGTATTTTCCCGAAAGTATTCGTCATATGAAGGATGTGGAGTTTATTAGATTGGAACAGAATAACATGACGGTGTCCCAGTACGAAGCGAAGTTCGCGGAGTTATCTTGGTTTGCACCTCATTTGGTGGAGAATGAGTAATGTATGGCACGGATGTTTCTGAGAGGTTTGAAACTCGACATACATCATTATCTCATTTCTCATAAATTTTCTCTATATTCAGATGTTGTCAACAGGGCTCAATTATTAAAGCGAGATAACGAGTACGTTCAACCAAGGGACCACAACTAGGGTCATACCGGTTACAGTAGTGATTGGAGAAACGATAACCAGCAGGGAAAGAAAAATACAGACAAAAGCGGTAACCACTCTGGTGGTAATCATGGCCATGAAAATAGAAGCGAGTCGGGAGGAGATTTTAAAAAGAGGAGATTCAATAATGACCATGTGAAGACGTCAGCACCAGCAGCAACTGGTTCTAAGGGAGGAGAACAACCACCAGTCGTATGCTATAAATGCAGAAAAGAGGGATATATTAGCCCAAACTGTCTACAACAGTTCAAGGTATACTATAATTGTGGAAAAGAAGGATAAATTGCTCGAGATTGTACGGTAGCGAAACCAAATCCATGGGGGATGGTGACTCAAAAGGCTATCCCAAAAAAGTCAAAGTCAACGTTTCCTGGAAGAGCATTTGTCGTGACTGGTCAAAATGCGAGGAACCCAAATGAGGTGATCACGGGTAAGCTAATCATAAATTCTTGCGAAGTTTATACCTTACTAGATATCGGTGCTACCCATTCATTTATCTCTCCTGCTTGAGCTCAACGTTTAAAATTGACTCCGGAGAAATTAGACTTTGATTTATCTGTGGAGACTCCGTTAGGAGAAACTTTCATTACATCCACTGTTTATAAATCTTGTTTGATTCAAGTTGGCACCATCACATTACCTGTTAACCTTATCTCTTTAAAGATACTTGCTTTTGATGTGATTTTAGGGATTAATTGGTTAACTACTCATCATGCCAAAATTGATTGTTTTCGTAAGGTTATTAGTTTTCATATTCCTAACCAACCTATTGTACGAATTCAAGCAACTAAACCACTAAAATCAATCACTGTCATATCAAGTCATAAAGCTATTCATTTATTAAAAAATGGATGTCAAGCTTTCTTAGCCCATGTTATGGATTTGAATAAAGACACGTCAGATTTGAATAATATTCATGTTGTTAGTAAATTTCCTGACGTATTTCCTGACGTATTTCCTGAAGAACTTCCCAAACTACCCCCAGAACGTGAAGTTGAATTCTTTATTGACCTTGAACCTGGTACAAAGCCCATTTTTAAAATCCCATATCGAATGGCTCCTATTGAACTTCAGGAGTTAAAGGTCCAACTATAGGATTTATTGGACATCGGTTTTATTCGTCCTAGTACATCTCTTTGGGGTGCTCCTGTTTTATTTGTAAAGAAGAAAGACGGGAGTATGCGACTTTGTATTGACTATCGAGAATGAACCATGTCACCTATCAAGAATAGGTATCCGCTACCTCGCATTGATGACCTGTTTGACCAGTTACAAGGAGAACAATTCTTTTCAAAGATCGATCTTCGTTCTGGATATCATCAGCTAAAGATTAAAACTGAGGATATTTCAAAGACTGCCTTTAGAACTCGGTACGGACATTATGAATTCTTAGTCATGTCTTTTGGATTGACTAATGCTCCTACGACTTTCATGGATATGATGAACCGAGTATTCAAGGAATATTTGGATCAGTTCGTTGTTGTCTTTATTGATGACATCCTCATATATTCCAAAAGTCGTGAAGATCATGAGCACCATTTGAAGCTGGTACTCCAAAGGCTTCGTGAAAACAAGCTATATGCCAAGTTGAAGAAATGCGAGTTCTGGCTTGAGGAAGTAGCATTTCTTGGGCACGTGGTGTCAAAACATGGAGTATCTGTTGATCCAGCGAAGATTAAAGAAATACAAATTTGGGGGCAACCGAAGTCGGTGATCGAAGTACGTAGCTTTCTGGGCTTAGCTGGTTATTATCAGAGATTCGTGGAGGGATTTTCTCGAATTTCTACTCCGTTAACTCAGCTAACTCGGAAGGATACAAAATTCGTATGGAGCGAGGAATGCGAGAAGAGTTTCCAATAGCTTAAGAGGAGATTCATTTTGGCACATGTTCTGACAATACCATCTGGTTCGGATGGATTTGTTATCTACAGCGATGCTTCGGGCAAAAGGTTAGGATGTGTTCTCATGCAACATGGGAAAGTCATAGCCTATGCCTCGCGACAACTTAAAGAATATGAAACGAATTATCCTACTCATGATCTAGAGTTGGCAACAGTCGTTTTCACGCTAAAGATCTGGAGGCACTATCTATATGGGGAGAAAGTGGAGATATATTCAGACCATAAAAGCCTCAAATATTTCTTCACCCAAAAGGAACTCAACATGCGGCAACGACATTGGCTCGAGCTATTGAAAGATTACGACCACACCATTCAATATCATCCTGAAAAAGCAAACTGTGGTAGCTGACGCTTTGAGTAGAAGATCATATACGGGAACGAGTGCGATGTTGTCAACACAAAGGCCCATTTTGTGTGATTTACAAAAGATGAAGATAGAATTCAAGACTCCGAGGACCCATGCGATGATGTCAAGTATACACATAGAACCGACTTTAATCGAAAAAGTTAAAGTTGTTCAAGCCACAGACCCGGAGCTGATGCGTATGAAGAAGAAAGTACAAAAAGGTGCTATTCTAGAAGCAAGAATCGATGAAGAAAGAATACTTCGAGTCCACTCCAGACTTTGTGTTCCTAATGACTCTGATTTAAAATACAAGATCATGATGGAGGCACACAATACACCGTTTGCAATCCATCCTAGAAGTACCAAAATGTATCGTGTTCTTCGACATACATTTTGGTGAAACAATATGAAGAGAGAGATTACAAAGTTTATCTCGAGGTGTTTAACTTGTCAACGTGCAAAGGCGAAGCATCAAGTGTCTAAAGGTCCATTGCAACCACTTGAGATTCCAAAAAGGAAGTGGGAACACATTACCATCGATTTCTTTACGGGTCTTCCCACGGTTTCTCAAGGCATAGATGTTATTTGGGTTATTGTTGATAGATTAACCAAGTCTGCTCATTTCTTGCCGATACAGGAGACTTATTCCCTTGAACGTCTTGCTCGTATGTATGTAAACGAGATTGTGAGATTGCATGGCATGCCAGTATCCATAGTTTCGGATAGTGACCCAAGATTCACATCACGATTTTGGGTTAGCTTGCAAAAAGCTATGGGCACGGATTTATGATTCAGTTCAGCATACCATCCTCAAACAGACGAACAATCAGAGAGGACTATTCAAACTCTTGAAGATCTAAGACTTTGTGTCCTAGACTTCAAAGGAAGTTGGGATAAGTATTTACCATTGGTGGAATTCTCCTACAACAACAGTTATCAGGCAAGTATAGGTGTGGCTCCATTCGAAGCATTGCATGGACGAAAGTGTCGCTCTCCAGTATGTTGGGATGAGGTGGGTGAAACAAAATTGTTTGGACCAGAGTTGGTACGTATTACTACAGAAAAGATCCAAATGATTCAACAACGTATACAAACAGCATAAGATCGACAAAAGAGTTATGTTGATCTTCATCGAAAGGACGTGGAATTTAGTATTGGGGATCATGTGTTGTTGCGTGTTGTTGCATGTTGCTCCATGGAAGGGAGTTACAAGATTTGGGAAGCGAGGAAAACTCAATCCACAATTTATTGGTCCATTTTAGATTCTTGACTGAATAGGAAATGTGTCTTATAGACTCGAGTTACCTCCAAGTATGTCTTATGTTCATAATGTTTTTCATATATCTGTGCTTCGTAAATATGTGAAAGACCCAAACCACGTTATTGAGTTAGAACCGAATGAGATAGCCGAAGACTTAACGTACAAGGAGGTACCTGTCAAGATCTAGGATAGGAAGGAGCATGTTCTACGCACAAAGGTCATACCCCAAGTTAAAGTTTTGTGGAGAAACCATGTTATTGAGGAAATGACCTGGGAGTTGGAAACGGAAATAAAAGCGAGGTATCCTCACCTTTTCGAAACACCAGTTACGTACGTTAATTTCGAGGACAAAATTTCATAAGGAGGGGAGGTTGTAAGACCCCAACTTATTATTAAATGAAATTGAATTTCCTCTATTTATTATTTTGAAATAGTAAAGGTTGATTTGATTAATGTGGTTAGTTATGGGTAAAATGCGCAAATATTTTAAATAAGCAAGTGGTTATAAAATATTTATTTTTATCAGAGAATATTCGGTTGGTCGTGGAATATTCTTACTGTCGGGGAATATTCGTATGACGGCGCAGCCTTGTGTGGGCCCCATAACGAAAAGCGATTGGATGAAGAAAACGACAAGTATAAGTTGTTTATAAATAACGGCGTAGTTGTTACCATTAATACTGTTGGAATACCCGGTTGTTAAAACACATTAGCACACGGTATTGCACCAATTATTGATTCTTACGTAAGAAGGCACTACTCAATAATTGTTACAGTAATTACTGTTCAATATTATATTTTATTGATTCAAAAATTGCTACGTTGATATTTTATATTATTATTGTTTCAATAATTGTCACTGCATAGTATTTTTCATTATCAAATCAATAATTCATATTATTTAAATAAAATTATTAGATAGCATTATTGGCAATGTCTAGAAAGTTCTGTCTAAGGAGAGGTTTTGTCACCTAATTGCGCGTCAATAAGGAGAAATCCTTATTGGAAAGCCTCCTTTTTCCTAGGAACGGTCTGGTTGTCAGTATTATGATTCTGTAATATTATTGGTGAATAATTAACTATTGATTTATATGATAAGGAAAATATTCATTTTATGTGGATATAGATGGAGAAAAAATTTTAATGTGACAATTGTTGAAAATTGATATTTTATCTTTTTTGATAAAATAATCCATTTAAATATATTATTATATTTTAATAATATAATAATGGTGATATTTTTGCAATGAATGTGGGATATATGAATAAATGAGAAGAAAAAGTATTTTTGTTACTAAAAATATTAAAAAAATGTCGTGACTGAAATTTGAATATAGCTTGTAAAATCGTTCGTATGTGGATTTCGGTCAACTTCTACTTGGAATTTGGAAAAATTTAAAACTACAAAGTTGTAGAGAATTGAATTTCCTATGGAATGGACATAAGATTTGAATTTTTCTGATAAAAGGGCTATTTATTATGAATTATTGAAGTTCGGATATATTAGGTCTAAATTGATTTTTGGAGTTTTAAATATTTTTGTTTAGAAAAACATTTTTGTGGTTTTTGGCACTTGTGTGGCTGATTTTTTTGCCAAAGAAGTGGGCGTAGGAAGTTTAAGAAAAATATATTAATAT
Organism: Panax japonicus; assembly: GCA_020205505.1. Lineage (NCBI taxonomy): Eukaryota > Viridiplantae > Streptophyta > Magnoliopsida > Apiales > Araliaceae > Panax > Panax japonicus. The sequence goes on from CM035106.1 coordinate 19,030,209, forward strand.
TATATTAAATTTTTTTCTTTGGTGTTCTAAGCATTTTCCTATAAATAGGGTGCTTAGGTTAGAATTAAAAATAACACCAGAAACTGAAATCTTTTCTCTCTATATTATCGAGCATATTCTTGTGAGTATTTTGATACTTTGAGTGTTGCTATACGGTGCAAGTTCCCTTCAATACTATATCCGGTATTCCAGCTAGAAGTACAGTCTTTTCTAGGTAAAGGATGTTATTTTTTTATAAATGATATTATTTCTTTCAATATCATTATGCCGGAACATTGGTAATATTTTTCTTGTGAAATTCTTGTCTTTTAGTTACGGGGTTACTATTCACGTACTATGGCACTATTCACGTATACGGTACTATTTACGAATACGACACTATTCATAAAAAAATTAAATTTTCATTTTTATCCAAAATATCTATTATGGATACTAGCTTTGATTGTATCCATGTTTAGGTCTTCATTCTTGAATTTTACTTCACTATGATTATTTATGAAGTATTTTTGAACTTAGATTGCTTGAAGTACAAATCCTTAAAATTTGTTCTTTTATTTCACTGGATTCGTTTCTTTAAAAATATTTTTCATCATCCTCAGTCCTAAATGATGATATTACTGAATATCTTTGGCTTGTATGCAAAGATTAATAATTTTCTGATGAATATCTTTGGTCGTAGTGCAAAGATGAACAGGTTTTGAGATGAACATGACCAACTGATGAATATCTTTGGCCTGTAGTGCAAAGATGAATATTTGATTCAAGATGAATATTGATTGATGTTACAGGGATAAAATATTGATGATGGACTTTTAAATTCATATATTATAGTAGATTTCATTCTCTACGTAACTCTTCTAATGAATTGTTATTTCCGCTGCGAATATTGATTTAAAACTTGTTGTCTATTGTATTCTATCAGATTTTTCCCTAGCGAGTACTAGTCGGGGTATGGAATGATGGTTCTAGAAGTTGTCTTAGTAGTCCTCACTATTTTGTAAAATAGTGTATCAATAATTATAATCAGGACTTATTTGAGTGTGGATATTGTCTAGATGACAATATTTGTATTTAAACTCACAGTTTATGTGTTGTCGTATTTTGCACGACAATTATATAAATAAAGTTGTAGTTGTGTCTATACCATGTATTTGGCGACTTAGAATGGGTGTTGTATACCTATTTTGTGGGTGTCACAAGTTAAATACAAGAATATATTGCTCAATATCAAAATAAAGTTTAGAAATCTTGTATCACTATATTGTAATCGAATTAGAAACAATAATTAACTCAACAAGATAATAGATTAGAGAACTTGCCTTGCTCGTTGGTAAAACCGAACAATTCGAATCACAATACCATATATATATATATATATATATATATATATATATATGTGTGTGTGTGTGTGTGTGTGTGTGTGTGTGTGTGTGTGTGTGTGTGTGTGTCATCGTGACATAGTTAGTTACTACCACTTTACAAACATAACTAAGTACATTCATCATGTGAGATTTGATTTTTAATCACATAATCAAGTTACAAAACAAGTTAATTGTTAATAACATGCTCATTCTTGGTATAGAAATATTGAAATCATAATTTAACAGTCCTACTATTAACACATAACAACTTTTTCAGACTTTGTGTACAACATTTGCACTGTCTGACCATTCTGCTAACTCGTGCTGCGGCGCCACAGTTTATACTGTGGGTCGGTGCTGCGGCGCGAAGAAGGCGTTGCGGCACGAGAATTATACTATGAGGCCGCACTGCGGCGTGGCACCGGCGCTACGGCACGAGAACTATACTGCGAAGCCGCGCTGCGGCGCCGAATTGCAGACTTCGACAACCAGCTACGAAAATCACATTAACAAAGCCAATTTTGGCCAACAAGCTACTTTCTAACAGCCTAATTAGCATGTAATTCTTACAGAGACTTTATATAAACGTATTTCAAAGACTCTTAACATGATTATACTCATAAAACAACACAAATATCGAATTTAAAACATCCAATTTCACTATTTTTGATAAAAACTCACTTTTTGATGTTTTCAATGAAAATCAACACTGTGATTTTGTTTTTCAACTAAATCAGTTAATTCAAAGTACCTTATTTATGTTTATACAACCTCTTTCAAATACAATAGTCAATTTTTCAACTAAACAACTAATTAAACCTTAATTTTACCTTAAACTAAACAATATTCATATATATTCATATAAACTCACTCTAATATAGTTTTCTTTACAAATTACATACATAACATCAATTCATTGACTATACTCATATATAACTTATGAAAATAGTTTGACAACAACCAATTTATCATATAAAACTATCTATAACAAATAATTCAATTTCTACAAAGATTTTATAGAGAAAATTGGGAGAGAATACAACTTCAATTTAAAAAAATAACAGAGTTTAGATGATACCTTAGAGTTAGAAGATAATGGCTATCCTTTGATATCAATCTTCTTTTCCCCAATTCCTTTCTCCAATTCTCTAGCCTTCTCCCAATTCACTCTTCTTTTCTCTTTGTAAGTTTTCTTATTCCCTTCTACTGAGACTCCCTTCTCTATTCTAATCTTACGTATTAGAGTTATAACGTATAAGATATAATATATCTTAATTATATAATATAAATATAAGTATAACTGATATCAGTTATTATATTTTTGAAAATCAAAAGACATAAGGCTTGTTTGGTTACCCACTTAAAATATAATCATTTAATCCTTATGCCTTGTTTGGTAAAACATAATTAAATTAAAGACTTAATAGGCATTGGGCCTTGTTTGGCAAAACTGAATTAAATTCCTTTAATTTATTTTAATAACTCTTTTATAAAAGGTTATTTGTCACACTTTTATTTAATTAAATTTTTCAATAATCAATTAAATTAATTCTAATAACAATTTATTAAATTACTTTAACACATAAATCAACACCGCAAAATTATAATTTTCTATATAATTATAACTTTATTTAATCAACTAACACATCCTTTTAATTACAAATTCAAATTAAAATATAATAATTCATTTAATCAAAACTCTCTAACTTAATAATTAAATTAAATTAGAATATAATATAATAATTAATTTCCTTAATTATTTATTTAACAAATAATTAACCAAATCGAATCAAATTTGAACAATTACAAATTCAACAATAAACACATCCATTAAATACTTTTATAATTCAATAAATATTTAATATAACAATTTAAAAAATTCTGGAATGTTACAGTCTCACCGTTTATAAAAATGATGACATGTGCGAAGCACTAATATCACAGATAGATATTTAGCAATGCAGTTAGTAAAATGCATTCGTACACATTCATCATAAATATAAATGCAACATTCACACACAAGCATATAACATTTTTGAAAAGTTTGTAATAGCTGCTTAAGCCATCTTACTGGAGTTCCCAGTAGAGTCGCCACCCCTCGATGTCGGGATTTTTAGTTGTCCCTTTTTCATTACTTATTTTTTGGTGTTCTCATTGTTATGTGAGATTTGTTTGAAAAAACAAGTGAAAAAGGTCCGACATGTATAATGTCGACGATTTGACTTTAAGAGTTGTCGGTTGGTGTTTTTAACTGGTTGCACCAACGCAACCGAAAAGGTATGCACATTGACCCAGTGATTTCACACTGCTAAACGGGTCTGTGAAACCAAGATTCATTTTGGGTCTGGAGGCTTAATTATACGGAGGGAAGGTGTTAGGCACCCCCCGACATTCGTGTTGCCACGGTGATCGCCACTTTTCAAAGAAACTGTTATATGAATGTTTGTGTGTTTGTGGATCAATGTGCAATTATTTAAAAAGTAGTGCGAGACCTCGTTCGCACCTATATACAAAGGGTTTAAATTTATAACAAAATTCAATTTTAAACAGATATAGCAATGAAGTTTTATAAAAGAGGTTTTTCTAACCCTGTGCCTGTTGATCGATTTCGCAATCAATGAATACGTGCAAGTATACACGGTCAACAAATAATAAAGTGAAAGTAGAGTATCGTTCCCACGAGAAATTATTTAATAAAAATTACCAAATACTAACTCTTAACCAAATCAATTTTATTTAAACAATTGTAAATTGTGAATTTTCTAATTAAGAAAACTAAATTAAACAATTAAATGAGATCAGTCTAAAAGAAAGCAAATAAACAAAACTAAGATTTGATTGAATTCAGGCAAATAAGGATTAAGACTCCAATATCCCCAATTATGAACTATAAATCAATTATCCCAATTATTATGTCTACTGAATTGTTAACAGGAATTCTCAAATGCCAAAAGCCCTTTTCCAAGTGATCAATTGCCTTCTATTTAATCCAGATTAATTTTGCTATATTCCTATGCAAAACAATTGAATTAAACTCGTTGTAATCCCCAATTCCTTATTTGTTACATGCGGCGAACAGATATTTCCATTCTATTCACAAACCTAATTATTCACTGTGCAAATAACTAAGTAACATGATATCATGCCCAGTTTTAACCCTAGAATTCCTCTTCCAATTCCTTCAAGAGTAACAAAGTAATTACTGATCAGATAATTAATCAATAAGCATAAGGCAAGATAAGCAACTCACTTTGACACAAATAATTAGAATAAATTAAATAACTAATTTATAGCCATAAAAGGTTCAATTGAAATATTAATAAAAGAGTTAGTTCATAATTAATGAATTAAAACCAAGAATCCACAATTGAATAGACATTAAAAGATAAAAGTATGATAAGAGAAGAGAATAGAATCTGTTGTCAGCAAATCTGATGCTCCCCTCTTGCTCTTGCTCTTGCTCTTGATCTTCAGTGTTCTTCAATTTGCTTCAATCTTCAATGGCTAATTAAGAACTAGGGTTTAGATTCTAATTTAATGGAGTGTTTAATCTAGTCTAATCTATGTATTCTCCCTTTATTTTATGCCTTACATCATGTATTTATAGGTTATAAGTCAAATTTTTAGCTTAGGAACAAACTCAATCCAATTTGGAGTCAAAAAGGTGTCAAAATTCGCCTAAAAACGCGTCTAGGCCATCACCAAGCCCTTCCCCAGTGCCCCAGCGCTGGGCTTGACGCTCAAACCCTACCCCCAGCACCTCGGACCTGGGCATAAGCCTATTTTGGGCGCCCCGGCGCTGGCACATGTACTGACATTTTCTGCTCCGACGTCCTTTGGGTAAATGGCCATAACTTCTTCATCCAAACTTCGATTTCGATGATTCAAGATGATCCAAAAAGAGGAGAAGTGGATCTACAACTTTAATTCTTTAAGTGTTTCGAAATAAGGTCTGGAGAAATATTCAAATTAGCTCTGAACTGACTTCTATGTAAATAGCAAGCCGAAAACGCGAATCTAGCCACCCCGAATGTCGATCCAAGTAAATTTTGTCCCAATTCCTACAAAATAACATAAAACATGCATGAATAGACACAAACACTTAAAATCAATCAAAAGATTAAGCTCAAATGCATTCAATTATGAGTATAAAACTCACTCATCAAATACCCCCAAACTTAAACCTTTGCTTGTCCTCAAGCAAAAACACAAAAGAACTAAAAATAAACAAAATAACTCAACTACATGAATGCATATGCATGATCTACTTCCTAATATACCTACAAACCGAGTAATAAATCAGTATGATATATAGCAACAGGCCTCAAAGATACCACGGATACTCAAACAATATATCCAATCAAGTCAAAATCCATAACTCTAACCAATTAGTTAATCCAAACCTGTCATCACCCTTGTTGTGTGTGTGTGCTCGTTAACCATTCTAACCAACCACAATTCAAGATAATCACATAACAAACTTCTTAAAAGGAAAATTTTAGTTCCAATTCAATTACTTTTGTGAACATGACAACTCCGGTTAAAACTAAGCAATTACCAAGTCTTAAGGTAAATACAGGATTTATTTATACTTTTATTCAACCACGAGGGAATTTTTGTTCTTTCTCGTGTTTTATTCATTTTTTTTTTCTCATGGCTGTGCAATGTCTTATTCTCTTAGGCTTTTCAGTGCTACCTTAACGAGCTTTCTACCAACGACTCCCAAGCCATTAAGACCTTAGGGCGCTAGGTGTAAAGACAATCCCCTCGGGCTTACTTACTCAAGTAACAAAGGCCACAAACTAGACAAGCATACCACGGTGTTTATTCTTTTTTTTTCTTTTTGGATTTTTTTCTCATTTTTTTTCTTTTCATCATTCCTTTTTTTTTCTTTTTTTTTTCTTTTTGTAATATATATAACCCATAGATTCCCCCAAACTCAAGCTTTTACGTCATTCCAACCTTTACTGCCAGTTCACTACCTTCCTTAAATTTTAACCAAGATTTTCCCTCATAAACAAATTATGAAACCCTTGAAGCAAGTGGATTAAAACAATTAAACTTTAAGTGCTAATTGGTTACATAAAATTAAGATAGGCTCAGATTATCATCATGATTAAAATTAGAACTCATCATCAATTATCAATACTGTTCAATTTAACATGCAAAACCAATCTTATTATAGGCCTAGCTAAGACCACACCAACCTATCACACAGATTCATGCAAAAAAAATGCAATTATACTACATGAACACATACTAATGCAACACATATATGAATATGTAAATAACTACCATGTATTATATGCAACCTAAAAAAAATAATTCTAACACATAAAAAAATGAACTACTATGCAGATAACTAACTATATGCAATACGACACTAAAATGCCCCCAAACTTAAACTAGACATTGTCCTCAATGGCTGAAATAGAAAAAATTAAAGTAGAGGACTTCCCTGAAAATATAGCAATCTTCCTCCTTGTCCGCTAAGTTTGGAGAATAAGCTAGGCACATGGAACAAATTGGGCACCACACTTGAATTTGACTTGAATAACCTGTAAACCATGATAGAAATAATTTTAATAAATTCTAAGTAAATGCAAATTCAAAACTACTAATGTAAAACTTAATAAAAACTAAAAATAAAAATTAAACTTGGTTTTCCTCCCAATAAGCGCTTGTTTTATAGTCTCAGCCTGACTTCTTCAATTCTCTATCCAATTCTCCTTCGAAAATTGAGTAACCCTCCGTCCATCAAAAGCAATGTTTCTTTTGGGAGGCTCCCATTCGCAAAAACCCTTGAATTGAAGTCACCTAGCATGCTCTTTGTAGATAGGTTCCCTATTAAGAACGTCCAACAACTAGGTGTTTTCTCCATTATGTCTATGATTAGATTGGGGCATTGAAGCTTAATAAACATAATGGAGTCTTCCTCTATTTTCTCCTTTTCATCCCACCATGACTCCACAGTTGTACTAGCTCTTATGTCATAAAGAGCTTTGCCTACGACATGACTGCCAATTGGGCATGGTTTTGCAAAACTGCCCGGATTCTTGAACTTTGGTAGAGGAGGCACATGGGATACTAATGAAATCGGTTCATCTTCGTTGGTACTCAAAGTTAGATCTTCGTCGATCTCCTTTTCTTGGTCTCCAAGTCTTTCCTCTCTTTCAACATCTATATCATTTGGCGCATCTAGTTGCAGATTTGGTTCGAGCTCACCAACAGTCTCGTCATCATCCATGTCATAGAGCCAAGGGTATTGAGGACAAATGTTTGAGGCATTGGTTAGTTGTTCTGTTTGGTTCATAAAATTTTGACTCGATATCTCTTGATTAATCCTCCTCTCCTCACATGAAGCTATGTACTTGGACAAAGTTTCCTCCAAATTTGAATGTTCTTCATGTTGTAGTGGAGGTGGACACGAGAAATCCGGTGGGTGCGTTGGACTTGGAGCATAAAATTGATCTTGATGAGTATGGTTCCATGAAAAATCCGGGTGATACCCCAAATCCTGATAATAGTTGTTAGGATAGACATAATTATTGGGGTAATCACCACCGTACTGTACCGGCTCGAAACTGATAGCGCATTGATGACTCATATGATTTCCAGCACAATAATCACAAGTAACCGCCACACTTTGACGACGTTGAGCTTCAAAAGCTTCAAACATCCTCGAAAGTGTCTCAATCTGTGCTGATAATGCAAGAAGTTTCTCGAGTCTGTCAATCTCCTCTCCCCTTGGCTGAGTCATTCTTGCCATCCTTTGACTCCGTATGGCTACGCAAACCTCCAATGTCTTCGAAGTTGCCTCTATAGAAGATGTATTAAGTCCATCCATCCTTGTTTCCCTTGAATGAGCCAAGAACGTGTATGGCCATTGATACTCAAACTCATCCATGGTACCTGAAAAGAGAGAAATATAGGAAGAGAATTAAAAATAAAAATAAAAATATTTAAATTAAGACTAATTTGATTGAAATTAATATTGGTAAATAATTATTAAATTAATTCCCCGACAACGGCGCCAAAAACTTGTTGATCAATTTTGCAATCAATGAATACGTGCAAGTATACACGGTCAACAAGTAATAAAGTGAAAGTAGAGTATCGTTCCCACGAGGAATTATTTAATAAAAATTACCAAATACTAACTCTTAACCAAATCAATTTTATTTAAACAATTGCAAATTATGAATTTTCTAATTAATAAAACTAAATTAAACCATTAAAAGAGATCAGTCTAAAAGAAAGCAAAAAAACAAAACTAAGATTTGATTGAATTCAGGTAAATAAGGATTAAGACTCCAATATCCCCAATTATGAACTATAAATCAATTATCCAATTATCCCAATTATTATGTCTACTAAATTGTTAACAGAAATTCTAAAATGCCAAAAGCCCTTTTCCAAGTGATCAATTGCCTTCTATTTAATCCAGATTATTTTGCTATATTCTTATGCAAAACAATTGAATTAAACTCGTTACAATCCCCAATTCCTTATATGTTACATGCGGCGAACAGATATTTCTATTCTATTCACAAACCTAATTATTCACTGTGCAAATAACTAAGTCACATGATATCATGCCCAGTTCAAACCCTAGAATTCCTCTTACAATTCCTTCTAGAGTAACAAAGTAATTACTGATCAGATAATTAATCAATAAGCATAAGACAAGATAAATAACTCACTTTGACACAAATAATTGGAATAAATTAAATAACTAATTTATAGCCATAAAAGGTTCAATTGAAATCTTAATAAAAGAGTTCGTTCATAATTAATGAATTAAAACCAAGAATCCACAACTGGATAGACATTAAAAGATAAAAGTATGATAAGATAAGAGAATAGAATCTGTTGTCAGCAAATCTGATGTTCCCATCTTGCTCTTGCTCTTGATCTTCAGTGTTCTTCAATTTGCTTCAATCTTCAATGGCTAATTAAGAACTAGGGTTTAGATTCTAATTTAATGGAGTGTTTAATCTAGTCTAATCTATGTATTCTCCCTTTATTTTATGTCTTACATCATGTATTTATAGGTTACAAGTCCAATTTTTAGCTTAGGAACAAACCCAATCCAATTTGGAGTCAAAAGGTGTCAAAATTCGCCCAAAAACACGTCCAGACCATCACCAAGCCCTTTCCCAGTGCCCCAGCGCTGGGCTTGACGCTCAAACCCTGCCCCTAGTGCCCCAGTGCTGGGTATAAGCCTATTTTGGGCGCCCCGGCGCTGGCACATGTTTTGACATTTTCTGCTCTGACGTCCTTTGGGAAAATGGTCATAACTTCTTCGTCCAAACTCCGATTTTGATTATTCAAGATGATCCAGAAAGAGGAGAAGTAGATCTACAACTTTCATTCTTTAAGGTTTTCAAAATAAGGTCCGGAGAAATACTTAAATTGGATCTGAAGTGACTGATGTGTAAATGGCAAGCAGAAAACGCGAATCTAGCCACCCCGAACGTCGATCCAAGTAACTTTTGTCACAATTCCTACAAAACAACATAAAACATGCATGAATAGACACAAACACTTAAAATCAACCAAAAGATTAAGCTTAAATGCATTCAATTATGAGTAAAAACTCACTCATCAGTGCCCAATAGGAATTGGGACCTTTTCATACTTCCATTTTATTGTTAAATATTCGGATTGTTTTCTTTTATTTTCGAGATGTGAGACATCTTCGAGAAAATAATATACAGCAGTGCCGAACTCCTCATGCGCATGATAGCCATCTAAGAAAATTCGTACACTATAAATAATGTACAAGTTGCTTACAACTGAAAATGTCCATCACAAGAACCGAATCTAGATTCAGTAGACTGAATATATGATCACATGATTCCTAGGCTCACATGATACCGCAATTTGTATGAAAAGCAGTAAGTAGTTATATATATATATATATATATATATATATATATATATATATATATATATATATATATATATATATATACAGAGGAGATCAAGTGTGGGACTCCGCACCTGTTTTGTTATATGTATCCAAATCACACCAAAAATACTTTATTATGAAAAAAATTCTAGTTCCATAAATTATTATTTTTTAGTTATTTTTAAATAAAAAAAAGCAAAAAAAAAATTCTGGATTTTAGATCTGTCCGGAAGTCCGGACTAGATCTTATCTATATATATATATATATATATATATATATATATGTGTGTGTGTGTGTGTGTGTGTGTGTGTGTGTGTGTGTGTGTGTGTGTGCGTGTGCATGATCAACCTCCACGAAGCAACTTCATGGGGGATCAGAAATGTAAATAAAGCAATAAATGTGATCAACCATCATGAAGTAAACTCCAGGTGGGACTAAATATAAATAAAGCAGTAAAAGGCCTCGAAGTAAACTTCAGGCCTGACAGAAATATATATATATATATATATATATAAAGCAGTAAATGCACCGGATATAAAATCCAGACTCATCGGATATGTCCGACAATAATTTTATATATATAAGCAATAAACACTCCGGATATAAAATCCAGGCTCATCAGATATGTCTGACAACTATTATATATATAAGTATATATATATATAAGCAAGTAAACGCTCCAAATATAAGTCTAGGCTCAATCGAGGCATAACTCGATAATGTTAGTCCATATATAAAATATATACATATATAAGTATATATATACAGACAGAAATGAAAATCAAGGACCGAAGTCCGGGCAAACGCACACAACACGACTCTCAATGTGTAGAATAGTGTGTGCAAAGATGAAGAGAAAGGCTTTATAGAGTGTGAGAAGGCTTACAGTAAGCTGCCAATGCTGGCTTCTATAACTCTAAATGGATAAACACTCAGCTCCCGCCGGTTAAAATGTAGCTATATGTGAGCTAACAGGTGTTTAAAATGAGGAAACACTCAATATGGGGTGTGTACAGAACAAATTTGACAGGGCTTCCTTGCATTTTTTTTCTTTAAAATGGCCACCCCAAGCCCTCAATTTATAGAGGGGGAAGCCGCAGATGTACCTTCGGTAGCCACAGATGCACCTGCGGCTGCCCGGGGTGCCCCGGGCTCTGCGGGTCCCATCGTCTTAAAGTACGTGCACTCGTGCACTGTGATGTCCGTTCGAACTTGCAGAACTTCAATCCGAGCATCCGAATGAGGTATATAAAACCTTCTTCGGACTATTTATGTCGAGAGTTACGCAATGACGTGGGATTAGAGGTTGTAAGAAGTCAGGAAGAGGGGACCATGCCCATGGTCTTCAAGCTTCAAATTCTATCTGGTGTGCTGCCACGCGTAATAGTCACTCGGGATTGGAACTCCTTGTTTCTTGTAGGACATTGTTGTATGTATGTATGTAGGAAGTGTTGAGATGACGCGCAGGTGTTGAGGTGGCAATATGACGTTTGACTTCTCACTGGGGTTATCTCCGATTTGAGTTGAAAGTAGACGTTGCTCAGGGTAATATCTGAGATTGAACTGCTGCAAGTGTTTGAATTTTGCAAGGTCATCTATAAGTGTGTCTATCTTCCCGGTGTTAGCTCCGGGTCTTTGGTATGAGTGCCTCGGCAGGAGGTTTGAGATTGAAGCTGATTGCATTTGAAACAAGCATTTCTGGGGTTATCGCCGGAACTGCAACAGCATTCCTTGGGATTATCTCCGAGGATGAAACTCGGGGTTATCTCCGAGGTTGAAAATGATACTTTTGGTATGTGTTCCGGGGTTGGAAATGATATTCCTGGTGTGTGTTCCGGGGTTGAGACTAGACTTCCGGTAGTATCCGGAATGGATGTGAGCTATCTTCTAGGGTTATCTCTGAAAGACGAATATGCCCTCCTGCAATGTTAGTAACAGGTGTGCAGAAAATTTCGAGTGTCTACACTTATGTGGTTATAAATTATGTGCTCATGAGTGTCGAGTAGTAATGATTAGTAATTAAAACATAAAATTTTGTTGTCATGATGGCTAATGTAGGAGAATCCAGTCAGGCTAGGGAGGAAGGATCCCAGATGGCTAGAGAGGAGGATTCTCGAGATATTCAGGTGGTTTGGGAACAACTACTGCCACGAGAATCATCTTTGTTGGTCACAATGGTTGAGCAATAGGATTTACTTGATGAGGATGATGAGATAGAGACGGACGAGGAGGATCCCGTTGAGCTGCCACAATCGAATGAGGATGAAGAGGATGAGGAGGACGAGGAGGAAGAGATTCCACTGATCTCGATAGCTTCCCGTATGTACAACGAAGTATACGACCGCAATGTAGAACTTCATGATATCGTTGAGGAGTTGGAAGCAATAGTAGCTGAACAGCAGATCGCAATGGCACAAAAGGACAATGAGATCCAGGATCGAGAGGAACATCTTAATAATGTCAAAGAGAAGCTGGTCCAAACCGAAGGAGAGAACAAGCAACTGACAGAGGAGATCGCAGAGCTGAAGAACAAGTTGAAAGAAGAGTCTACTAAGAGGGCAAGAGCCGAAGATGCATATAATGAAGCTTATCAATGAGTCGGGGTAGCAGAGAGAGAGAGGTACAAGTAAAGAGGATCAATATGGAAGAGATGAATAGTGTTTTTAACACCATGATCAATCGAGCTCAAGATTGGGTTATATGTTATCCTATTCAGTTCGAGACGCTGCCATCATACATATTAGATCGCCGAATAATGTTTTGTATTATGGAAGAGGAGCGTCATAAGGCTATGCAGCATTTTAATAGGTCGTCGTAAATGTAATTACTATGTGATTAATGAGTAAATAAGATGTAAATCCCGGGTATGATATAACCAATGGGATATGATGATCATGAAGTTATCTTGAAACTTTTGTAGTTCAGAAAAGTAATGTAGATAGCAGGGATGCTATCATGGTTGTGTTTTTTTAAAAGTTGATGAATAAATAAAAGTTACTATTTATTCAAGATATTATGTGTTATGTGGTAATTTTGTGATGTACAAGTTGAATAAATAATACTTAAAAGATTGTATAGAATCTAATTAGTATGTTTTAATAGACAATGCCTCCAAGACATCAACCACGACAGGGATCTACCAATGACAACAATGTTGAGGCTAACCTAGTTCAGCAATTAGTAACGTTATTCATGGGTGCATTACAGAATCAACTGCAGAATCAAGCTACAACTTTTAAGGATTTCAAGGCGGTTGGACCACCAGAATTCCGTGGGTCCATGAATCCAGTTGAGGCACAGACCTGGATCATGGAGATAGAGAAATTTTTCGATGTTGCTAGGGTAGGGGATAATCAAAAAACTGCTTTTGCAACATTCATGTTGAAAGCAGAGGCTAATTATTGGTGGCAAACCAATAAAACTCGAGAAGGTCAAGGGGTAATGACTTAAGATGGTTTAAGGAGATATTCTTCGAGACCTATTTCCTAGAGAATTCAAAGAATTAAATGGAGGTGCAGTTTCTAGAACTGAAGTAAGGATCAATGATGGTGTCAGAATATGTCACGAAATTCAATGAGTTAGTGAGGTTTGCGCCATATCAAGTCAATACGGATGAGCGCATGGCTGGGAGGTTTGAGCAGGGACTGAAACCCTGGTTGTACAGTAGGGTCTCTATATTTCAACTGAAGACATTTACAGCAGTGTTAGAGAAGGCAATTCCCACTGAGAGTGGAGGCGAGACTGTAACAAAGCACAATCAAGAGTAGAGAAAGAAGAAGAGTGAGGGCGAAGTAAGGAATGGTGGTAGTAACGGTGGAAATGGTAATAATAATTTAAAAATGAAGTGGAATGCAAATGTGGGAACTGGAAATCAGCAAGGTAACCAGCAGAAGAAGAAGATTGACGCATGTGCTACATGCGGGAAGTTTCACACGGGTATGTGCTTAAGGGGGAAGCGTGTGTGCTTTAACTATGGCCAGGAGGGTCACATTGCTCCAAATTGAAATCAACCCAAGAAGAATGCTTGCTACACCTGCGGGTCGAAGGATCATTTTTCTCGCAAGTGTCCAAAGAAGAAATCTGGTGAGGCAATTGGAAGCAAGGGAAGTGGCGGTGGAGGTACACTGACTATTGCTGGGCCAACATCATCAAATAAGCCTACAGCCAGAACCTTCAATATGACGGTGCAGGATGCAGTGCAATCAAAAGATGTGGTGTCAGGTATTATCCCAATCAATGATATTAATGTTTATGTATTATTTGATTCGGGTGCTACTTGCTCATTTACATCTGATGAATTTGCTAAGAGGTTAGAAATACCTAGTGAAGAATTGAATTTCCCTTTAAACATAGAAATTACGAATAGGGAAGTAATTCTTGTTAGGTTTGTATACAAGAATTGTAGGGTGAACATTAAAGGGAATGTCATGATGGTAGATTTAATCCCGATAAAACTTGGAGAGTTTGATGTTATTTTGGGAATGGATTGGCTATTCAATTACGGAGTGATAATTGATTGCCAAAAGAAATGTGTAAATCTTATGACTACATCAAAGGTAGTTTTCTATGGTAGCAAATCGCCTAGACAAGCAAGGTGTCTGACGATTATGCAGGCCAAGAAGTTATTGAGTCAAGGTTGTGTAGGGTACCTAGCCTACATAGTCGATACTCAAAAGAAGAAGGATGTGAAACTGGAGGAGATATCAGTGGTTAGGGACTTTATAGACATGTTTCCGGAGGATTTTCCAGGACTTCCGCCTGACAGAGAAATCGAGTTTGTGATCGACTTAACGCCAGGAACTACTCCAATATCGAAGGCCCCGTACAGAATGGCTCCGATAGAGATGAAAGAGTTGATGGTACAACTGTAAGAACTGTTAGATAAGAAGTATATTCAACCAAGCGTATCACCGTGGGGAGCGCCAGTTTTATTCATGAAGAAGAAGGATGGGTCAATGCGTCTTTGCATTGATTATAGGGAATTAAACAAAGTCACTATTAAAAACAAGTATCTGTTGCCAAGAATAAATGACTTGTTTGATCAGTTGAAGGGTGCTAGATACTTCTCAAAAATAGATTTGAGAAGTGGATATCACCAATTGAAAGTAAGGAATGAGGACGTACCGAAGACGTTCCGAACTCGGTATGGACATTATGAATTTTTGATGATGTCTTTTGGTTTAACAAATGCCCCAGCAGCATTCATGGATTTGATGAACATGGTGTTTAAACCAGTTTTAGACAAGTTTGTGGTGGTATTTATCGATGATATTCTGGTGTACTCCAAATCTCAAGAAGAAAACGTGGAACATTTATATTTGACGCTGGAGACACTAAGAAAAGAAAAGTTGTACTCAAAATTCTCTAAATGTGAATTTTGGTTGGAACATGTACAATTTCTTAGGCCTGTAATTGACAAAGATGGGATTTCAGTGGATCCATCAAAAGTCGAAGCTGTGATAAATTGGGAACAACCAAGAACTCCATCAAAAGTAAGAAGTTTCTTGGGATTGGCAGGATATTACAGACGGTTTATTCAAGATTTTTCCAAGATTACCACTCCGTTAACAAATTTGATGAGAAAATCTGTAAAATTTGTTTGGACGGAAAAGTGTGAAGAGAGTTTTAAGGAATTAAAGAAGAGGCTTAGTGTGGCACCTGTCTTGTCATTACAAGATAATACAGGATATTTTGTGGTGTATAGTGATGCTTCACATAAAGGATTAGGTTGTGTCCTTATGCAGAACGGCAATGTCATTGCGTATGCATCAAGACAACTGAACGATTACGAGAAAGGGTATCCGACTTATGACTTAGAGTTGGCTGCGGTGGTGTTTGCTCTAAAGATATGGAGACACTATCTCTATGGAGAAAAGTGTGAGATCTACACAGACCATACGAGTCTGAAGTATATTTTCACACAGAAGGACCTGAACATGCGTCAAAGGAGATGGATGGAATTAATAAAAGATTATGATTGCGAGATCTTTTATCATCCGGGAAAAGCAAACGTGGTTATAGATGCATTGAGTAGAAAGGGTCGTGAGAAGTTGGTGTTATTAACCAACCAGGAGGAGCTTGTTTCAGCAATAGCAAAGCTAGAGTTAGAAATCAAATTTTCAAAAGAAACCGATGAAGGATTGTTCCAGATAGAAGCTAGTTCAACTTTGGTGGACAAGGTGAAGAATGCTCAATTACAGGATGAAAAATGTAGGAAAATAAAGGAAAGTGTTGCCGAAGGTAAAGAGGTGAAGTATAAGGTTGATACTGAGGGAATGCTAAGATTCAAAGGACGAATTTGGGTTCCAGTAGTACCAGATATTAAAGAAGAAATCTTGACAGAAGCTCATAGCTCAAGATATTCTATTCATCCGGGAAGTACGAAAATGTATCAAGATTTACGTCGGCATTTTTGGTGGACAAATATGAAAAGAGATGTTACGGAATGTGTTGCAAAGTGTTTGACATGTCAGAGAGTGAAGGTCGAGCATCAAAGACCAAGTGAATTATTTCAACCGTTGGAAATACCAGAATGGAAGTGGGAGCATATCATAATAGATTTTTTGGTAGGTCTTCCAATGACTCAGAAAGGAAACGATGCAATTTGGGTGGTAGTGGATAGATTAACGAAATTAGCTCACTTTTTGATAATAAAGATTAAATTTAATCTTGATCAGCTGGTAAAATTGTACGTCAAAGAGATCGTCTCAAGACATGGAGTTCCAATATCAATTGTATCAGACAGAGATCCGAGGTTCGCATCAAACTTCTAGAAGAAACTACAAGAATGCATGGGAACACAATTGAAGATGAGTACGACATACCATCCACAAACTGATGGTCAAAGAGAACGAATAATCCAGACGTTAGAAGATATGCTTAGAGCTTGCATCATGGATTTTAAAGGAAACTGGGATGATCATCTACCGTTGGTGGAATTTGCATACAACAACAGTTACCACGCAAGCATTGGTATGCCGCCATACGAGGCATTATACGGCAGAAAATGCAGAACACCACTATGTTGGGATGAGGTTGGTGAATGTCAACTGTTAGGATCAAAACTAGTACAGCAGACCGTCGAAGTTATCAAACTTATTAGAGCAATATCGGTAGCTGCTCAAGATAGACAGAAGAAGTATGCTGATCAACACAGGCAGAATCACGAATTTGAAGAAGGAAAATTTGTTTTCCTGAAAATTTCTCCTTGGAAGAGGAAAATTCATTTTGGCAGGAAAGGAAAGCTAAACAAAAGAATGTGACGATTTATCTTTGTAAGTCATTTTTTCTTTGTAAGGAGGGAAAGCTAAACCACAATGTCTTCGATTGTTCCCTCCTTACAGAAGTATGTGATGATTTGATTGTTTGAGTTGTGATTCTGGGACATAATCCTTGTAAGGAGGGAAGGATGTAACAATCCAAGATTTTATAATTTGTAATTCAAAATATTTATTAAATTAAATTAATATTTTAATTGATGTTGATGTGGTTGTTGTTAGTAAATATTTATGAATTAGATTTATTAGATAATATTCTAAATTAATTTAATTTATAATTTAGAGAGTTATAAAATAATATGAGATGTTATACTGTTGTTTTAATTTAATAATTTAAAATGGTACGTTAAATTATTAAATAAAATTATAATGAGATTATAATTTTGTGATATTTGGATTAAGTGGAAAATTTGTTTAGTATATTATAATAGGTTATTTAACTAATGTTGAATATGGAGGTATAAATATGAGATTAAAAATTATAGTGTAAATGGTTTATTAAAATAAAATTAAAGTTGTTTTAAATTGATTTAACCAAACAAGGCTTAAAGATATTAAGTCTTTATTTTAATTAATATTTGTCAAATATAGCTTTATAGATTTTGAATTTTAATTAAAATAAATAAAATAAAATATATTTATAACTGATATGTAATTATTATAATAATAAGTATACGGTAGTTTTATACATTTGATTTTATGCGTTGGGTGTATTTTACTTTACGTGAAAAACATATGGCTTAAGCCTAAGAAGAGAAAAGAGGAGAAGTTTTCATAGACGCTTGAGAGAATAGAGAGAGATTGAGAGAAGTCTGTGATTTCAAAGCAATTATCAGTTGGTTAGCAAGGATTGTTTAAGCGTAAGAAGGTATTTCTCTATAATTTTGATATTTTATGTATATATATAAGAGTTTTACGGCATGAAGCTTCAAACTCTGTGAATTCCATTTTTTCGAATTATTTCTATACAACTGAATTGTCGTGATTATACGTGTTGGTGATGTTTGAGTTTGTATGAAAACAAGAAATTGTTATGCTAATTACGGATAAAAAAGAAGAAAACTGTTACAATATATATTTTTTCCATATGGCTTGTAAAAGTACCAAATATGGTGGTCAATTTGTATGTTAATCTATAAATTGAGTCTTGATTATGCTAGTCCATTAAGAAACGAAGAGAACGCAGTTTGAATGAAGTAATTTGAACAAAAATTGTGATCATAGTGATGATTTCTATGAAGAATGTCAAAAATGGTGTTTTTATATGAAAACATGAAATTTAAGAATTTAAATTAGTTGAAGTTGTTGTTTAATTGTGTTAAATGGTTGAATATGTAAGGAATTATGTTTGTGTTAGTTCTGTACCAATTACATATGCTTAATTTATTGTTTTGTGGATGAAATTCATGTTAGTTGGCTTAAGAACAGTGTCGAAATCATGTTCTGCAAAACTGGAACTGGTGCGTAGCGCAGGCGCGCGGCCTCTTGGCGCGGGTACGCTGTCGCGCGAGCGCGCAGGAATCTAAGGCAAAATTGGTGCGGTCGCACCAGTAGTCTGCCAGACCCAGTGAAGTCTGTTATTTCTGCAGACTTTTAAACCTTAATGTAACCTAATTTATTGATGTGTTAATGTAAGAAACATGTATTAAAAGGTTAAAATAGAATAGTATCATGTGGTTAGTAACTCTAAAATGTAAAATTAGTATGTTGTAAAATGATATGTTATGAATTAAGAAACTTCGTGAATAATGAATAAGTGTTATGAAATTACACTTGTGATTCTGAAATGTGTATGGTAAGGTGAGACTTGTACTAAAATAACAAGTTTAGCTAGAGGTGAGTGTTATTTTGGAATGTGGATGTTAGTATATCTAATAGATATTGTAATTCCAATACTATGTGTAGGTGAACGTGAGTTGTAATTTATAGCTTACGCACGAGGCAAGTTTCCAAAACCTTATTTCTTTACTTTACGCAAGTTTTTAATTCTTACCTTTTACAATGAGCAAGCTTTAACCCTAATTCTATTGGAATTCTAATCATTGTTGATTTACTCTAGCTTGTTTATAATTAAACAAGTTTCTTTAGTTCATTCATTTATAGTGAATGCTTCTTGAACTCTAATTCCTAGTATTGAACTGTTGTATTTCAATTACTTTGCTCAAGTTATTATCATGTTGAGCAAACTTCGTTTCCATCTTGCTATCAGTTAATGTAAGTTCAATAATTTCATTTCTAGTTTTATAAGATCATAGCCTCAGCTTATTATTGTTCAAGCAAGGTTTATTGTTTCATTCAACACTTATGTTTTAGTTATTTTCCAAGCATAAGTTTAATAAATAGTTAGTTTATCTATGATTATTCATTATTTTATATTATGTTGTTATTGAACCGTAGTGTTATCAAACTTTGTTGATTCAACTAATCCTTTAGTTGATGGCCTTTAAACTCTAAATTACCCTTGAAGTTTATCCAAACCAAACTTTCTTTGGTGCAGACTTGTACTCTAAAATTGAGAAGAACGACCCTATTATAGGGGGTACGCAATGCGTTTAGATGTTTGTGCACAATACATGGTACAAAGGGTTGATCCCTCTAAGTACGTGAAGTCCCTACAGTATAACTGTTAAGGTTAAAGTTGAAAGATTACTTGTAACCGTGGACGTAGTTCGTGGTCTTATGACCCTCATATATATTTCATATTTTGATTTCAGTTTTTGGTTACTATTGATAGAGTACCATTCAGTTTTGATGAGCCTATTCATTGGCAGTTATTATATTGTTGTTGTTTCATTGCTATATCTAATGAGCATTTGTTTTGCTCACTCTTACATATATATACACTCATTGCAGCTAAAGTTGAGAAGGTTGATGAACCTACGACTAGCAAAGGAAATGAAAAAATGTACAAGTGATGAAGACTTGTAATTTCATTTATTGTCATGAAGATAGACTTTAAATTTAATGATGTGATGTAATTATTTTATTTCTGCACTGGATTAATGTTTAAGGTTAGACAACTTGGGAAGACTTTTTGATTAATGATATAATTTTTTTTAAAGGGAGGATTTCTGATTTAAATTTTATTATATTTGGGTAGATAGATATGAATGAATGGAAAGTGAACACCAAGTCTTGTGGGAATGAAGTACTTAGATTTGGGGGTGTCACAGTAAAGATTTTATGCTACTTGATTGATAGAGTTCAATAGTATCGAAGGAGATTGATTTATTTATTTGAATATATGCTCTTGAACCATGTTTAGGTTCTAGGAGATGTACATGATAGTAGTTTACAATGTGTAATACATGTTGAGTTATAAAGTTGTACTATGTGATACATAGAGAAATTTGAATTGAGATGTAAAAATTTATACTGTAATCGAATAGAATGAATCATAGCATAATTTGATTCAGGGATTTGTAATTGATTCAAGTTAAGAAATCAATAAAAGATTTATTTTTAAAGGAGATTAAAAAAGTTTAAATTTTTTCGCATATTTGTATAACATCGAATATGATGTAAGACAAGGATGGTAAATAACCAAGATTAGAAACTTATAAAAGTTTGGGGTCATTATACAAATCCTGGAAATGGAAAGAATTTATATTCTAAATTGTAATAAGCAAAGTTATATTCATTAAGTTATGAATAAAAGATATAAATAGTTTGACGATAGTAGTATCGTGGAGGACAAAATCTGAGGTTTGAAGGAACCTGAATTTGGGGTTGTCACAATACATCTCCTTAGGGTGCTCCTATTTTATTTCTAAAGAAGAAAGATGGGAGTATGCGACTTTGCATTGACTATCGGGAGTTGAACCATGTCACCATAAAAAATAGGTACCCACTATTTAGCATTGATGACCTGTTTGACCAGTTGCAAGGTGTTAAATTCTTCTCAAAAATCAATCTTCATTCCGGATATCTTCAGTTAAAAATTAAAACTGATGACATTCCAAAGACTGCTTTCAGGACTCGGTACGGACATTACGAATTCCTAGTCATGTCTTTTGGATTGACTAATGCTCCTGCGACTTTCATGGATATGATGAACCGAGTATTCAAGAAATATTTGGATCATTTTGCGGTTGTCTTTATTGATGACATTCTCATCAATTCCAAAAGTCATGCAGATCATGAGCAACACTTGAGGCTGATACTCCAAAAGCTTCGTGAAAACAGGCTATATGCCAAGTTAAAGAAATGCAAGTTCTGGCTTGAAGAAGTAGCATTCCTTGGGCATGTGGTATCGAAGTATAGAATATCAGTTGACCTGGAAAAGATTGATGCAATACAAAGTTGGGAGCAACCTAAGACAGTAACCGAAGTACGTAGCTTTCTGGGCTTAGCTGGTTATTATCGGAGATTCGTTAAAGGATTTTCTTGAATCGCTACTCCATTAACTCAGCTAACTCGAAAAGATATAAAATTCAAATGGAGTGAGGAATGTGAGAAGAGTTTCCAAGAACTCAAGATGAGACTTATTTCGGCACCTGTTCTGACAATACCATCAGGTTCGGAGGGATTTGTCATTTACAACGATGCTTCAGGCAAAGGTTTAGGATGTGTTCTCATGCAACATGGGAAAGTCATAGCCTATGCCTCAAGACAACTCAAAGAATATGAGAGGAATTATCCTACTTATGATCTAAAGTTGGCAGCAATTGTTTTCGTGCTTAAAATCTAGAGACATTACCTATAAGGGGAGAAGGTGGATATCTATACAGATCATAAAAGCCTCAAATATTTCTTCACACAAAAAGAACTCAAATGCGGCAATGATGTTGGATTGAGCTATTGAAAGATTATGATCATACCATTCAATACCATCCTTAAAAAGCAAACGTGGTAGCTGACGCGTTGAGTACAAGATCATATGCGGGTACGAGTGCGATATTGTCAACGCAAATGCCCATTTTTTATGACTTACAAAGGATATAGATAGAGTTAAAGACTTCAGGGACCCACGTGATGATGTCAAATATACGAGTAGAATCGACTTTAATTGATAAAGTTAAAGCTGCTCAAGCTACAGACCTGGAGCTGATGCATATGAGGAAAAAAGTACAAGAAGGTATTATTCCGGAAGCAAGAATTGATGAAGAAGGAATACTTTGAGTCAAATCCAAACTTTATGTTCCTAATGACTCTGATTTGAATTACAAAATCCTGATTGAGGCACACAACACACCGTTTGCAATCCATTCTGGAAGTACCAAAATGTATCGTGATCTTCGACATACATTTTGGTGGAGCAATATGAAGAGAGAGATCATGGAGTTTATCTCAAGATGTTTAACTTGTCAACGTGTCAAGACAGAGCATCAAGTACCAAAAGGTCCATTGCAACCACTTGAGATTACAAAATGGAAGTGGGAGCACATTAACATGGATTTCGTTACTGGTCTTCCCAAGGTTTCTCAAGGCATAGATGCAATTTGGGTCATTGTTGATAGATTGACCAAGTCTGCTCATTTCTTACCTATACGAGAAACTTATTCACTTGAACGTCTTGCTCGTATATATGTGAATGAGATTGTGAGGTTGCATGGCATGCCAGTATCCATAGTTTCAGATCGTGACCCAAGATTCACTTCACGAGTTTGGGTTAGCTTGCAGAAAGTTATGGGCACAGATTTATGATTCAGTTTGGCATACCATCCTCAAACGGACGGGCAATCGGAAAGGACTATTCAAACTCTTGAAGATCTACTGAGACTTTGTGTTCTAGACTTCAAAGGGAGTTGGGATAAATAGTTATTATTGATGGAATTCTCCTACAACAACAGTTATCAGGCAAGTATAGGTGTGGCTCCATTCGAAGCATTGTATGAACGAAAGTGTCGCTCTCCAGTATATTGGGATGAAGTGGGTGAAACAACATTGTTGGGACAAGAGTTGGTCTGTATTACTACAAAAAATATCCAAATGATTTGACAACGTATACAAATGGCACAGGATTGACAAAAGAGTTATGCGGATCTTCATCGAAGGATGTGGAATTTAATATTGGGGATCATGTATTGTTACGTGTTGCTCCATGGAAGGGAGTTACAAGATTTGGGAAGAGAGGAAAGCTCAATACACGATTTTTTGGTCCATTTGAGATTCTTGACCGAGTAGGAAATGTAGCATATAGACTCGCATTACCTCCAAGCATGTCTCGTGTTCATAATATTTTTCACATATATGTGCTTCGTAAATATGTGAAAGACCCAAACCACATTATTGAGTTAGAACCAGACGAGATAGCCGAATATTTTACGTATGAGGAGGTACCTGTCAAGATCTTGGATAGGAAGGAGCATGTCATACGCACAAAGGTTATACCACAAGTCAATGTTTTGTGGAGGAACCATGTCATTGAGAAATTACCTGGGAGTTGGAATCGAAAATGAATGCGAGGTATCCTCACCTTTTCGAAACATCAGGTACGTACGTCAATTTTGAAGACGAAATTTCATAAGGAGGGGAGGTTGTAATATCCCAACTTTTATGAATAAAATGAAATTTCCTCCATTTATTATTTTGAAATAGTAAGGGGTTGATTCGATTAATGTAGTTAATTATGGGTAAAATGCTCAAATATTTTAAATAAGAAAGTGGTTATAAAATATTCATTATTGTCGAAGAATATTCGTTTGGTCGTAGAATATTCTTGTTGTCGAGGAATATTCGTACGACGGCGCAACCATTTGTGGGCCCCATAACGGAAAACTGTCGGATGAAAAAAATGACAAGTATGATTTTTTATAAATAACGGCGTAGTTATTTCCGTTAACACTATTGGAATACCCGGTGGTTAAAATACAGTAATACGCGGTATTGCTCAGTAAGACACGGTATTGCATAAATTATTGATTATTACGTAAGAAGTCACTACTCAATAATTATTATAGTAATTACTGTTCAATATTTTATTTTATTGATTCAATAATTGCTACGTTGATATTTTATATTATTGATTCAATAATTATCACTGCACAGTATTTCCCATTATCAGATCAATAATTCATATTATTTGAATAATATTATTAGATGGCATTATTAGCAATGTCTAAGGAAGTTCTGTCTAGGAAAATGGTTTGGTCACCTAATTGCGCGCCAATTAGGAGAAATCCTTATCGGAAAGCCTCATCTTTCCTGGAAACGACCTGGTTATCATTATTGTGATTTTGTAATATTATTTATGAATAATTAATTATTAATTTATATAATAAAGAAATATTTATTTTATGTGGATATAAATGAAAGAATTATTGCTGAGGTGTTTATCAGTATTTTTTCGAAATGAAGGTGTTGAAAATCATCCGTATGTGAATTTCGGTCATTTTTCGTTTAGAATTTGGAAAAACTTTCTTCTAAAAAGTTGTAGAGAATTAAAGTTTCTATGGAATGGACATAAAATTTGAATTTTTCAGATAAAAGGGCTATTTATTATGAATTGTTGAAGTTTCAGAATAATTGATTTTTAGGGTTATAAATATTTTTTTTTACAAAAAACATTTTTAATATGGTGGGACCCACTTGTGGAGTGCTGAGATTGTGATGTGGTGTGCTAAGAAAAATAATAATAAATTTTATTAAATTTTATTAAATTTTCTGCTTTGGTTCTAAGCATTTTACTATAAATAGGGTGTTTAGGTTAGAATTGGAAATCATACCAGAATCTGAAGTTTTCTCTCTCTATAATATCGAGCGTATTTTTATGAGTATTTAGATATCTTGAGTGTTGCTATACAGTACAAGTTTTCTTCAGCATTATATTTATTATTTCAGCCAGAAGTACTATTCTTTTTAGGTAAGGGATGTTATTTTTTCGTAAATGATGTTATTCTTTCAATATCATTATACCGAAATATTGGTATGAATTTTATTATAAAATTTTTACCTTTTTATGTCGAGGTTACTATTCACGTATATGACACTATTCACGAATACGATACTATTCACGAGTACTATTCACGAAGTATGATTTTTTTTGTGAAATTTTTGTCTTTTCGTGTCGAGGTTACTATCACGTATACGGCACTATTCACGTATACAACACTATTCACAAAAAAAATAAATTTTCTTTTCGTTGTCCAAGTTATCTGTTATGGTTCCTATCTTTGATTGGATCTATGTTTTGAACTTTATTCTTGAATTTTGCTCCATAGTTGATTATTATAGAGTATTCTTGAACTTGGATAAACTAAATTATGAATCCCTAATCGTGTCCTTTATCTCACTGGATTCGTTCTTTAAAATATTTTTCATCATCTTCAATCTTAAACGGTGATACTTGATGAATTTCTTTGGCCTGTAGTGCAAAGATGAATGATTACCTGATGAATATCTTTGGCCCGTAGTGCAAAGATGGACAGATGTTGAGATAAACATGACTAAGATTCACATGGAGTTGCATCAGCATCTCATTGAAAAGGTTGTGGGCATAACAAAACTTTTTCTAGAGGTTGTGGAGGAAAGGGACAGCAGAATTCAATGTCATTACTTCTCATATAAATATTTACTCCCTCTGTCCCAGGATAAAAGTCCTGGTGGACTTTTCACGCATATTAAGAAGATGAATAAAATGACAAAATTGTCCATAATAATGTCATTAAATATGGAGAGAGAATCAGAATAAGAGAAGTATGAGATATTTAATGTTACGGGCATAATAGAAAAAAATGTGTAAAAGTTTGGTTATTAAAGGAAAGTGGACATTTAACATGGGACTACTCAAAATAGTAATAAGGACTTTTATCCTGAGACGGAGGGAGTATTAAATTCTCAGTAATAATAAGTTGCTGATTCTATAAGGTGTTCTTTTGAAATAAGAGTGATCATAATGCTTAAAAGTAAGCGCATCACCCATGTCATAGAGAATGATGCATGAGCCTCATCCAATATAAACTTTGTCAGGCTAAATTAATTAAACGAGTTTCTTTCCATATCGCTCAATGCAAAGTTCAGGTTTGATATGATACTTTAAGAACAGGAAAATCACATAAAGATCTTAAGAAGCATGAATATCTCAAGTACATGAATATCAAGGAATGTTATTACAGCTCAAGTACAAAGGTCAGGATGCATTCGAGTAAGCTTAAGCCAGTCCATTTGGCTATAACCCTTCTCGAAAGGAACCTTGGTTCAAGGCACAGGCTTTTTTCGGCTCCAGGTATGCCTTCATTGAATTTTCAGTATCTTGCATTAATGCTGCTTTCTGTGGAGGGTCACCCAATTGCTTTGATGATGATGATGTATTTATAACATTAAAAGTGTAACACCGCAGTCCCACATTGAAAGATATGACAAAAATTTGTCTGTATATAAAGAATTAAGTTACCATTAAAATTACTTTTAGATAAACTTTTTTGGGACCTTTTGGGTAAGCGTTTCTTTTGTTGGTTCATCTTTTAAACTGACAATGCTAGCATCTAAAACATTTTTTTTGTCTCAAACAAGTCTAAACTGACGAGAGCATTAACCTAACAAAAACAGATTTGTTTTGACAAATATAAGAAGGGCCAAGGAAAAAAAATCTTTCAAAATGCCCACCTCAATATAATTGATATGAAAAAAATATTTTACAGCATGTATATTTGATATAAAAAAAAACCGCCCGACAGAAGGTGAAATCGTCTTCACTTTCCATTTCAAATTCTATGCTGACCAACTTGTCCTGTCCTGTCAAGAACTGTATTAGTTCAAAGTTTCAACCTTTACCCCGACAACTCAGCGTAACGTTTGGGTATCCGAATCCTTGACACCAACTGAAAATTGAAGGAAAATTCACGTAAAGGTTAAATTCCAGCAAATTTCAAAAAATGCAAACCTTCTGCGATGCAGGAAACAATAGTTGATTTAACTCTAACAATTGGCACAGTGATTTGAAGCATACAATCCGTGGATTGATTACTATGAGATATTAATGTGGAATAGATATAGATTTGAAGCATACAATCCGTGGATTGATTAAAATATTGGTACGGGTCAGTGTCACTATTGCAATAAATTTGAGTTAATGAAAGTCTGATGAAATATTATGAATACTAATGAGATAAGGGAAAGTGGTTAGTATGAAGTTTATTTTGGGGTAAGGGGGTGTATTTAATTAAGATTTTTAAAGACTTTTTTTAAGTGACGGACTTTTGTAGAGTTTTTTAATTTTAATGACTTTTTTTAAAATGACTTTTATAAACTCTATGAAATAAGTGACAGACTTTAATAGACTTTTTACAAAGATTTTGATAGACTTTTGTATAATTCTAATATATCTTGTAGCTTATATTAATTGTTAATTAGCTCATGTGTACAACCTCTCACTCTTTTTTCATGAACTACAGGAAATCTCATTTCATTAAATTATTGTGGCGTGAGATTTTATATATGTTGAAAGCGTTCATATTATTCTACTCATTTCATGATAAATTTGGATACTCGAATACAAATAAAACTTTAGAAGCTACAGACGCAACACAAAAATTAAGCTTACTTTTCATTGAACCATATATACTATATATGCGTACGATTTTTTAGTATGAGTATCAAACTCTGTTTTTCACAAAATAATATGACAATGAAAATATATATGATCGCAAAACTTCATACATGTGAGTAAATTGACACCAAGTTATAAAAAAATTACCAGATAGATTTTTAGTCGCCTGTAAGCCACAGACAAAATTGCCAAATAGATTTTTTTTCTTAAAATTATTAATAGTTGTTAGTGAACCAAAATTGACCGTTAAAAAAATAATTATGTGACTTTTTAATTTATTTATGATGTTAGAAATTAATTAATTAAAATGTTACGTAACTAATTTTTTAACAGTCGACCGTTGATATCTTTTAATTAATTTTTTTTTATTTTGATGAGTTTTAGAATTTATCAAGATTCGTATATATTGTGATGCCCCCAAAATAGGTATACAACACCCATTCTGAGTCGCCAAAATATATGGTGCAGAAACAACAATAACTTTATTAAAACAATTATCGTGCAAAATACGACAACACATAAAATGTGAGTTTAAATACAAATATTGTCATCTAGACAATATTCATACTCAAATAAGTCCTCATTATAATTATTGATACACTATTTTATAAAATAGTGAGGACTACTAAAACAACTTTTAGAACCATCATTTCACAACCCGACTAGTACTCGCTACATTCTCGCCTCCTGAGAAGAAAAATGAAACAAAAAAAAAGGGTGAGCTCAACTAGCTCAGTAAAGAATATTATGACTAAGATAATAAAGAACAAATTATCGTTAGTCTTCAACAGGGAAAAATCTGATAAAATACAATTGACAACAAGTTTTAAATCAATATTCGCAGCGGAAATAACAATTCATTAGAAGAGTTACGTAGATAATGAAATATATTATCTTCTATGATTTTAAAAATTCATCATCAATATTTTATCCCTGTAACAATAATTAATATACATCTTGAATCAAATATTCATCTTTACACTACAGGCCAAAGATATTCATCAGTTGGTCATGTTCATCTTAACACCTAACATTTTTGCACTACGGGCCAAAGATATTTATAAGAAAATCAATCATCTTTGCACTACAAGCCAAATATATTCAGTAATATCATCATTTAGGACTGAGGATGATGAAAAATATTTAAAAGAAAATGAATCCAGTGAAATAAAAGAACAAATATTAAGGATTCGTACTTTAAACAGTCCAAGTTCAAAAATACTTCATAAATAACCATAGTGAAGTAAAATTCAAGAATGATCCAAACATGGATACAATCAAAGCTAGTATCCATAATAGATATTTTGGATAAAAATAAAAATTTAATTTTTCTGTGAATAGTGCCGTATTCGTGAATAGTGTCGTATACGTGAATAGTAACCTCGACACTAAAAGACAAGAATTTCAAAAGAAAAATCTTACCAATATTCTGGCATAATGATATTAGAAGAAATAATATTATTTTAAAAAAATAACATCCCTTAACTCAAAAAGACAGTACTTCTGACTGGAATACTGGATATATTGCTGAAGGGAATTTGTACCGTATAGCAACACTCAAAGTCTCAAAATATTCACAAGAATACGCTCGATAATATAGAGAGAGAAAACTTCAGTTTCTGGTGTGATTTTCAATTCTAACCTAAACACCCTATTTATAGAAAATTGCTTAGAACACCAAAGCAAAAAATTTAATAAAATAATAATATTTCTAAAAATTTTCCTACGCACACCAAGAAAACTGAATCCAGCATGTTTACCACTCATGTGGGGCCCACCCAAGCACAAAAAACATTTTTCTTAAAAAAACATTTTAAACTCCAAAAATCAATTATTTCGGAACTTCAGAACTTCAATAATTCATAATAAATAGCCCTTTTATGAAAAAAAAATCAAATCTTATGTCCATTCCATAAAAAATTCAATTCTTTACAACTTTGCAGAAGAAAGTTTTTCTAAATTCCAAACAGAAATTGACCGAAATCTACAAACAGTCGATTTTATAGGCTATAATCAAATTTCAGTCAAGAAATGAGCCCACAAACATGTTTAATAAGTTTTAAATAATTTTTGTAACAAAAATATTCTTCCTCCTCATTTATTCATATATCTCACATTCATTGTAAAATATCACCATTATTATATTATTAAAATATAATAATATATTTAAATGAATTATTTTATCAGAAAAGATAAAATATCAATTTTTCAACAATTGTCACTTTAAAATTTTCTCCATCTATATCCACATAAAATGAATATTTTCCTTGTCATATAAATCAATAATTAATTATTCACAAATAATATTACAAAATCATAATATCGACAACCAGACCGTTCCTAGGAAAGAGGAGGCTTTTCAATAAGGATTTCTCCTTACTGGCACCCAATTAGGTGACCAAACCTCTCCTTAGATAGAACTTTCTAGACATTGTCAATAATGCTATCTAATAATATTATTCAAATAATATGAATTATTGATCTGATAATGAAAAATATTGTGTAGTGATAATTATTGAAATAACAATAATATAAAATATCAACGCAGCAATTATTGAATCAATAAAATAAAATATTGATCAGTAATTACTGTAACAATTATTGAGTAGTGCCTTCTTACGTAAGAATCAATAATTGGTGCAATATCGTGTGCTACTGTGATTTAACCACCGGGTATTCCAACAGTATTAACGGTAACAACTATGCCATTATTTATAAACAAATTATACTTGTCGTTTTCTTCATCCAATCGCTTTCCGTTATGGGGCCCACACAAGGCTACGTCGTCGTACGAATATTCCCCGACAGTAAAAATATTTCACGACCAAACGAATATTCTCCGACAACAATGAATATTTTATAACCACTTGCTTATTTAAAATATTTGCGCATTTTACCCATAACTAACCACATTAATCAAATTAACCCTTACTATTGAGGTCTTACATATATCATATACTATATCTGTAACACCCCCTTCCCGAAAAGGAAAGGGAGGTCACGTGCAAAGCACAACAAACCTCAAAATAAATAAACAGAGCACTTAACAACCTCAAAATATTAATAGTGGTGATCCATCAATAAAGTAATAAGTACAATTCTCTAAACTGAGTCAAAATAATCAAAACTTAAAATTTGAATAAACCTAACTGGTCAAAGGCAAAACTCTCATCACACTAGCCCTGAATCACCCCTGCAAACCTGCCGGAAGAAAAACACAGCATGAGCCAATTTCCCAGTACGGATATAAAGGTACAAAAAATATACAACTGAAATACGAAATCAACATAGACAAAATATTGCCTCTGACAAAAATATAACTCCAAAGATATGAATAGAATATATCTAAACCAACAGGAATAATGAAACAAACAGAGGAGTAAAGAAAATAATGAACTGAAATAACTAACCCAATTAATTGAAAGGAGACGAAACAAACTGAAACGAAACGAACAAAACTAACACAATAAAATAATAGGCTGAAACAAATGGCTGGGGTTATTTCATACCGATTGAGCTCAGAAATATATCTTATCACACAGACAAGTCAAAACAATGCCACACAGGCAAGTCAAACTAATGTCACACATGCAAATCAAAATAATGCCACACAGGCACATCGAAACAATGTCACACAGGCAATCACACATTGGACCGCGAATCCAAATGTATGCAAATCGGATAGGTGTGTTTGGCACAACATCACCGATCCGCAGAACAGAAAACTAGGGTTAACCCATACTCCTCCCACAACAAAACACCAAATGGCCCACTTACTCCGGAGCCCAAAACGGAGACGCCGTGGACTAATCACACCGCCACGGAAAGTGTCATGCCTCTCGTGCCAAGACGACATGCCTGTGGTACCCCCACAGGTGGTTATAGCTCAGGTATACCCTATGGTATATTCTAACAAAATATCATGTCACAACACATGCGACATAATACTAACAAAAGGGTTCTATATGTACATGTTGAACCAAATCAAATTATAGTCACAAGATTTCAAAAAGAAGGTAGCAACATGTACCGCTCTACAATCATCAAAAATAAATACTAAACATGATATCCTAATTCAAAGAGTACAAATACGAGTACAATGCGTCAACTTCAAAATGAAACAAATATATGAATTTCACAAGAAATAATTATGTGAAATAATAACAGAATTTGAAACGAGGAACAAAACGAATAAATCAAATTTAACAAAAGTATCGCTGAAAAGGTACGGAATCCGTACCTGATACTTCCAAACCATTTATAGCACACTCCACAAAATCTTATCCTCAATTGTCAACGATATCAAATACGAAACATTATTCACCACCTAAACATATTCACCTCAAATTAAATATAATCCAACTCATAAACTCCAAAATAATTTGTTATTCATTCAAGGTATATTTAATCATCACCTTAAATCAATTATTAATATTCCAAAATTTATATTCTAAAAATGACTCGTTAAATTCCTTCTGTTCGAACTAATAATAAAATAAAATTTTATTACAAATCTAACCATTACTAACATAATATTAACTAATTTTATTAAATAATATTTTTTTATAATATTAACAAATATACGAATTCGATTTGAATTAATATACAAAACTTTCGGTACAATTTCTAAATATAACATAATAATTAGTTATTTATTAAGCTAGTATACTAATCTTATCACCCCACTGCCATTCGAAATTAGATTGCTAAGAAACAAAATATCTAAGCTTACATATTATATTCTAATAAACAAAAACAATATATCTACATATATATATATATATATATATATATATATAATGATAGTAGTAATAAGCCACCTGACATGTTCATTATATATATACCCACTTCCTATAGCCACCTTAATCAATTTCGGTAATCACTTTGCAAAAGTACTATGCATATAAAATATATTTTTAAACTTTCTTATGAATTAGTGAACTTCCAACAAAATAGATCTAATAGTTTTAAAAAATAATAATAACTTACTAATTGGATATTGCAAAATTTAAAGGTTGATGAATTTTCTTCTCTCTTTTTTTGTGCCGCCATTGCTCTCCCTTCTTTTCTCTCTCTTCGTAGTAGAGGTTGCGCCTTTTTTTTCAGTCAATTATGAGAGGTATGTGAGATAGATTAGGGTTTAAATATTTATTAACCTATCTTATTAAACTCTCCTAATTTTAATAGGATTTTAATATTATCCAAATACAAATTAGACCCAATTAGTATAAAAGCCCAAATTAATGTAATCACCTACTTATTATAAGCCACATAAATTAAATACAATTCGATCCAAACATAATAAAAGCCCAATTAAAAATCTGAATTTAAATATTTTTTATTTTTATTTTTATTTTTTTTTACCGGGTATTACATCACCTACCCCTTAAAAAGGATTCCGTCCCCGGAATGAAAAGAATGAACGTACCTAATTATCAAAATATGTGGATACTCAGCTCGAATAGACTCCTCCATCTCCCATGTAGCTTCCCGCTCTGAATGATTTTACCACAAGACTTTAACAAACGGAATTATCTTCCTCAATTTTAATTTAATCAGTTATTTAATTATCTACTAAAAGAATTTAATTTTTTTTTTCAAACAAAACAAGGAAGACAAGAAGGAAACAAAAATCATTTACCTTTTCAAATTTAAATACAATTGTATAAAATAAAATTAATTAATTTTTAATTTTTTTAAAAAATATGGGTTATTACATTTTTCACCCCTTAAAAGTAATTCCGTCCTCGGAATTCGAATAAGATGCAAAAATAATTTAGTTACGACGTAGCGCCGCCATTTGTAACGATCAACGCGGATAAGTCATCGCTCCACGTAATTATTCATGTACTCGTAAAAGATTCGTCAGCTATCGTGCCAAGCCTTGGTAAGATTCTTCGCGTTGCATCAAATTAGATCACATGATCCACCGTTGGTGCGGGTCGTCACTAATATCTTTGAGTTTCATTCTTGTAAATGTATTCTTCGGAAAATAATTCAAAATCACAAAAATTTCTCTTCATCTAAATACGATTCAAATACCCAAAATATTTAAAATTATTTTTAATTTGTAAAACGTTTATATTCCACACATGACAAAGATCTAACCAATTATTTTTATTTTATTTTACATAAATTCATACAAAACTCTAAAGACATCAGATAACCAAAATAACTATGCAAACCATATTACCAACTCTTCTCAAGTCCTCAAGAGCTTCAAAATATCTCATCCTTAATTTGAACTATTCACCAAATAATATTACACCAAAGAATATACTACTAATATCTCTTTATCACAAACTCTCCTAAGTCCTTAAGAGTTTCAAAATATCATAACCTCAAATCAAATTAGTTCTCAAATATTATAATACCAAAAATACACTACTAAGATCTCTTTATCACCATATCAAACTCCAAGTCACATATTCTACCATCTGCAGCGAACTGCAACTATTAAAGATCTCTCAAAATCAATTGAATTTCATCACTTACTATCTAATAATATAATACATCAATCATCCCTTATTGCAAACCTTAATCTAATAAATTTCAATGTCTCCCCATACTATCACAAAGAAATTTCATAGAACATAACTCCAATATCTTATTAGAAATAGACACAAAATTGATCATTAACTCCAAATGATTAATCTAATCACCTCAAATATCAACAACTCAAATTACAAGAAATCCTCTATACTTAATAATTCATCTCATTATCATAGTATGACATCAACACAAACCTCAAATTATCCCCAAGCTTAACAAAACCAAAACCTAACTCAAATCAAATCCTCAAATCAACAATCATAATAATCGTCACAAAAAAAATACAACTCTAAAAAATAATTTTCCAAAATCATATGCTCGTTGATACAAATACTCACATCACAATCGCATCCCGAATAAGATCACTTCTTATTTGTACAAAATATAACTTTATTCACCTGACTGATTAAATCACAATTCTTAACTAATATCATTGCTCAATCACCTAAATAAATTATTCCACTTTCCTCAAATCAACTACAAATCGAAAAGGAATTGACAGTTAGTCAAAATAGAGACCAACCAAACAAAGAACAAAATCAAATCAAACTCTTACGTCTATCCAATGGTCTACCCACAACTCACAGGTCAAACCTAAATAGGTTTTCTACAAGAAAGAACCTAAGCTCTGATACCATCTCTGTAACACCCCCTTCCCGAAAAGGAAAGGGAGGTCACGTGCAAAGCACAACAAACCTCAAAATAAATAAACAGAGCACTTAACAACCTCAAAATATTAATAGTGGTGATCCATCAATAAAGTAATAAGTACAATTCTCTAAACTGAGTCAAAATAATCAAAACTTAAAATTTGAATAAACCTAACTGGTCAAAGGCAAAACTCTCATCACACTAGCCCTGAATCACCCCTGCAAACCTGCCGGAAGAAAAACACAGCATGAGCCAATTGCCCAGTACGGATATAAAGGTACAAAAAATATACAACTGAAATACGAAATCAACATAGACAAAATATTGCCTCTGACAAAAATATAACTCCAAAGATATGAATAGAATATATCTAAACCAACAGGAATAATGAAACAAACAGAGGAGTAAAGAAAATAATGAACTGAAATAACTAACCCAATTAATTGAAAGGAGACGAAACAAACTGAAACGAAACGAACAAAACTAACACAATAAAATAATAGGCTGAAACAAATGGCTGGGGTTATTTCATACCGATTGAGCTCAGAAATATATCTTATCACACAGACAAGTCAAAACAATGCCACACAGGCAAGTCAAACTAATGTCACACATGCAAATCAAAATAATGCCACACAGGCACATCGAAACAATGTCACACAGGCAATCACACATTGGACCGCGAATCCAAATGTATGCAAATCGGATAGGTGTGTTTGGCACAACATCACCGATCCGCAGAACAGAAAACTAGGGTTAACCCATACGCCTCCCACAACAAAACACCAAATGGCCCACTTACTCCGGAGCCCAAAACGGAGACGCCGTGGACTAATCACACCGCCACGGAAAGTGTCATGTCTCTCGTGCCAAGACGACATGCCTGTGGTACCCCCACATGTGGTTATAGCTCAAGTATACCCTATGGTATATTCTAACAAAATATCATGTCACAACACATGCGACATAATACTAACAAAAGGGTTCTATATGTACATGTTGAACCAAATCAAATTATAGTCACAAGATTTCAAAAAGAAGGTAGCAACATGTACCGCTCTACAATCATCAAAAATAAATACTAAACATGATATCCTAATTCAAAGAGTACAAATACGAGTACAATGCGTCAACTTCAAAATGAAACAAATATATGAATTTCACAAGAAATAATTATGTGAAATAATAACAGAATTTGAAAAGAGGAACAAAACGAATAATTCAAATTTAACAAAAGTATCGCTGAAAAGGTACGGAATCCGTACCTGATACTTTCAAACCATTTATAGCACACTCCACAAAATCTTATCCTCAATTGTCAACGATATCAAATACGAAACGTTATTCACCACCTAAACATATTCACCTCAAATTAAATATAATCCAACTCATAAACTCCAAAATAATTTGTTATTCATTCAAGGTACATTTAATCATCACATTAAATCAATTATTAATATTCCAAAATTTATATTCTAAAAATGACTCGCTAAATTCCTTCTGTTCGAACTAATAATAAAATAAAATTTTATTACAAATCTAACCATTACTAACATAATATTAACTAATTTTATTAAATAATATTTTTTTATAATATTAACAAATATACGAATTCGATTTGAATTAATATACAAAACTTTCGGTATAATTTCTAAATATAACATAATAATTAGTTATTTATTAAGCTAGTATACTAATCTTATCACCCCACTGCCATTCGAAATTAGATTGCTAAGAAACAAAATATCTAAGCTTACATATTATATTCTAATAAACAAAAACAATATATCTACATATATATATATATATATATATATAATGATAGTAGTAATAAGCCACCTGACATGTTCATTATATATATACCCACTTCCTATAGCCACCTTAATCAATTTCGGTGATCACTTTGCAAAAGTACTATGCATATAAAATATATTTTTAAACTTTCTTATGAATTAGTGAACTTCCAACAAAATAGATCTAATAGTTTTAAAAAATAATAATAACTTACTAATTGGATATTGCAAAATTTAAAGGTTGATGAATTTTCTTCTCTCTTTTTTTTGTGCCGCCATTGCTCTCCCTTCTTTTCTCTCTCTTCGTAGTAGAGGTTGCGCCTTTTTTTTCAGTCAATTATGAGAGGTATGTGAGATAGATTAGGGTTTAAATATTTATTAACCTATCTTATTAAACTCTCCTAATTTTAATAGGATTTTAATATTATCCAAATACAAATTAGACCCAATTAGTATAAAAGCCCAAATTAATGTAATCACCTACTTATTATAAGCCACACAAATTAAATACTATTTGATCCAAACATAATAAAAGCCCAATTAAAAATCTGAATTTAAATATTTTTTATTTTTATTTTTATTTTTTTTTACCGGGTATTACAATATCTATATATAATATATATATATATATATATATATATATATATATATATATATATAATATAATATAATAGTAAAAATCAAAATTTACTATTTGATTTTTCAAAGTCATAACGAGATATTCCTATAATAAAAGTTTGTGTAATTTATCTAATTTTTAATAATTTTAGTAAAAAAATATATAAATGGTTTATAATTTTAATAATTATATTTTCTAAAATGAGATTAATTTATATTCATTATAAGTTAAAAATTTACTGGAGAGTTTTGCGACTTTTGAATTTTCCATAAAATTTCTCTGCAATTTTTTTACTGGCGATTTGAATTTCTACATTTGTGTTTAATATTTGGAAATCTTTAGAGATGAGGTCAGACTTTGAATATGGGTTGATAGTTATAACTTTTCTTCTAAAATCTGTCAAACTCTACCATTTAATAGAAATCTAAAAAATCAATAACTTTTTGAATATCAAAATATTTTTATAGACTTTATAAAAGTCTTAATTCAATACCACCTAACTTTTAAAGACATTACAAAAGTTGTAATTGAATACCACTAAATTTTTATAAATTCTTTAAATGTCTTGATTGAATACAGCTAAACTTTTAAAGTCTTTAAAAGTCTTAATTGAATACACGGGGAAGCCTGACGTTGTGGAATGTTATAAATCCCAATATACCGAATGTCGGAATATGTTTTTCTTCAGAGACCGTGATGAAATGTCAATAATATCGAATGTCGGAATGTGTTTTTCTTCCGAGACCGTGATGAAATGTCAATAATATCGAATGTCGGAATGTGCTTTTTCGGAAGAAAAACAATTTGCATTATATCACTGACTTGTATCTTCTTGAGTCATAATACCTAAGAAGAAATAATTTAAAAATACTATATTAGTAGTAACTTAATTACTTGCAAATATGTTTGCAATTTTTCGATGTGTTACAAACTTGAGCGATCCGGTTAGCATGAAGTTATTTTTTTGGTAAGTTGGTCAATTGGTCAATAGAATACTGACATACATACAATCTCGCATGCGTGTCAATATTCTATTGATTAATTGACCAACTTACTCCAAAAATAAACTTTATAGTAACGTCTTCCAAACTTTGAGATAGGCCAAGTCGAGTAAATAAGACACT
Source organism: Panax japonicus (assembly GCA_020205505.1). Lineage (NCBI taxonomy): Eukaryota > Viridiplantae > Streptophyta > Magnoliopsida > Apiales > Araliaceae > Panax > Panax japonicus. Next base: position 19,068,990 of record CM035106.1, read on the forward strand.
TAGTCTTCTGTCTTTACTTTCTCTCCTCTATATCTCTTCCAGTTTTTATATCTATATCTTTTATACTCCATATAGTTCCTTCTCTCTCCTCTCTCCTCTCTCCCATCTCCCATCTCCCATCTCCCATCTCCCATTGATCCAATCTTGCAAGATTCCGCTTTTCTGTAAGAATTTTCTCTCTTTCAAAGGGTGTGTGTGAATCCGTTTATTTTCCTATCTAATTGTGTTTTGATATGCTTTTTTGCTGTGTTTTGAAAATTTGATTTGAATAGGATTGAATTTTATTGGTTTTGATGATTTTTGGGAACTGGGTATATTTTATTTTTGGGTTTTTTTTATCTCTAAGGCATTATTTGGTGGATGGCAAAAGGTGGAAATGTCAAAAACTGGAGCTTTGGATCTTGCTTCTGGGCTTGGTGGAAAGATTGATAAAGATGATGTTCTTTCTGCTGTAGACAAGTATACTCTCTCTCTCCCCGCGCGCGCGCGCGCGCGCACACACACACACACACACACACACATATATATATATATATATATATATATATATATATATATATATGTGTGTGTGTGCGTGTGTGTGTATAAGTCTGGGGTTTAACTTTTTAAGTATTTGATTCACTCTCTCGAGAATTTTAATTTTAATGCCTCTCACTCTCCAAATATCTCCCTTTCTTTCTCTAGATTAATACTTGACTGTCATTTTCTAGCCTATATCTAGCTAATGATGTTTAATTTTAGGGATTGATATTTTCACAGAGTAGAAATGATAGTTTCACTTTTGGAAATACCAATTCCCTAATTCTACTCTATGGGATGATATAATTAAAAATGTAACATCTTTGTCTTTGTATAATGAGTTGATTTTCTTTGGAAGGGTCTCTGTTTTGCACGCCATTTTCTTCTTATAAAAGATGTGATAGTAGAATGCTACTTATATTGGTAGCTTTAATGTTGGTTGGTGGCTATGTCAGTCTTTAAATTGTGAACTGTATTAGAAAACTAAAAATTAGCTATATTGTTTAGGTAGTTTTGTTATAACCTCAAAAAGGAGATGATGAACCTACCTAGAGGATCACGGTTCAATCTTCCGTAAATGAGGCTTCCATTTCCTGTTGAAGTGTACACTCAAGAGATGTATAGGATTATGGGATTTGCAATTTTGCACTTGAATGAAGCCCACGTCGGACGGTGGTGATTTAAAAAATTGACTCTGTCAAATTGTGAGAGATTGTGGGATAGTTGTTGCTTTTCTACCATCAATGAGTGGGAAGGATAAGAATATTGGAAATGTCAGAACTCTATGATATGTAAAGGTTATTTTGAGAAATCAGAAATTAATGTTCTTTTGATTTGTTATATGTTCCCCTGGTTTTTGCATTAGTCTCCTTTCATTAAGGCTGTATAATGAGCCAAACAATTCGTGTTTGATTTGTACTCGCTCGACTAAAAGTTTGATTCGAGTACGACTTGAAATATAAATGATTCAAATGTGAGTAAATTTTAAAGTTCGATAAATTATTCGAATATCTTCAAATTGCAATTTTCTATTGATACTTGGATCGTATTCGCACGAAAAGCTCAAACTGCTCGGGCTTGATTCGAGATCGTGCTTGACTCGTGGTAGCTAAACGAGTCTCAATCAAACCTTATTTCATACTCGATAAATTTTGTGAACCAAATTTGAGCAACTCAATACACAGTTTGACTCGGTTCATTTACACCCCTGCCTTCCGTTGAGGTTGTACAGTTTCTTACTCGAGTTAATGCAGTCGGTCAACAAAATGTGCATTGCCAGAGGTCCCCCGCTCTCTTTTTCTTTTCTTGGACTTACTTGTTCAAGTTATGGTCTCTTAGGAAGTAAAATAGGATTTGTACATTTCTTGTTTTGAGTTGCAATTCTGTTACAATTATGTAGCTCATGTATTTCTGCAAATTTTCATACGTTTCGTTGAAAGCTGTAGTTTTTCATCAAATTTCTATTTCAGCATGTGATACTATAATCACCTTGAGTGGCTCTATTTCTCAAGTGATTGCTTGGTGTTAGGGTTAACGCTCAAGACATAGTGAAGAGCGTGGGTCAAGTTTTTGGACTGTTACATAATCCCAAATTTGGTCTACACCCAAAGTGAGATGTTAATAAGTCACTCTTTGCAACAAAAGGCAATTTAAAGAAAATTGAATCTTTTCTTCATTTTTGTTTTAGTTTTATGATCTATTATCCTTTGGTGCAAATAAAAAGAGTACCATATAGGATTTTGTATGTACAAATTGTTTTGATATTTGTGAACTATCAAAATGCTTGTAAGTAACTCCAAAGCTAGACATCTCTGAATATTTTTTACTGGTCCCTGATTTTCTTGAAGTTTTTGGCATTTGTTTGGTTGTAAAACTTCCAGTTTATCAATTCAGGTATGAGAAGTATCATGTTACTTTTGGAGGTGAAGAAGAAGAGAGAAAGGCTAACTACACTGACATGGTAATTTGATATTCTTTAGAATTTTTTAAATGCCTCGTTTAAAATTTTAATGATGTGGTGTTCTCAATTATATAGTAAAGATATAATTTGATATTTTGTTTATGTTGTTTTGTATTCATATTGTCTATTTGACATTTTGACTAATACATCTGACATTGACTTTGCTTTTTAACCTTGCTATAATTACTTTCTCATTGCTAGGTTTTTGTGACTTTAGATTATTAGTCCTGTTAAATGATGCATAAAATCCTACATAACATCCTACTTTTAAATCTAGACTGAAGTTTCAAGCAGCTGCAAGCAGAAGTACTTTTACAGCTAGTTCTTTCCTAAAGAAGCCCAACAATCCATATTTAACAAAATTATGTTGTCATTCCAGGGCAAAGGAATTATGTAAATTCAGTCATGCTGTTGATGCTGTTTTTTTAGCATCCAATGGATTACTCTGAAATTTATGATGAGTGGATCGTAAACCATATAGTCTATACTTCAAAATATCAAAACTTTTAATGTCTTTTATTGAATTGAGTTTGTAACTTTACAGACTCAAGACTATTTAATTGACTCACTCATCCACAATATTCTCAATTTTTTATTTAAGCAGAAAAACCTCGAGGACAGCTAATAGCTTAATACCCTCTGCTTTTTATTCCAACAAGAAAACATTCTTTTAATAAGATCATGCATCCATAACAATTGCTATATGGGTTTCAGGTCAATAAATATTATGATCTTGTTACCTGCTTCTACGAATATGGCTGGGGAGAATCATTCCATTTTGCGGCCAGGTGAGTGTTATTCTTCTTTGGAGCTGACCTTTCCCTCTTCGTTAACCTGTAATATTGAAATCAAGCTGTGTATATTGCTTTTTATCCAATATTAAGTGCCTTGTTACTGCTCTTTAAAACTAACATGAGCATTATATTTGGGCTCAAAGATGGAATGGGAAACTCTTCGAGAGAGCATTAAGCGCCATGAGCACTTCCTTGCTTTACAACTAGGCCTAAACCTGGGCAGAAGGTCTTTCAACTATACTTGATTGAACGTCACTATTTGGAATATATGTTAATAAAGAGACTTGCTAAGATATTGTTTGTCATTTGAACTTATTTGTCACCGGCAGGTTTTGGATGTGGGTTGCGGAATAGGTGGACCACTGAGGGAAATAGCTCGATTCAGGTTGAGTGTGACTCATATCTTACTCTGTTTTGTACTTCAGTCTTTTTATCATCATCTTATGTTGTGATGGCTGTTTATTTTAAAAAGTTACTAGATAGGTTCTTTTTCTTTTTTATTTTATTTAAATTTTTTTAGTTACTTTAATTTTGTTTCTACAACTGTCTCTCAAAATATTGTATCTAAAACTCTTTCTCGCTTGTAGACCTGGCAAACGGGCCCAAAGCCCGCGGGCCGGGCCGCATTTTTTTGGCCCATAGAAACCCGGGCCTTTTTGGCCCGGCCCGTTGAAAGCATGGCCCGGCCCGTTCACTTTAAACCCAAAAAATGTCAAAAAATAAGCATAAAACACCCTCGGTCCGCGGCCCGGCCCGGCCTGCCTGTGAACCCGCGGGCTTTGGGCTTACATTTTTTGGTCTGCCAAAATCCGTGCCGTTTTGGCCCAGCCCGGCCCGTTTGACAGGTGTACTCGCTTGTGTGTAAAGACCTTTGGCAGCTCAACCTCAGTTACAGGTGTGAACAACAATGAATACCAGATAACAAGAGGAAAGGTACATACTTATGATTATTGTGCAACTGCATCTACATCAGCTCTGGCAACTCTTAGTCATAAAATGTTTCCCGATAAGAACTGCAAATTTCAGTAATTTTTCTGTTAGTACACATACTGAAAGTTGGAAAACTTGACATAATTCATCCTAAATATAGCCTGGATTCTTTTCAAAGGATTAGCCTTTTGCTGACCATAAAAAACTAAATTTTCTCTTGGAATTTAAAACATGAATTGCAATTAATGAAAGATATATCTTTACCCTTCTCTACATAGTTGCCATAATACTGTCATTTAAAAAAGCTCTAGTTTCTTACTCTCCTTAGTTCTGTTATTCTTCAGGCGTTAAACCACGTAGCAGGAGTGGACCAGACCTGCAACTTTGTGAAAGTTAGTGGTCCATAAAAGTCTAGTTCATGTTCTGTTGTGAACTTCTTTCCTTACCAGTGATTTAATTGTTGTTTAATAATTATGAAGGCAGATTTCATGAAAATGCCATTTCCAGAAACTAGTTTTGATGCAATTTACGCAATTGAAGCTACCCGTCACGCTCCTGATGCGGTATGTAAAACTTGCATGCAGATCCGATCAATGTATCATAGATATTGTCTCCCTTCTCTTCTTTCTTCCAGTTTCTTGGACTTGCTGTGTTTTAGTTTTCGTCTTTGGCCTGAAAGGTTGGGTGCTACAAGGAGATTTATAGAGTTTTGAAGCCTGGTCAGTGTTTTGCTGCATATGAGTGGTGTATGACTGATTCCTTTGACCCCGACAACCAAGAACACCAAAGAATCAAGGTTCTAGTACAACTGAATACCTACTTTGTACGTATTTTGACCATAAATAGTTGTGTTAATATTTAATTTTTCATTGACAGGCTGAAGTTGAACTCGGTGATGGCCTCCCTGACATCAGATCAACTACACAATGCCTTGAGGCTCTGAAACAAGCAGGTTTTGAAGTAAGTAACGATTTAGTAGTAATTAGCTCACCCCTACCTTGGTACTTGCCTTTGGATAAAAGTCATTTCTCGCTAAGTAGTTTCCGTCTAACAGCACTAGGACGTTTTATAACAAAAAACATGGTAAGATCCATTTTGTTGTATGTTTCATATGTTTGGACCAATTTATTATTGCTTCATATCTGTATTTGTAGGTCTTGACATTAGAATATGTGGGACTTGCCCCAAAAGGAAGCCAAAGGGTTCAATCCTTCTTGGAGAAAGCTGCAGAGGGACTTGTTGCTGGCGGAAAGTGAGAACCATTTCTACTCAACTATACATAAATTAATAAATTTATTCCCGTTCCTTTTGTTCTTGGATGCCAAAGTAATTAAATATGAAAATGCTTAATGATTTGCCAAAGTTATTACTGAGTTTCCCCAAGAATCAATCACCAAGGAAACTAACAGGACTTTTCTGCTGCCCTTTTTATTATTTCATCAGAGTTGGGTTATTTTTTGTTATGTAAAATTATTGCTTATTTTCTCCTGATCCTTTTGGTGTTTCAACTATCAAGTATATCTGATCTCCGAACCATAATATATGTATATGAAGTTTTGGAGTCGTGCACAAGAATTAAAAAAATGATTGTATTGTATTAAATATAATATCAATCGTCTATAATACCTTTAAATTCTCATAATTACCATACTTATCTCATACCCTCCATTTTAGGTAATTTTGGAAAGATTGTCCTAGATTATATAAAATGACAAATAATTTGGAAAAAAATGAAATCATCTAAAACGTCATATATTATGGGACGGAAGGAGTACAAGTTTAAATCGAGAACTTGAAGCTTTGTTGTAATTTTAATTTTTACCTTTTAAGAGTATTTTTCTAAATTTGCGTAACTGATCTTTACAGGAAAGAGATTTTCACACCGATGTATTTCTTCTTGGCACGAAAGCCTATTTTGGACAGCCAGTAAAGTGCACTGCTGTTGGGAAACTGCCGGTTATCCAAAAAAAAAAAAGTGGAAGTTAAAATTATTTAGCTGGTGCTGCTTATATATTGTTTTTCAAGGATTCTGACCAGTAGAGTTGCTTTATGCAATATGGTCCTTTATGTTTAGTTTCTTGTATAAAACTTGAAACTTGTTATTTAAGGGTTGCTAGTGTTCTGTTTTCAAAATTTTCTCCTTTGGTTTTACGTTTATTTCTGTGAGGTTTTTTGAAGTGGGTCGAAAGACCCGTTTTTAATGGGTCATGTTTTTTAAAATTCTGACTCATATGTTAATGGGTTGGGTAATCCTTTATTACTTTCTTTTTTTTTACATATATTTTTAAAGTTTTTTTAAATAATAAAATATTAAAACAAAAATTATTTTAATTTCTTTTGAACAATCAAACATAAGTTGTTTCAAGTATTTTGAAAAATAAAACTTGACTTGTTTCAAAACATTGAAAAATTCAAAAAAAAAACAAAAAATTATTTGCAAAGTAAGATAATATCATTTCTCTCACCAACTAGAGTTATATTTTTACCATGGTCGTATTCTATGTATGGAGAATGGATAGCATTGATAGCCGCAAAAGAATTAGGAAGGAGTAATGACTAATTATAAAGAGAAGATAAAATAGTTAGAATTAACTTATTAGTTGATATTAATAAGAGAAAATGTAAATAAAAGTAATATTAAATATTAACTAACTGATCGGGTTATCCGCGGGTTGGGTTGTAACGGGTTGAATCTAAATGGATTAGGTCAAAAAGATCCATTTTTTAATGGGCGATATTATTCATGTCCAAACCCTTTAATATTTAGTGGGTGAGTTGGGTTGATAAATTGTCGGTCTAAACGGGTAATATATTGGAGACTGTTATAAAATATTATTAAAATTAAGAACTAAGATAATGAGAGGAAAGAGAGCTTTCTCATTGTATTTTCATGTCATCACTCATTTTACAATACTATTATTTATAGATATAAGAACATCAATACTAGGAGGTTACAAAACTCAAAGGTCATGAGTTTCATAATCAAATATAAGAAGCATGAATCTAGACATCCATTGTATGAATCTAGACATCCATTATAATTTTATAACACTCCCCCTTGGATGTCTATTGTATAGTCATACGCATTGAAAGCTGCCTCATTAAAAACCTTACTAGGAAAAACCCAATGGAAAAAAAACATTGGTTAAGAAAAAAAGAGTGCAGCGCGTATTAACTCTCCCTCATGAATATATCCTTAAGTCCTTCAGTTGTCGCATTCTAATATTGCGACACAAGCCTTCAAACATTGTAGGTGGTCATGTTTTGGTGAACAAATCTGCTAGATTATCTTTTAAGCAAATTTGTTGAACATCAATGTCACGTGTGAAAAAGAATTTCGGTGATATGTGCTTTCTTCTATCTCCTTTGATGTATCCTCCCTTTAATTGAGCTATACATGCATCATTGTCTTCATACAGAATGGATGGAGTTCTTTTGTACCAATTTTCTAAGAATATGCCTCGTTAAAAATCTTACCAAATAAAAACCTGGTGGAAAAAATTTTGGCGAAGGAAAAGAGTATAATATTCTTGTATAACTTCTAGTGCCTTGAAATTGCCTCATTAAAACCTTGCAAAGAAAAATCCAGTGGAAAAAACCTTAGCGAAGGAAAAGAGTACAATCAACATATATCCTTTTTACTCCCCTTCATAAGTATATAGAATTTCCATTGTTCATGGTAAAAATATCATTAAGTCGAAGCATGTCAATATTGTGCACCATCTTCTTCAAAATCATAGTTGGTAATGACTTAATGAATATATCAACCAAATTATCACATGATCATATATGCTTGATATCAATATCGTCATTCTTCATGACCTTGTTACGCTCACTATCAGTTAGACCGGGCACATTACTCAACGCATTATTGAGATTCTTCCATTGCTCATTTAATGAACTCCAATCCAAGAAAGTTAGCAAATTGAGCAGATGATTTCTCGAGTTGTGCAACAAGAATAGCAGCAGTTCTCTCCATGGCAGATTCAGAATCAATATCGAAACTTGATTTTCTCTTCCTTTTCTTGAAACTAGAGGACTTGTTTGATATTTCCTCACTGCGAGTTGGAATCAAGTCATCATCTCCATCATTTGTTTGGATCTCTTCATCAAACTCGACCATTTCCGCAGCCGATAGTGCATCTTTTCCAGTTACTCTATCCTTGCCAAATATAACACACTGATCCAAATAATGTGGAAATGTCTTATTCTGCCACTTTGCTCTCTTTTGGTGCACCTAAAACAAGTAAGAAAAAAAAATAACACAATAATTAAAACATAAGAATTACCTTAGAAATCTCAATCTTAAAACATAAGAATTACCTTAGAAATCTCAGTATATTAGACTGAGATTTCAATTCTGATGCATCAAAAAATTAATTGAACTTTATTTGAGAAAGGAAACACAAAACCCATCACACTCCTAGAGAGAAGAAAATAAGCTAGATATAGAGAACATAGAATGTTAGTGAAACACTAATTAGCAATACCAATTACCAAATATCGAAACCCATATCCCAAAACAAACAGTAAAAAATCTCAGGCAGAGAAAATTGAAGAAAACTAAATCCCCAGAAACAGAAAAATAGAAAAGAACATAAACTAAAAACAGGTGACATTAACTGCAACAGGAGTCAATGTCATGAAACTAAAAACAGAAAAGAACAGGAACTAAAAACAGGAGTCAATGTGATGAAACTTCAAAACCACTGCAGAAACTAAAAACAGGCGACATTAAACGCTTTCCAGTAAATTGACAATGAAAAGAAAAGAAAACAGGTGACAATGAAAAATTAATGTATATACCAAAAAAATTCTAAGCATCCCCTAGTTTCAGAAAAGAAAACAGCCTATTAAGCATCCCCTATTTGTTAGCAACTTGCAACAACTTTCAGCTTCATTAATGTATTTTAACAGAAAAGAAAACAGAAAAATTTATATGAAAAGAAAACAGAAAAGAACAGAGATATTTTCAGCTTCATTAATTTATAATTTATTGTAACAGTCTGTACAAAAAAATTGTACGTATCAACTATTTGTTAGCAACTTGCAACAACTTCATTACGACTTTGATATTAAGCATCCCCTAGTTGGAGTGCTAATCCTGACCAGTTAAACCAGCCTAAAAATTCTAACTTAAGATGTATTTTCATATGCTGATACATTTAAAGAAATTGAGATGACATTTGACCCAAATTTGAGACTACATATTATGGTGGCAGCTATATCACACCATACATATATCATGCTTCCAAGTTGATGTATACCCAATGGGCCAATACTAACGCTTGATCCTATGTTTCCTTCTTTACCAAGTGCCAACAAAACACACCCAATGACAACTTCAAACTAGCAGAACCCACCATAAAAAAGATGAAAGTAGAAAAGGTTGTTAGTGTCCACCATAATTAAATCAAAAGAAACTCATAAATCACAATAGAAAACAAGACGGTATTAGTATTAGGTAATAGGTAGTGATAAAAATATGCACCCAGAGGTGAGTAGCTTCGCTTCTTTCATTAAAAACATCACAGAACCAGTGCAACAAAGGCACAGATAGATGACTATAAAAATAAGTATTTTTGTTCAAATTTAATTCGGATGAACATAACAACAAACATTTGAGGACTTATAAAGCTCCAGGGGGGAATGAAACCATTCCATGACAAACATTATAGTCAGTCTACAATATTAAATGCTTACCTTAGAAATCATTATTCTACTGTATGAGAATTACCTTAGAAATTAAATGCTTCGAATCTTAAAAAATGACTTACCTTAAGATATGGAATCCAGACATCTTTAGAGGCTTCAAGCACATGATTTCTAGCATCCTAACCAAATCCACTACTATCTTTTCCATGCAGCATATCATATACAACTGCCCATTCAGCTTTTAATGTTTTCAACCTTGACTCAATATGAGGTTTTGCCTTTATTCCTGCTGCAGGCAATTTCTCAGCCATTGCTTTCTCAATGGCCAAGTAAAACTCAGGCTTAAAACCATTATCAGCCCTATACAAAGTTCCAGTAGTATTTAATATGTCTAGCATACATTCCACAAGCTTGTCATCTTCATTTTCAACCCATTTGTGCTTACTCTTGCCTGCCCCCTTTGCTTCATCATTTACTTGAGAATCCATCATAAATTGAAGTCTGGCAAAATATAAATTAGTTCTTTTACTAGTGTATGCATAGTAAAAATACAGTGCATGCAGTAAATCTCAAAGCTTCGCAACATTAGTTGGTTTAGCCTGTTATAGTACAGTATCAATTGACATACTTACATGGTCTGTGCCTAATAATCACTAGTTTGAAAAATAAAGATGTCTAAACAAGCCAAAACTAATCACTTTTTAGGGCAATCTAATCAACATCATTTTATTCCACTTATACCCAACTGAGACATGTTAATCAACATCATTTTATTCCATTTGAGACATGTTTATTTTAGTAGCATTAGAAGACTGGACATAACAGTCGACATGAATCTTAAAGGAAGAGTTTTGTGAACTAATATCTCACACTAATATCTCAAACTGGCATACAAAATCTTAAAACAAAAAAACAAGAAATCCTACTAATAATACAAAATCATCAAACTGAGAGGGGAGAGAGAGCAAGAAAACATTTTAAACATCTCAATCTTAAAACATAAGTATCATACAAAATCCTATTAATCGATACAATAAGCATTGAAAGGTACTACTAATAATAAATAACACAATTTTAAACTATAAACTATGGTCAGCCCTCCACACATAAAACATCTCAACGACAAGATTTTCTCTAAAGTTTGTCCACACATGGGATGTCTCAACTGTATTGATGTAGTCTTCATCAACTCTAGTTTCCTCATGGTTGACTTCTATCTCCTCATCTTCCAACGGATAAATAGCCATTTATTGTCTTATAAAGTTGTGCATTAGGCAACAAACAACAATTATTTTATTTTGTGTTTGAATAGGATAAAATGAAGGACTTCTAAGAATTCCCCATCTTTTCTTCAGAAGGCCAAAACAACGCTCTATGACATTTCTAGCTGAGGAGTACTTCATGTTAAACAATTCTTTGGCAGTAGTAGGTCGATGTCCATCTAACCAATCATTTAAATGATATCTTTGACCTCTAAAAGGTGAAAGAAAGCCCTCTCCATTGGTATATCCATCATCTACAAGGTTGTAGTTCGCCTTAACTAAATAAAAAAGGATGTTAAATGGGGTTGTGTTTGTTTGTTTTTGTTAGTGTAAGTCTATACATATGAAATTATATTAAGATATTTCTTATTTCTTACCTCGATTTACTTTCAAACCATGATTACGATGCATTGCAGAATAAAGTACCCTACCATCTGCCGCGGACCCTTCCCAACCAGGTAAGACGTAGAGAAATTGCATCTCCGGGGAGCAAACACCTAACACGTTAGTTGTAATCTCATTTTTTTGATTTCAATACCTAGGTTTATCTTCTTCAGGGACATGACCCTTTATGTATGTTTCATCCAAAGCCCCTAGACAACCCTAGTAAGAAATACTTATCTTTTTCAAAAACATAATGATAAATATGTAATTTAAAAAAAGCTTGTTCTGGTAGGATAACAAATATCTAAGTTAAAGAAATACCTTGAACCATTTCCACTTATCGTCAGTAGAGTTTTCACGTATAGGTTCCGATTTCTTAAAAAGTTGACCTTCCAATCTTATCACGGTATTGAGTACGTTGTTGAAATGCCTACTAATTGTCTCACCGGATCGACGAAATTGTAATACTATGACACGATTTTTCACATGATGGGCTAGCACATACAAGAATATGGCAACTTGTTCATCTATTTGAAGGTACTTTGTACTACTAAGTTTGCCTGTGGTATGTAAAATATCACATAATTTGGTAAAGCTTGCCCTATTCATTCTAAGGTAATTGTGGCATGTAATGTCACTGGCATACACTAGCTCCCTCATAAATTTTAGACCGATCGAGCAAGAAAGGGTGTACTTTGGTTGATTAAGTGCTCTCATATGTCTATGTCGTGCCATAGATATAACAAATTGCATGAATAAGGTAACCATGACAACTATTTCGGACCAAAAATAAAAAAGGTAATTAATCTCTTCATTCTCTTCCGTTTGTCGAATCTACGACAAGCCATGACTGCAATTCAATTGAAAAAGTAAGAGTAAACTCAAACAATAAACATATTGTAAAACAATTTCAAAACAAATTCAAGAAACATACTATAATGAAAGCAATAATAAACAAAAACATATTATTTTGTTGAATGCCTGTATTATTCTAACCAAAAGGAGGCTATGGCTGAATGCCTGTATATATTCTAAACATATTATTTTGTTGAATGCCTGTATTATTCTAAACAAAAACAAAAACATATTATTCTAACCAAAAGGAGGCTATGGCTAAATGCCTGTATATATTTTGTTGGATATGTTATATGGAATTATAATGGCATAACTAGACAAAAAGAAACCCTAGAAGGTGGTAGTTTGTTTCTTCCAACCAAATGAACAAGAACATAAAAAAAGGGGGCGGTACCTTTCACATCCCAACAGTTTTCCTTGGAAAATTCCAAGTGGACTAACTAAATGGCAAAAGAAATACTTTTCTTAGTACTACTAGCTGAGAAGCTCAGCCCGAGTGCTTCTTCTTCTTTTATTTTCTTATTTGTTTTTAACAAATATATCTATTTAGCCACATCCCTTAATTAGCTCGGTGAAAAGAGACAGAAATATGAATTGAGCAGCATACTAGCATTCTGTTTTCCATTTTGATCAAGGGTATGTCCATATGTATAAAGTCATATCCTCCATAAAAAACCAAATATAAAATAAAATAATAAGAAAAATAAATTATGAAAATTAATGTGACAAAATAACCATGTATATCAATAAACACATCCACTGGCAGGTAGAAACACTGTTTTAAGACTAGCTAGAAAAGCAGAAAGAAAAACATAAACCAGTCAAGCTCAAACAATTCTTCAAAATTGAAGAATCCCATAAGCTTCTATGTCCGTATAACATATCCAACAAAATATATACAGGCATACATCTATAGCCTCCTTTTTACTACTTGCTTCAACACAAACACCCTAGTATGTAGCAGGAAGAAATTACTAATAGTGATCAACGACCAACGGAATCGAATCGAGAATTGTTAAATATCAGCTAATTTTAATAACAAATCGAGGCAACAGGAATCGAGAATTGGGAAAATTATACTAAACTGGTAGGAATCAATGATAAATGGCAGATAAAATCAGTGAGAAAAATGGTATGTGTGGTATCGTATGGGATTTGCTTAAAGAGAAACCTGGTATGGTCTTAGCAAACAGTCCAGTTCAAAACCGATCGGATCCGCAATCAGAGCCTTCAGAGCTGCTGGATCGATCGTTCTCGTCGTTCCCTTCAGAGCCTTCAGAGCCTCGACTCCTTCTCTCTTGTCGTTTCCAGTGTAAAAAGCCCTATTATATCTTTAGGGGTATATTTGTCAATTACTTAAAAATAATGGATAAAATAATTTATTCCTGGCCACCCAAATGAAAATTAAAATTTTAAGTTAACTATCATTCCAGGAGGAATACATCATTCCGATGAAATAAACAAATCAACAACATTTTTATCATTCCAACGAAATAATTCATTCCATTCTCCCTCCTATTCCACCTAGGGGTGGGCAAATTTTTCGATTTTTTCGGTTTTTGGACGAACCGGACCGGTCCGAACCGACCGGTTCGGTATAAATATAAACTGGTCCGGTATAAAAAAACCGTTATATACCGGTTATTCGGTACCGGTTTCGGTCCGCCACTTTATATACCGGTTTTCTATTTTTTATTATTATTAATAATTTATTAATAAAAATAATAATAAAATATTGATAATAATAATAATAATATTAATAAAAATAATAATTATTATAATAATAATAATAAAATAATAATAAAAATAATAAAATAATAATAAAAATAATAAAATAATAATAAAAATAATAATTATATTAATTTTCGGTAAAAACCGGTACCGAACCGGTACCGCCGGTTCGGTATACCGGTTCAACCGGTACCGGTATCGGTACCAAAATTTACGTAATTTCGGTACCGGTTCGGTTCGGTACCGGTCCGGTTCGGACCGGTTTTTACCGGTTGCCCACCCCTAATTCCACCAATCCAAATGTAACATAAGTGGAGTAGTTTTCTCCTTGAATTAAGGGTTTTCTTTTTTTGTTGCATTGGATATAATGATGTGTATTGCACTATTGTTGATAATATTATACAGTTTTTCATTGTTAATATAATTATTTGGTTGATGCAATATTTTTGTAATTATTTTCTATTTGTTGTATACTTATGTAAATAACCTTTTTTTTATGATTTAACCTATTTAAGTCCAAGCCATATCTTTTTAGGATTTAGGCCAGTTCAGGCTCTATTCTATGTTGGGCCAGATAGATCTTTTAAAAGACTAAAAGCGAACTACTTAGGGCCTCAGCTCATACTGGTCTAGACCCAGGACCCAAATTAAGCCAAACTTTTCAGACTTTATAGTCAGACTGGGGCGTCGGACTCGAGTTTTTTTTGTAACCGGAAATATGAGAATGACAACTGCCTCAATGGCCCAATCACCTTTGCTTCCATAATTAGCCAATGGCTGTGTTAAATCCAGTAGTGAATGGAAGCTGGTAATGAACTGGCCCCCAAACTTCTTTCACAAAATATAGTTTATTTTTCAAAGTAGCCGTTACACCTCCTCCTCCCCCAATTAAATATACCAAATCTCTCCACAAACAAACCCTGTTTCTTTTGCTAAAAGCTCCCCCATTAACCTCCTACGCTCCTCTCTCTCTCTCACTCTCTCTCTCTCTCTCTATATATATATATATGTATGTATAAATAGATTACAAATTAAATTATATTCATACCTATATAATATAGAAGAATCATTCTTTCTTCTTTATATAAATTTGTTTCTTTTTTGTTGTATCTTCTGCAACTTCTCTCTATATATTTCCACTTAATTCTTGCCTCCATTACTATTTCTCACACATTTTTCTCCTCATTTTCTCTCTCTAAAAACCAAGAACACCCTCTTCCCGTTTTCCCTATTTCCCCAATTCTTCTACTCAAACTTCAAAATTATTAACACAATGAATCCTTTGTCAACACCATTATTATCCTCCACAACAAGCACCACTAGCAGCAGCACCAGCAGCGAATCCGACGAAAGCCCATCACAATCGCTCCGATTCGATATCCAAGGTCTCAAGAATCAAATTCCAATCATACCCAGTTCGGGATTCCAATCATATAAATCCCTGGCCATTCTTTCCGGTCATATTGGATCCGTTTGTTGCTTGGCCTTATGTGGGGAATTCATCCTAAGTGCTTCACAAGGTAAGGATATAATTGTTTGGCAGCAGCCGGATTTAAGGCAATTTACAAAATTTGGGCAGGGAGATGGATCTGTAAAGGCACTTGTAACGGTTGGAAATAAGGTTTTTACAGCCCATCAAGATAGTAGAATAAGGGTGTGGAAGGTTTCAAGAAGTTCTGAAAATGTTTTTAGGCTAATTGATACTCTTCCCACTACTAAGGATTATTTGGGGAAATTTATGAGACAAAGTAATTATGTGCAAACTAGGAGGCATCATAAGCATTTGTGGATTGAGCATAAGGATAGTATTTCTTGTTTGGCTGTTTTTGATGGGTTTGTCTACTCGGGTTCTTGGGATAAGACCCTGAAGGTGTGGAGGATTTCGGATTTGAAATGTGTCGAATCGATTAAGGCACATGATGATGCAATAAATGGGATTGTAGCAAGCAACAATGGGGTTGTTTATTCAGCCTCTGCGGATGGAAAGATCAAGGCATGGGAGAAGGAGGGGAAAAATGGCTCACATTGTTTGAAGGGGATTTTGCAGGGACATAAAGATGTTTCATTGAATTCTGTGATGGTATCGGATGATGGGAAGGCGGTTTATGGAGGGGGTTCTGATGGATTTGTGATGGGGTGGTTGGGGAATGGAGGGTTTGATAGTTGGGAGGTTGTTTGTGAGGTGAAGGCGCATAAAATGGCTGTTTTGTGTATGTGTTTGAGGGGGGAGATTTTGTGTAGTGGATCAGCTGATAAGAGTATTGGGATTTGGAGGAGGGAGATTAATGGTGGGCTGTTTAGAGTTGGGATTATAAGGGGGCATGAAGGGCCTATTAAGTGTTTGCAAGCTTCACCTAATAGTGTTGGAGGGGGGTTTGTGCTATATAGTGGAAGCCTTGACAAAAGTTTAAGAGTTTGGTGGGTGCCTAAGCACTCATTTGATGAACAAAAGGACAGTTCTACACTACACAACTTAGTAGAGAGAAAAGTTTGATTTCTTTGTGTTAGGATGATTTTTCTGAAGTTGTAAGGTGATATAGCATTTGGTCCCTTTTTTAGTGTCTTAAGTGCTGCTGCTTCTTTTTTCCTTCTTATTTTTTGTATAGTCATCTTAGGAACACAAAAGAGTTCATGGTTTTGGAGGTTTGAGACAGGAAGACGAAAATCTTAGCCTTGCTTCCTCATGTTGCTGTTGGTTTTCGGAGTCTTGCAGTTGTTTAGGTTTGATGAAAGGAATGAAGGTGAAATATATTAGGACATACACAGATAGATAATATGGTTTGTTCTGTTCTGTTCTGTTCTGTTTTGTTTTGTTTTGTTTTGTTTTGTTTTGTTCCACATGGTTCTTTACATATTCTTGGAATTGTAAATAGAGTTTGAGTGATTCAATTTAATAAAAGGATTTATCAGTGTTTGACATTTTCTCTAATCAATGTTTCTTTAAATGTCAGTTTTTGTTCATTGTATATTGATAGTGTTTGTGTTTCATTTGTGTTGTCAAAACAGTTCTTCTGCACATATCTTTTTCCAATTCTAGTCTCTTCGTCTACTGACAATTTCTATGATAATTTAATATGGAAAAAGATATCTTGGGACTTTTGGTATCGATTTTTTTATTATCAGTTACCTGAATAAAAAATCAATGGTAACTATTTTAAACAGATATGTAATATAGTAAATTAACCTTGCAATCTTATCAAATCTCATGTATTAATATATTTTTCAATTATAATTTGACACAAAACTTTGGTAACATTTCAAGATATGAATCAACCCAAAAACATGAAACAACCGTCTATATCATTTGTTTTGTTATTCCTCCATCATTCTCAAGCATACAGCAAACAAATTTTAGACTCAAATGGCCAAAAAAAGAATATCTAGAAAAAAATGAACCAGAACTTTTATCAAGTGTCTGCTCTAATATATTCCCTTGCTATATTATTCTGTCCTTCTCAGATTTGTTGCTAGCTAAGTGGTAGCGATTGTCCTCTACGTAAGAACACCCTAAACCTTGGACAACAAAACATTAGTTTACATCATTCTGTAGTAAAGCAACGGTTTGAGCCAAGAAATAGGGAATGCTGTTGAACCAACTACCTTTTTGATCATTTTTTTAGGATATGAATTCTTTAGGTCATTTGATTCTAATCTTCGACGTTGGTCCATCTCCTCCGCGTTTGAACTTTATATACTCTTGTCGGCTCCATTTATGCAGTAAATCTATGCATTTCGGAAAAAGTTTGGGTTTGGGTTTAGGTTTGGGTTTCCTATTCCTTTTCTTATGGAACGTTTGTTCGTTTACTAGCTTGTGGAGTTTTTAGTGCATTTTTGTTCGTCTACAAGTAGCTTATTTAACTCACAAATACGTGTATGAAAACTTTAACGCACAATACTATTTTTGGTGCAATGATCAAACGCACTAAACGCTACCACTGCAAACTTTATAAATGTTGGTAACCGAACATACCTTATAACATACTCTCTCTGTTCCTAAATAAATGTCGTTTAAGGTTTTTGCACATGAATTAAGAAAGTCATTTAATACTATCATTTAATAACTAAAATATGTGTGAAATTCCATCACTACCTTTTATGGGAAATTGAAAACTATTAATACTAAGGGTGAGAATTTCTTGGGATAATGAGAGAATGTAGGGATGATATAAGAAAGTGAATAATTTATGAGTAATGTTATAGACACAAACTATTTTATAAACATTTTACAAACTGCTGAGGTGGAGTATGTCACATCAACAATTTATAAAATATTTGTAGAATAGTTTATATCTTTAGCATTATTCATAATTTATTATCCTAGAAAATTGTAAATAACAAATAAATTAAAATAAATTTTTTCATCTAAAACGTGACGTAGGAATGGAGGGAGTACCTTATAACGTGTAATTCATCATGGTCAAAGTAAGATCACAGTCGGTAATCATGGCAAATTGCTACCTTAACCTAACTTTCAAATCATACTTTATTTTACTCTTTCAAACCAAACCATCTCTTGCTAACATTTTAAAGAAATTTCCGTTAGAAATTTTAAAGACAGACAGGAACAGAGGAGTTTCTTTAGGTCCATTTGAAAATAAGCAAGAAGCTTCAACAAACAAAGACACAACTTACAAGCAATGCTGCCACCCCTACACTATTTTTCAATTGTATTACAAACTCTGGGGGACCATAAAAAAAGTTCAGGCAACCAGGTGAGCACTTTTAGGCAAAAAGGAAAAAGAAAAAAAATCAATTGTTTAATACATAATGGCAGTTCCTTTTGGAGTAATGGATGCTTAAGTCATGTAAAATTTGGTACTTTTTTTAATTTTATTAGTTAAAAATTAAATTAAATAGGAATAAGAATAAGAAGAGGAGAGGAAATAAAGGGAAAAGATAAAGTGGCCTAACAAATAGCATCTTCAAAAGAACATTATATTACTAAACAACACAGTGAGATTGGAAAATATTTTAGAAATCACTTTAAATTACATTTATTATTTGTTTATTTATTTATAACTATTATAGAACTGCACTTGTTGATACACACTAATTTTAATTAAAGTTATGGTTTTCTTTTCTTTATTTTTTTTCTGTTTTCTTGAACTATTACAGAAATGCATTTGTTGATATAAACACTAAAAAGCTTAATGATATTAGCCAACGTTTGGTTTATGTTATAATAATTGACATCTATCTAATAAAATACAAATGATTTTGAATTTCCCGCTCATTCAATAAATCATCTGGGCCGTCCGAAGTTTGGGATAAATCCCACCGTTCATACATCTATCTAATAAAATACATCTATCTATCTAATCTATCTAATAAAATACAAATGATTTTGAATTTCCCGCTCACTCAATAAATCATCTGGGCCGTCCAAAGTTTGGGATAAATCTCACCGTTCATACATCTATCTATCTAAATCTATCTATCTAATAATCTAATAATAATTTAATAAAATACAAATGACTTTAAATTTCCCGCTCACTCAATAAATTATTTTGGTCTTTCAAAATTTGAGATAAATCATATTGTCCATATAGTGCCGGAGGCACGGGACCCAGCTAGTATATATATATAGAGAGAGAGAGATAGAGAGAGAGTCCGGACCAGCCGGACCATAACAAAATTCGGACTCTTTTTTTTTAAAACTAAAAAAAAATTAAAAAAAATTATGGAACTTGAATCATGTTATGATATATGTATCCAAATCACATCCAAAACACTGTATTATGTAAAACTTCAAGTTTCATAATTTATCTTTTTTAGTTGTTCTACAAAAAAAAAAAATCGGTCCGCATTTTAATCAGGTCTGGACTCCCGGACTTGATCCTAGTTCTATATATATATATATATATATATATATATATGTGTGTGTGTGTGTGTGTGTGTGTGTGTGTGTGTGTGTGTGTGTGTGTGTGTGTGTGTGTGAAGCTATAATTTTAAGACGTCTATTAAGTAATCAAAATGATTAATAAAAAATTCAATTTTTTATGACTGTTGATATTGTCAGAGCAAAAAAAATACCATTAGAGTAAATATGTATTCAGCTAGGGAACTATTAAATTCACAATAAAAAATGTTATTTCCACAACAAAAGTGTCGCTATAGATCCTATAACTACGGTTTTGACCGTCGCTATATATCTACAGCGACATTTTTGTTGTGAAAATAACAAAAAAATATTGTGGATTTAACAATTCTCATTGAGTTATTGTTCTATAACACTTGAACAATATTTTTTGCTCTGACAATAATATTTTTTCGTTGCAGATATGAATATGCTTATTTATTTAAGTTGAACTTTGCAATGAGATGTCTTAATTGTATTTTATGCCCTTGTGTGTTTATCCTGCCTTTGTTGTTCTTCTATAAATATCCTTTAAACATTCTTATAATTTTGTTTGCTTAAGACAAAATCTAAGATTATTCAATGCTCTTAGAAACCCCACTGCACCAAAAACATGTCTTGTGCAATGTCGTGCTATTCCACCATTATTATGCAAATATAATTAAATTTTAGATAAAAATGCCAAGAACATATTTTGTCGCGAAATGAATTAAGGAATCTTTCCTGCCGAGGTAGGGTTCTTTTTCGTTTTAATTGTCGTTTTTAATCAATATATTATGTTCCTAATAATAATTTTATTTCATTTAGGGCCATTATCAAGCCTAAAAAGCTAAACCTAATTTATCTTATTTTGTACAAAAGTAATAGTTATTGGCAGGAAATTAAAAGAAATTAGGGCTGCGGTCGAACCAACCAGCCTATTAAGATATTTCTTGTAGGTATTGCTTTATAGTGTTCAACATCCTTTTAATTTTGTTTTCATACTCATATTCAAATCGTGATTCCACACAATTCAAAATAAAAAGTTTATTAAAATAGTTTACAAAAATAAATTGCATTTCGTCAATCTTTATAAAATGCAATTTGTTTCTATAAATATTGTTTAAATAGACTACACATTTTGAAGCGTATTAAATTAAGATCCTATTTAAATCCTACTATATTATAGGGGGTGTTTGATAAAATTGAATGAAATAGTTTTTTATATTTAAGTAATCTGAATGAAACATAATTTTGAATGAAAAAAGTAATTTGATAATTGACATGTCTGAAACATCTGAATAACAGATTTTTATTATTTTACCAATCCGAAAAAATTCAAAATTGTTATAAATTTATTTAAAATTACTTGTGGGTTATGAGGCTTGAACACAAGACTTGTAAGTAAATAAATAAGAGTTCAAACCAATTGAGCTACAACAGCTTATTACTATTATTACTATTTAAATTCAAACATCAAGCAAACAAAAGCATTTTTTTTCTTCTAGAAAGTCTATTACTTATATATTGAAGGAGTATTTAACTACAACCGATTCATGACAAGAACTTCTCAAGTTATTAGTATGTAATATTATACAAAATCATATATAATAATGGAAAGAGAAAAATAAATTAGTTGGTGAATTCATAAATTAAAAAAGATATTGCGAATGAACATGGAAATGCAGCCCAATAATATGAACATGTTGGTATGAAGAATGTTACTGTGACTACTAATATTATGACTTAGTTCTTCCACAACATGTTCACAATTTGTTCACATGTTCACAATTGGGCTTAGTTGCATTATACCATGACATAATGGGATTAGTTCATCCACAACATGTTCACATGTAATCCCATTATACAAACCAGAGTGATTCTGTAAGTGATTTTCGTCATTATGTCATGTTGGTATGAAGAACTAAGCCCAATGTGAACAACTTTGATTTGTCATGTTGGTATGCAGGTCAATAATATGAACATGTTGGCCTTTTATTTATTAATATGCGACATTTTCAACAATTGATATGAAGAATTTTGGCAACTTGTTGAATATATATAAATTAGAATTATTGTTTATTATAAATTATTTTATTATTTTTTAATATTTATTAATATTACTATTTTTGGTGTAACAAAATTTTGCAAAAAAAAAAGGGAAGAAGTCCGTGGGCCGCCCGGCCCAAACCGGGCCACGGGCCGCACATTCTTAGCCCACCAAAACCTAGGCTATTTCGGGCTGGCCCGTTCTCGGCCGGGCTCGGCCCGCCCGTTTGCCAGGTTAACTTAATATAATAGTTAATATTGTAAAAAAATTAAATATAAAATACTTTATTCAGTAGTCATTCAGCTCATTCATCCAAAAAAATTACACTTGAAAAGAGTTCCCTAATTCTCCTTCCATATCAAAGTCAGATATACATTTTGTAAACGGCGACTTTTAACTTTAAAAAAGAAAACTTTACTTTTTCAGACATATCCCTAACATGCGATAAAATATAGTAGTTGTGGCATGGTAGTACTCAATCTACCTAGTACAGAAGTAATGACACATCTTATTAAGAATTTCATATGACATTTATAGTCTAAAATTATAAATATATATCTAATTTTGAAAAGAAGAGTTTCACGACAAGGTTAACCGTATAAGAAAACTTTCAGCAAATTCTACCCTAGGAACTTCAAAAGTAAATAGAAACATCTTCTTAAGAAGAAATATGAAAGGTGACCTTGCAGAAGCTTACTTTCTGTACAATATGAATATTACAAGTCAATAATGTAAGCCTATGCATTTTATTGTCAACAATAAACCATACCTAATCAACCTTATCAATCCCCTCTCCATTTATGAACTATTTCCATCGAGTAAGCATTCTATGAATATATTATTTCATTAAACAAAAATAACCATTAATTATGTTTAAAATTTATTCTGAAGTTATTAATCTTTGATTTTCTTTGACTTGGAGTCTTGGACCATGGAACCTATTGAAGAGAAATTCATAAAATATAAACAGTAAATAGATAAAAAAAAAATTACTTACTCATTCAGAGAAACGACACAAACGTATATATACATTAAAAAATGAGGGAAAACTTTTGTGTTGGTTCTCATTTAGAATTTTAATATATATCACTACAAGAAAACAGGTCATTGCCGACGGGCCATGTCGTCGCCAATGACCCTCTTGCCGTCGGCAATGAGGTCATTGGCGATGGCACAGTCCGTCGCCCTTCCCGTCGTCGTATGGGTCATCGCCCCTGGCTCCCGACGCTCGCCGTCGGCAAGAGTGTCATTACCGACGGGGTTATTGCCGATTGCTAGCCGTCAGCAATGAGTTATTGGCGACGGCGTTGGCGACGGCATTGGCGACAAATAGACCGTCAGTAATGTTTTTCCCAGAAAAATAAAAAATAGTCATTGCCGACGGCATAGTCGTCGCCAATGACCCTCAACTCCCGTCACCAATGAGTTTTTTAGAAGAAAAAAAATTTGAAAAATTGCAAAATACCCTTGTTCATTTACATATACATAATTATACCTGTTATAAACTAAAGAAAAATTATAAAGAATTCTTCATGAACGCATATCAATAACAATAATAGCTTTTGTTATATCAACCATCAAATATGTAAACAACGTAATGACTTATAGATAAAAGTCGTACAATGTAAATACAAAATATAATAATAAACAATCAATATAGTTAGATACATATACCATCAACCTAACTATATTCTAAACTCTAGTCTGTACAACTCAAAAGCTGTATAAATATACATATATGAAAGTCAAAATATAAACATAATGGGTACTACAACCCAAGATCAGGAATGTCGGTATCACCATCGCTGTCGGTCCCATTGTTGGTCCCACCGCTGGTCCCACCTCCGGTCAGACTATCGGTCCCACCCTCAATAGTCTAATCAGCATCAGCCCGGCGGTCATCACCATCTCCACCACGTGTATCACCTGTGCCACAGCCTCCACCCGCCGAAGTCTCATCAACAAGACCCTACAATATTAAAATATTAATAACGAATTCGAAAATAGAGCATATTTAAATTAGTTTTGTTTGTGTTCTTCAAGTGTTGCTGAGTTTTGCAAACTGGACAATAACTCGGATTCCATATATTGGAATCGAGTCCCGTAAGTTGTAACGCGTGTCTAATACCTACCCAGTGCTATGTGTGTGTTTTCGTGTCGTTCAGACGGCCGATGCGGGTTTTGGGCTATTTTTCGGCCTTTTGCCTAAGTGTTGGCGAATTTTGCAAACTGGACGATAACTCGGCTTTCGTATGTCGGAATCGAGTCCTGTAAGTTCTAACGCGTGTCAAATACCTACGTGGTGTTATGTGTGTGTTTGCGTGTCATTCGGACGACCGATACGGGTTTTGAACTCTTTTTTGGCTTTTTGCCTAAGTGTTGTTGAGTTTTGTAAACTGGGCGATAACTCGGATTCTGTATGTCAAAATTGAGTCCCATAAGTTCTAACGCGTGTCTAATACTTACGCGGTACTATGTGTGTGTTTGCGTGTCATTCGAACGGCCGATGCGGGTTTTGACATCTTTTTTGGCTTTTTGGCTAAGTGTTATTGAGTTTTACAAACTGGGTGATAACTCGAATTTCGTATGTCAGAATCGAGTCACGTAAGTTGTAACATGTGTCTAATACCTACACGGTGCTATGTGTGTGTTTGCGTGTCGTTCGGACGACCGATGCTGGTTTTGGACTATTTTTTGCTTTTTGCTTAAGTGTTGGCGAGTTTTACAAACTGGGCGATAACTCAGCTTCCGTATGTCGAAATCGAGTCCCGTATGTTCTAACGCGTGTCTAATACCTACGCGGTGCTATGTGTGTGTTTGCGTGTCATTCGGACGACCGATGCGAATTTTGACCTCTTTTTCGCCTTTTTACCTAAGTGTTGGCGAGTTTTGCAAACTGGACGATAACTCGGCTTTCGTATGTCGGAATTTAGTCCCATAAGTTCTAACGCGTGTCTAATACCTACACGGTGTTATGTGTGTGTTTGCGTGTCATTCGAACGGTCGATGCGGGTTTTGAAAATATGCACATGTCAAAGTAAGGATTATTTTTGTATAACAAAAAGAATACTAGCTTTTTATCAGGTCACAAACTATTATTAAACTTTTTTAAAACCCACCCACACCCCACCCCACCCCACCCCACCCCACCCCACCCTTATATATATATCCCTCCTCATCATTTTGTGATTGAAATTGTATCTTTCTATGATATTCTGCAATTTTTAACTCTTTAGGATTCAAAGAAAAATTCATTCATAAACTCAGGATGTATTATGATGCACTGGAATTGTTAAAACCATATATTAGAAACTCAGTCTTTTGAAGTATGTTGAGTCATTATTTAGCATGGTAAAAAAGAAAACGAAGTTTGGTGGCCGATTTTAGCAGGTAGAAAAATTCAGAATTTTAGCATAGCTTGTTTGGTTAAAGGTACGAGATTAATGTGTTCTTTGTAAACTCTAAATCCTATTATTACTGCAGTTATCCAAATTCAACTTGTATGCACTTGAATAACTCGAAAAAGTTGAGGTCTTGTCTTCATGTTACAGTAATATAATTATCTTTTAACATATGTGGTTCCCCTTTATCAAGCTTCCTTTTTATCTATGCCAATTCAATATTCTTATATTTGATAGAATGGATTATTATGCATAATGTTAATAGTTAATTCTGTTTATAATGTTAAACTATTTTAGGTTATTTTACAGTTGATAAGGATTCAACCACTGAAAAGCTGGTTTTCAACCGAACTGTCACGCTTTGAGACAGTTATGGAAAGGGTGGGAAGTGATTGCCTTCAAAAGGTGAAAGGGTCGGGAAAGCAGCAATGAGAGCAATTTATAGGCTTGTGTAATTTTTAATTGGATCTTAAATAACGTGATATTGAATTTTTTTAATAATATTTATTGTCACAACTAATTATAAGAGAGAATGACATTTACTTTGAGACAATTTTAAGAAAAAAACTTTGATCCTAAACATTGTCTGATAACTATTGAGGGGCAGCCTGAAGATTTTGTTCCTAACTTCCTATATATTTTAACAGTCCCTTATTATGGAAGTAGATGTATGTATAGGCAAAATTTCAGTTCAAGATTGGTTTGTCTAATAATATTTGTATTCTAGGTGCATAGTAAGGAAAGAAACAAAAACAGAGGTAATTTGTAAGACCCCAACTTATTATAAATAAAATTGAATTTTTCTCTATTCATTATTCTAAATTAATAAGGTGTTAATTTGATATAATGATTTGGTTATGGGTAAAATGTGTAATTTTGCAAAATAAGCAAGTGGTTATAAAATATTCATTTCTGTCGGGAAATATTCGTTTGGTCGTGGAATATTCTTTTTGTCGAAAATATCCGTACGATGGCGCAGTTAATTGTGGGTCCCATAACAGAATAACTGTCGGAGGAAAAAAATAACAAAGTATGAGTTTTTATGAATAACGGCGTAATTGTTACCGTTAACACTGTTGGGTTACCTGGTGGTTAAAATACAGTAATATGCGTGGTTGCACAGTAGTACACGGTATTGCACAGTATTGTTGAATTATTGATTCGTACGTAAGAAGGCACTACTCGATAATTGTTACAGTAGTTACTGTTCAATATTTTATTTTATTGATTCAATAATTGTTGCGTTGTTAGTTTATATTATTATTGGTTCAATAATTATCACTGCGCATTATTTTTCATTATCAGATCAATAATTCATATTATTTGAATAATATTATTATATAACATTATTGGCAATGTCTAGAAAGTTCTGTCAAGGAGAGGTTTGGTCACCTAATTGTGCGTCAATAAAGAGAAATCCTTATTGGAAAGCCCCCTCTTTCTTGGGAACAGCCTGGTTGTCATAATTGTGATTCTGTAATATTATTTGTGAATAATTAATTATTGATTTATATGATAATGAAATATTTATTTGATATAAATGTTGGATTTATTTATTTTATGTGGTTATTAATGAAAGAATTAATAATGATGTGTTTTATCAGTATTTTGTCAGAATAGAGATATTAAAAATCACCCGTTTGTGGATTTCGGATATTTTCTGTTTGGAATTTGAAAAAACTCAAAGCTAAAAAGTTGTAGAGAATTCGATTTCAGGTAGAATGGACATAAAATTTGTATATTTTTGATAAACGGGCTATTTTCTATAAATTATTGAAGTTTCAAAAAATAAAATAATATTTATTAAATTATGGGGTAGGACCCACTTCTGGTTGGTGTTAATAACATGTGGGCTGCTGGAAAAAATTCAGAATTGGCATGCTAGGCTTTCAACAAAGTGGGCATGCGTGGAAGGAATATAAAGATAATAATATTTTATTATTTTAGTCTCCTATGGCGTTCTAGCATTTTCCTATAAATAGACGCTTAGGTTAGAATTGAAAATCACACCAGAAACAAGTTTTCTTTCTCTCTAGATTCTCGAGCGTATTTTTGTGAGTATTTTGATACTTTGAGAGTTGCTGTTCGGTACAAGTTTCCTTCGGCTTTCTATCCGATATTCCGATCAGAAGTACCGTTATTTTGAGGTAAGGGATGTTACTTTCTTTATATATGATATTATTTCTTTCAATATCATTATGCCGAATTATTGATCTGAACTTTTTAATCAAATTTGGAACTTTTTTGTGCCAGGGTTACTATTCACGTATACTGCACTATTCACTGAAAAAATTAAAATTTTCCTTTTTATCCAAGATGTCTATTATGGTTACTATCTTTGACTGTATCCATGTTTTTATCATTATTTTTGAATTCTGCTTCAAAATTTGGTTATTATGGACTATTATTGATCTTGGATAAACTGTAATAGGAATCCCTAATATTTGTCCTTATGTCTTACTGGATTCGTTTTCTTTAAAATATTTTTCATCATCCTCAGTCCTAAATGATGATATTACTGAATATCTTTGACCTGTAGTGCAAAGATGAATGATTAACTGATGAATATCTTTGGCCCGTAGTGCAAAGATGAACATGTGTTGAGATGAATATGACCAACTGATGATACGAATGAATATCTTTGGCCTGTAGTGCAAAGATGACTATTTGATTAATGATATATATTGATTGTTATTACAGGGATAAAATATTGATGATGGACTTTTAAATCTTAGAAGATAGTAGAACTCATTCTCTACTTGACTCTTCTAATGGATTGTTGTTTCCGCTGCAGTTGTTGATCTAAAATTTGTTGTCTATTATATTTTATCAGATTTTTTCCTGTTGAAGACTAATGATAATTTGTTGTATATTATCTTAGTCATAATATTCTTTACTAGGCTAGTTGAGCTCACCCTTTTCCTTTTTGTTCCATTTTTCTTCTCAGGAGGTGAGAACATAGCAGGATCTAGTCGGGGTATGGAGTGATGGTTCTAGAAAGATATTTTAGCAGTTCTCACTATTTTCTGTAAAATAGTGTTTGAATAATTGTAATGAGGATTTATTTGGGTGTGGATATTGTCTAGAAGACAATATTTATATTTAAACTCACAGTATGTGTTGTTGTATTTTGCATGACAATTGTATTATTGAAGTTGTAGTTTGCTTTCTGTACCATATATTTGGCGACTCAGAATGGGTGTTGTATACCTATTTTGGGGGCGTCACATAATTAACATAATAGCAATTACTGTAAGTAAATATAAACTCATACATTCTCATAATAGCACTTCAAGGGACCGACCACTTTGGAGAATCAAACACTTCATACATTCTCATTTTTCGTTTGACATTATCACACAAAAAAAAAATAAAAAAAACTCCAGCAAACATTGCAATTGATATTTTCATGTAAACTTGCAAACATTTGAAAGAGAGGAAGACTAACTTGCAAACAATTGCAGTCGAAATTGGGAAGACTGAAATTTGGGGGAAAAACTTGCAAACATTATTAGCTAGGTTATATTTGGGGGAAAACTGAAATTGGGAAGATTACCTTGCAGTCGAGAGAGACAGAGAGCGAGGGATGACGACGGAAGAGAGACGGCGACGGCAAGAAAAGGGCAGTGGGCGACGGGAAAGAGAAGCCGGCGACAGGCGCGAGGAAGAAGGGGGAGAAAAATGAATAAGAGAAATGAAATAAATTTGCGTTACTGTAAGTAAATATAAACCCATTCTCGACGGCACTCAATACCGACAGCAATGGCCGTTGCCTATATCCTTTTCCCACGCCCGCTAAAAAATTCCGACCAAATTTAGGCCCAGGAAGGGTCATTCTCGACGGACATCATTGGCGACAGGCTATGCCGTCGAGAATGAGGTTATTGGCGACGGGGATACTGCCGTTGCTAATGATGTCGTCGCCAATGACCTATTTTTTTGTAGTCTACTCAACCTATATAAAAACTTCATGTTAGTACCAAAATATGGCTATTTTTCAGATTTTCATGTCCCGGTCAGGTTTCAAAAATCAGATTCTTTTCCTTTCCTTTCGGACACCAAACAGGGGATTAAGTGCTTCCTAAGATAGGAATCTTGGTTAAATGAACGAAAGGTAATGCAATCAAGTATGAAAAGAAGACATAAATTTTAAGAAGGAAATATCAGAAAAGCAAAGCTAATAGATTTACTATTAACCCTAGTATCCGCCTTATAAAGGAGAGAAGAAAAGCTGCAACGCAGACTTTAGAAAATATATTATTACTAGCAACAGTCCCGTGCCTCTGGCACTATAGACGGTGAGATTTATCTCAAACTTTGGACGACTCAGATGATTTATTAAGATTAGCGGGAAATTCAAAATCATTTATATTTTATTATATAGATTCAGCAAAAAACTGTCTACTATAGCCGATAAACATCCTTAAATATTCCAGCAAAAACAAACCATTAAAACTCACATGACTATTAAAAGTCACATGACACCTTACTAGACTTCTGGAAAAACTAAAAGAAAAGCCCAAAAACAAATTAAAGTTCCGAAACTGACTCTAAAAATCCTATTTTAATTATTAGGAAAAGAGCTTTTAGGCAGACATAAGTGTATTTAAATTTTATATATTTATATTTTTATCCATCATTAGAGGTTAGAATATAAATAAGTGACTTGTATCCAATTTTTATATCCACGTAGAGTTTTTGCTAAAATAATAATATTAAAAACCGAAACAACTAATCTCAATGACATGCTAATTGGGGTGGGGTGGGGTGGGGTGGGGTGGGGTGGGGTGGGGGGCCTCCGGTACCACACTAACGTACGGTACCGTATTATTTTTTTTATTTTTTTTAACCACAATTATCAGAATAAAAAATAAAAATTAATAGAGCAAGTTTGAACAAAAAATTGTAAAAAAAGTATAATTTTTTTGAAAAAATACTGTAAAAAAAAGTATGTTTATAGTGTTTTTTCAATAAAAAATAAACTTTTTTTTATAATTTTTTGTTCAAACTTGCTCTATTATTTTTTATTTTTTATTATGATAATTGTGATTAAAAAAAATACACGGTACCGCACTAATGCCCCCCCCCCTCCCCCCCCCCCCTCCCCCCCCCCCCCCCCCCCGACCCATGACGCGATAATTGGCCCTCATTTAAGGCCTCTTTTAGAAACCCTTTTTGGATGCTCAAACATTTGAAGTAACAAAATCTGCACCAAAAGGAAATGGAAATAAGAGAGACAAAGAGCATCTTTAGCGCAATTTATTTTTCCCGAGGAAACTACAACAATAACGATAAGGGCACGTGAACAAATCTTATAAAAATAGCACAGATTATTAATTGTTACTATTTCGTTTCCTAGTAGTGAATTTCCTTGTGCTGCGTGTTCTCGAAGAAAATTAATTGTTCGACCATCACCAGTAAAAGTTTATAAAGAAGCCCCAAAATTCCTAGAGAGAATTCAAGGAGACATTTGTGGACCTATTCAACCATTGTCTGGCCCATTTCGATATTTCATGATTTTAATAGATGCTTCAACTAGATGGTCTCATGTTTGTCATCTCTCTTTTCGAAATTTTTTCTTCTCAAAACTTCTTGCTCAAATAATCAAGTTATGGGCTCAGTTCTCGGATCATCCAATCAAGTCAATTCGACTTGATAATGCAGCTGAATTTTCATCAATGACTTTTAATGATTTTTGTATGACTATTGGAATCTCCATTGAGCATTATGTTCCTCATATTCATACACAAAATGGTTTAGCTGAATCTTTAATAAAAAGACTTCAACTAATTGCACGACCATTAATGTTAAGGGCTAACTTACCTACCACAGTTTGGGGTGATGCAATTCTTCATGTTGCAGCCATCATTCTAGTAAAACCAACGGCTCTTCATAAATTCTCTCCTCTACAGTTAGTTCTGTTAGGTTTGTAATATTCATGAACGCAATCAAATTGCACAAAATAAGCGAAAACGTGTAAAAATCAGAGTTTTAAAATTTTACAAACCATATACCCGGATCATCCTTTATGCACAATTATTAATTAAATGAAAAGATAAAGAATAAGAATCATACCCTTGAAGATCTGAGCTTCCCCAGGTACAAGTTCACCTCCAATCCTTTCGCATTCAACTTTAATCCACCGGGTTTGGTTCCTTTCTTTGATCAACGTTAGCCACCCAAGTGTTTGGCCTCTAGAGGTGATCCACTAAGAAAGAATAGAGATTCAATAAGATGGGTGTTTGGCAAAACTCTAGTTTTTCTATCTCTATAGAAAAATGCGTACTCTCCCAACTATTAGAATTATGTTTTCATGTGTTGTGAAAGTGTCAACCACCTCACCCATAATAAAACTTCTCTTATTTATAGATGTAGGCAACCCTCCTTAACAATTAAGGAATAGGGTTTTATTTTAATTAATTAAATTTCTTTTAATTAATTAAGCTCCCTAATCTTATTAGAGATAATTAATTAAACTCTTTTAATTAATTTGCCTCCTAATCTTATTAGGAATAGATGAGAGTACTAATATTAAATTAATTCCCAACTCTTTAGAAATTAAAATAATAATAATAATAATAATAATAATAATAATATTAATAAGACTCCTCTTATTAATTTATATATTTAATATTTTCAAAATATTAAATAATAAATATTAAACTATTTAATTTATTCTATCACCATAGATTAAATTAAATACACTTAACATATTATTACGATTATGTCATTAACTTCTTAAATAATTATTCTTCCTTTTATGGTGTGACCCTTTAGGTTCTCCATATTAAACTAGTTGTGAATAAATCAATTAGAACAATTCTAATCTTATTTAAATAAATAAATTAAATTATTAATTTATTTAAATAAATAATATTTATTCTACAATATGGATAAGCCTCCCTAGCGATCAACGACTTTCTAGATAATATAGATTTCAACATTAATCATAAAAGAACCTTTGAGTAAATAGTTACCGTACAATTCAATCCTTCCACCATGCAATGTCCCAATTAAATATAAGATATGAAATTACTGTCAAGTCTTATTTTATTTAATTATATGTATTTCGACTCTTAAATGCACAATTCCAAATAATGTAAATTAGAAACACCTTTCTAATTTCATTCTGCCTTGGCCAAGAACTATTAGGTTGTCATTTATTGAATCACATAGGACATTTCTCTTTTTTTACTAGAAGTGGTAGATTCTTTATTGATCATACATTATCTCTATGTACAACTTATTATACCCAAGCATACCCTTTGATATACCCTAAGGGTCTTAAGGAATAAGTTAAAGTATAATTCATCATATACAAGATATTATGATGATCTCAAGTCCAAGGATCACTTGTACTACTATCACTACAGGAATTTCTATTGACAATCAAGTAAAACTCTATTAGGTATCCCTTAGCGAGTCACGTTCAGTGAACTTATTCTCTAATAAGTACCTACATACTTGCTTTAGTGTCTCCACACAAATGATCATGAGATCAATCATCCTCATCCAATGAGCAAGCAACGTATTTACCAATCTATGATACGAACCTCATCATCATCATCCATGATGAATCCATACCTCCCAGGTATCTTCGGTACTATTCCAGATTTATGATTCGGTTGTAATACAATAGGTCTATCTACAGGTTTCTCTTATTTGACTTATAGTGTTTTGTGGTTCTTGAACTTTTCAAGATTCTATTATCCTCCCATTAGCCCCTTAAATGATAAACACCTTTTTTTTAGAAGGTAGCATGTTTCGCAACAAACACCTTTTGCTAAGTAGGATTATAGAACATATAACCTAAACTTACTTTAGGATGTCCCACAAATCTACACTTGTCAAATCTTGTCCCAAGCTTATCCTTTGAAACCTTTTTCACATAAGATGGACAACCCCTTATCTTAACATACTTAAGATTAGAAATCCTCCTTGTCCATAACTTTTATAGAGTCTTGGGGCTAGATTTTGAGGTTACCTTTTTTGTAGATATGCAGCCATTTCTAGGACATGACCCTAGAGGGATACTGGAATGTCGGTAAAATCATTATGGACTGCACCATGTCCAACAAGGTACGATTTTTCCTTTCAGATACATCAATCAATTATTGCGTATCAGGAGGCGTCCATTGTGAGAAAACCATTTGAGATGATTTAAAAACTCAATGCACAAGTTTTCCTTCCTTGATCCGATCAAAGAATCCTAATACTTTGCCATGTTGTTTCACTTTTGAATTCTTTGAACCTTTCAAATAATTCACACTTGTATTTCAGCAAATACACACATTCAACTCTTTGAATGATCATCTCCTTTTCTTATACTAGTTTATTAAATTTGCAAAATATATTTTCACGTAAGTTAAGTACACAAAATCCATTAAGTAATATTTCAGTTCTATACAAAACATTATTATTATAAATAGAACAACAATTGTTCTTAATTATAATACCAAAAATTTCATTGTCCAACAATAAAATAGAAATAATGTTTCTAACCCGAACTGGAATACAATAACAACTTATTGGCTTAATAGACTTGCTCGTAGGCATTGCTAAACTATAAGTTTCTATGGCTAATGTAGCAACCTTTGCTTCATTTCCCACACATAAGATTACTTATTTTTGTTTAGCTTTCTACTTCTGCTTGGTCCCTTCATAAATCTAAATTTATGATAACCAAAGTCGGTATCCAATATCCAAGTAGAAGCTTGACTTAAAGGAAAATTTATTTTAATCATGAACAAACTGTATTGTAACCGAAACTTCACTTAAGCTTCTTTGGTTAGCCTTTGCAAGATGCTTCTCGCAATTTCTTTCCAGTGTCCAGGCTTATTGCAGTGGAAGCAAACTCCTTTGCTATCCGTATCAGTTTTGTTCTTATTATCCTTTGTTTTTGCCTTTTCTATTTATCTTCTTAGAATCGTTCTTCTTTTCAGAAGATCCTTTGGCCTCTACTAGTAAGACATGGTCTTTCTTGGTTGGAAAGTGACTCAACATTTTTTAATATGTTAAGCAAATCAGTAAGGCTGATATCTAGCTTGTTCATAAGAAAAATTCACAACAATTATGAAAGGAGTCTGGGAGTGAGTGCAAGATCAAATCTTGGCTCAACTCTCCATCTATGACAAAACTTGTTGTCCCAATTGTTCAATCAAATTGATCATGTTTAGGACATGTGTCTATACTGTGGTGTCGTTGGTCATTCTAGATCGGAAGAGCTCCTTAGATATCTAATATCTATTAGTCATACTTTCCTCACCATCAACTACTTGATGTGTAGGAATATAGTAAGAGCATCCATAGTTTCATGCTGACGCTAAAGCAAGTTACTCATGGATGCGAGCATGATGCATTGAGCCAACTGTGCATCATCTTGCCACTTTCTAAAAGTAGCAATCTCTTCCTCAGAGTTGTCTGCAACCATTACAGGAAAAGGCGTATTAAGGACATAAGATAGCTTTTCAGCTATGAGAACTATTCTCAATTTCCTTAACCAATCCATTTAATTCGGTCCGGTTAAATAGCATCTAATATGCTTCACAGTGATAGTAATTTTAGACATTATAAAATTCTCTAAATGAATTTGTAATCAACAATATTTTAGCATACATTCTTTTATTAATTACCAAAATAAATTAGGTCTTGTTTTAAATTGGTATCTCCCACTATTTTCTTCAAACTATATTACCCTCAATATATATAGTTCGACAATATCTAATTAAAGATATGCTAGTGAGAATAAGGATCCCATTTCAAATGTATATAGCCTTGTGTGTGCATAACAAACTATATATAAATAAATAGGTAGACAACTCTTGTCAATTATATCAACTATGTAACTCCTTGTATTTTGCCTCTTAAATCATAATGGTCAAGTGTGTGCACATCTGAACTAAAATGATTTAAGTTAAGTCAGACTCAACATTTTCATATAAATGAAGAGAAAACTATAGCCCTTGTGTGTGCACAACAAAGCAGTAATGTTCAATTCCTTATAAATATCATATGTAATAAAAACAACATCTTAAATATTTAATACTTGTCTTGTGTGTGCACAACAAACTCATTAAATATTCAATACTCTATTGTTTCTATCATGCTAGAAGGCGACGTTCGATATTCCAAATATCTTTGAACGTTACAACTTAATATAAAATATTTGAGGGGTTTGTTATTAATTTATCTCATCTTGTTTAGCGCGCATGCACATATATATATAAAATACGCGTCATATTAATTAACATGCGAATCATGTTTGCATAATATATAATATATAGTATAAGCATGCACATATAGAATACTATATGCTACCCGGATTGATTGTGAATTTTTATTCTAGTTTGGTTCACTAGAGCCACCAAGTGAACCAAAAAGGTCAAACCCTAGGGGGTGCAAGAATTAATATTTAAATATAACAATTACATTTAAACCCGGGCTCCTTTACAAATGGGTCTTCAAGCGCTCCTTGATCCTTGATCTCCAATTTTTTAAAATTAATTCTAACTATTTCTATTACAACACTATTTAAAATAAATAGAAACCTTGATCAGCAGTCAAGGGGAAGTACATAGGAGGGAGATATAATTTACATTAAGAAAAAATTAGATAAGACGAGGTACGCAGACCCCATTTAATAAAACCCATACATTCATGCATCCAACTAAAATAAAATCCAATCACATTGGTCAATAGTCCATAATCAATCTCATTTATTATCATACACATCATCATATGCATCAATAAATAACATTCATCACATGAATAATATACATTCAATATATATTGATATCATTTAATGGACAAATTTAGTTAGTATAAAATCTAATTTTGAATCAAAATAAATTCCTTTATTTTAATCCAAATTTAAATAAAAATAAATCTCTTTTATTTTAATTTATCCAAT
Organism: Panax japonicus; assembly: GCA_020205505.1. Lineage (NCBI taxonomy): Eukaryota > Viridiplantae > Streptophyta > Magnoliopsida > Apiales > Araliaceae > Panax > Panax japonicus. Next base: position 19,105,276 of record CM035106.1, read on the forward strand.
TTTGAATAAAATAAACTATTTTATTTTAATCAAAATAAACTCCTTTATTTTAATTAATTATGGAATCCAATTTCGAGTAAAAAAAACTCCTTTATTAAAGAAACACGGATTCTCTTTCATATTCACAAATAAACTCTTTAATTTTGAATAATATGAAATCTTATTTTATATCTAAATAAACTCCTTTATTTAAAGAAATACGGATTCTCTTTTTCCTATTCACAAATAAACTATTTTATTTTGAATAATATGAAATCTTATTTCATATCTAAATAAACTCATTTATTTAAGGAAACATAGAATCCAATTTTAACTCTAATTAGTTATCATGGAATCCAATTCCAATACTAATTAGTTAGCATGAAATCTAATTTTAAAATTAAAATAAACTTTTTATTTTAATTATATATATATATATATATATATATATATTATATATATATTAGAACAAATGACATCACATGTTAAACTTTTCAAAAACAGATCCTGTAATTATACAAAATGATTCACGCCACATATAAAAGATATTTACCAAAAGTGGTTTTTTGGTGGTTATCATGTTAAGATAACAGGATCAAGCACCATAATATGATATATACTAATAATTGAATCACATGAGTCACTCAAGTTAGAAAAAGGGGTGCACCCTTGGATAATCCACGTGAATCGTGGATGAGTGACGCAGGATCCGCATAAAGTAATATTTTTAAAAAAATTATATATAACAAATTATGCCCAATTAAATTATTCTAAACACATATTAATATACATATTAAATTAAAACTAATTAATAATTTGCATAAAGGTTTGACTCTGATACCACTGTTAAGTTTGTAATATTCATGAACGCAATCAAATTGCACAAAATAAGCGGAAACGTGTAAAAATCAGAGTTTAAAATTTTACAAACTATATACTCGAATCATCCTTTATGCACAATTATTAATTAAACGAAAAGATAAAGAATAAGAATCATACCCTTGAAGATTCGAGCTTCCTCAGGTACAAGTTCACCTCCAATTCTTTCACGTTCAACTTGAATCCACTGGGTTTGGTTCCTTCCTTTGATCAACGTTAGTCACCCAAGTGTTTGGCCTCTAGAGATGATCAACCAAGAAAAAATAGAGATTCAAGAAGATGAGTGTTTGACAAAATCCTAGTTTTTCTATATTTATAGAAAAAGACGTACTCATCCCAACTATTGAAATTACGTATTCACATTTATAGATGTAGGCAACCCTCCTTAACAATTAAGGAATATAGTTTTATTTTAATTAATTAAATTCCTTTTAATTAATTATGCTCCCTAATCTTATTAGAGATAATTAATTAAACTCTTTTAATTAATTTACCTCCTAATCTTATTAGGAATAAATGAGAGTACTAATATTAAATTAATTTCCAACTCTTTAGAAATTAAAATAATAATAATTGTAATAATATTAATAAGACTCTTATTAACTTTATATATTTAATATTTCTAAAATATTAAATAATAAATATTAAGCTATTTAATTTATTCTATCACCATAGATTAAATTAAATATACTTAACATATTATTACGATTATGCCACCAACTTCTTAAATAATTATTCTTCCTTTTATGGTGTGACCCTTTAGGTTCTCCATATTAAACCGGTTGTGAATAAATCAATTAGAACAATTCTAATCTTATTTAAATAAATAAATTAAATTATTAATTTATTTAAATAAATAATATTTATTCTACAATAAGGATACGCCTTCCTAGCGATCAACTACTTTCCAGATAATATAGATTTCAACATTAATCATAAAAGAACCTTTGAGTAAATAGCTACCGTACAATTCAATCCTTCCAACATGCAATGTCCCAATTAAATATAAGACATGAAATTACTGTCAAGTCTTATTTTATTTAATTATATGTATTTCGACTCTTAAATGCACAACTCCAAATAATGCAAATTAGAAACACCTTTCTAATTTCATTCTGCCTTGGCCAAGGACTACTAGGTTGTCATTTATTGAATCACATAGGACATTTCTCTTCTTTTACTAGAAGTGGTAGATTCTTTATTGATCATACATTATCTCTATGTACAACTTATTATACCCAAGCATACCCTTTGATATACCCTAAGGGTCTTAAGGAATAAGTTAAAGTATAAATCATCATACATAAGATACCATGATGATCTCAAGTCCAAGGTTCACTTGTACTACAATCATTACAGGTATTCCTATTGACAGACAAGTAAAACTCCATTAGGTATTCCTTAGCGAGTCACGTTCAGTGAACTTATTCTCTAATAAGCACCTACATACTTGCTTTAGTGTCTCCACACAAAAGATCATGAGATCAATCATCCTCATCCAATGAGCAAGTAACGTATGTGCCAATCTATCCGGATTCACTAATCCCCAATTTAGTAATCCAACGATTGGGAACTATTTTAGTTTTAAGCTTTCTAAGAATTTAGATCTCATTAGAATGATCATTATCATTATTCTAAAAGCATTGCTTAAAACTATGGGTTTATCAAATATTATAAAACAACATCATGTAGATAATTAAAAGCCTTTAATAAATTAATACTTTTTATTAATAAATGAATAAGATTGTTACAAAGTATATGCTTTATCATCAAACATGATTGGCTTGTGTGCATACTACTTTCAAGTTCTTGGACAGATACCCAACATATCAAACTTTCGAGTTTTTGGAAGTGCTAGTATATGTTCCAATTGCACCTCCACAAAGAACTAAGATGGGAACCCAACGAAGAATATGTATTTATGTTGGTTTTGATTCTCCTTCTATTATCAGATATCTTGAACCTTTAACTGGAGATGTTTTTACTGCACGTTATGTAGATTGTCATTTTGATGAATCTATATTTCCAACATTAGGAGGAGGGAAAGTTTTAAATAAAAAACCCTCTAAAATATCATAGAATGCATCAGATTTAAATTCACTTGATCCTCGTACAGGACAATATGAAATTAAAGTTCAAAGAATTATTCATTTACAAAATATTGCAAATCAAATGCCAGATGCATTTAATGATGCTAGAAAAGTGATAAAGTCACATACACCTGCAGTGAATACTCCAGCAAGGATATAAATACCTATTAAAAATCAATTCATGGAGAATTGACGAATAAGGTAATAGAAGAATCTAAACCACGCCAGAAGCGTGGAAGATCGATTGGTGCAAAAGACACCGTACCACGAAAATCAAAAGCAAATAAGAGAATCCCAAAAGGAATACGCGCTCCAGAAGTAACACTTATTCCTAGAGTGGGAATAGCCCCAGAAGAGGTACAAACCATTCCAGAAGTAACACTTATTCCAAGAGTGGGAATAACCCCAGAAGAGGTTCAAAATCTCAGTGAAGGGATAAAAGATGAACACCAAGAGATCTCAATAAATTATAGTACATGATGAGAAAATATGGGATCGAAAGCAAAGTCATGATTGACGATATATTTGCTTTCTCTATAGCAACATATATTACTTTGATTCCTGACACGGATCCTGAACCACAAAACGTGGAAGAATGTCAGAAAAGAAAAGATTGGCCAAAATGGAAAGATGCTATTCAAACTGAGCTACAATCTCTATTGAAAAGAGAAGTATTTGGACCAGTAGTCCAAACACCACTAGGTGTAATCCCGGTTGAAACAAATGAGTATTTGTACGAAAGCGAAATGAGAAAAATGAAATTGTGAGATACAAAGCCCGACTTGTAGCTCAAGGGTTTTCACAAAAACCTGGTATTGATTATCAGGATACATACTCTCCAGTAATGGATGGAGTCACTTTTCGCTTTCTGATAGATATGAAAACTATGGAAGGTTTGGAAACACGTTTGATGGATGTTGTAACGACATACCTATATGGCTCACTTGACAGTGAGATTTACATGAGAATCCCTGAAGGATTGAAAATGGCTGAATCAAAAAGGCCATGTCACATATATTCAATCAAGTTACAACGCTCCTTGTATGGGTTGAAACAGTTTGGTCGTATGTGGTATAATCAACTTAGTGATTATTTAATAAAAGATGGATATATAAATGATCAAGTATGTCCATATGTTTTTATTAAGAAATCACAAAGTGGATTTTCCATCATTGCTGTATATGTGGATGATTTGAATCTTGTAGGTACTCCTGAAGAACTCACAAGAACTGTTACTTATTTAAAAGATGAATTTGAAATGAAAGATCTTGGAAAGATAAAATTCTGATTGGGAATACAAGTGGAGCATTTAGCATCTAGAATTTTTGTTCATTAATCCACATATGCTGAAAAAATTCTCAGTCTCTTTCATATGGATAAAGCTCATCCTTTGACTACCCCGATGGTTGTTCGATCTTTAGAAGTTGATAAAGATCCATTTCGTCCTCTAGAAAGTGGGGAAGAAGTTCTTGGACCTGAAGTTCCATACCTAAGTGCAATAGGTGCTCTTATATATCTTACAAACTGTACACGACCTGATATTACTTTTGCTGTAAACTTGTTAGCAAGATACAATTCTTCTCATACTAAGAGACATTGGGATGAGATCAAACACATTTTTAGATACCTCCGTGGAAGTATAGATCTTGGGTTATTTTATCCAAGAGATTCAACGTCGCGATTGGTTGGATATGCCGATGCAAGATATTTATCAGATCCACACAATAGAAGATCACAAACAGGTTATGTATTTACATATTGTGACACGGCTATATCCTGAAAATCCACAAAGCAAACCATGACAACTACATCTTTAAATCACTTCGAGATTCTCGCTATACATGAAGCAAGCAGAGAGTGTGTTTGGTTGAGATCTATTATTCAGCATATTCAAAAGTCATGTGGATTACCATCAATCAAAGACATACCTACAATTCTGTATAAAGATAACGCTGCATGCATTGCTCAACTTAGAGGAGGGTACATCAAGGGAGATAGAACAAAGCACATTTCACCTAAATTTTTCTTCACACATGAGCTACAAAAGAAGGGTGATATAAATGTGCATCAAATTCGATCATGTGATAATCTAGCCAGCTTATTCATGCAACGTTTGCAAAAACTTCAAAAAAGATCAAAATGTGTCGACTGAAAGACTTATGACAACATTTCATCAAGGAGTAATGAATTCCTTTTGAGGGGAAGACTGTACTCTTTTTCCTTAGTCACAGTTTTTATCCCAATGAGTTTTTCCTGATAAGATTTTAACGAGACAGTCAGTTAAGATATTTATATAAAAGATATGTACTCTTTTTCCCTTCGTTAAGTTTTTCCCACTGGATTTCTTAATAAGGTTTTTAATGAGACATAATTTTCTATCGTAGGAAATCAGGGGAAGTGTTAGAATGCATGTGATTCCCTCCTTAGGAAGGAACCTTTCATTCATCCGTGACTCCCCCCGTGAACCTCCTCTCCCCATAAACCTCATCTTTTTCTTGCCTATATAAAGGCAGTGATAGTACTAAAGAATAATAAGAAGAAGAATTTTTTGAAGAATTTCTCTCTCTTTTCTCTTACTTATTCTCTCTAAATATATGCAATTATAAGAGTATCTTTCTATACTTTGCTAAAGTTTTATAACAGAAATCATCCAAACCCTCAGACTTTAGCGAACAACTCCAACCTAATTTTTTATTAACATACGATCAAACTATTTGGTTCAGCGACAACAAACAAGACAAAACTCGCAAGGAAATGCTCAATGTTTTTCAAACACATTAACTAAACACTTTCTTCATATATATATTTGATATTTTTACAATATCTTTTTTCTCGTAAAAGTGAAATATGTTTCATCTTTATGAGCAGAACATCACATAAAAATATCAAAAATATATATAAAATATCAAAAATATACTATTTTAAAAATATCATTTTCCTAAATATAATTGTTAGTAATTGATTCAGGTCGAACCCGTGGATCATGAACATCCACTTGGGTATGGGTATTGGATAACCCAATAGGGATTGGAAGAGTCCCATATCACTTGGAAGTATTTTAAATAATACGTGATATGGTTAGGACTCTATATGAGATAACTCTCCTGATTTAGTCAGTTGTAGACGTATCCCTTACGTATTGGGTTTTACGTTAAATACTGAAGCTTATTGTGTGTAGGGCTAATGAAAAATAACTTATTATTTTTTCTATACAGTTTCTCTCTAAATACTCTCTAGTATTTCCAAGCTTCCATCAATAAGTTTGGGTGTACTTAGTGTGAACACCTTAATCAACTATATATTGATGAGAAGTAAGAAGAATCGTAGTAGCTGTGTTCGCTTGTGTCGCTTGTAGATTTGGCATTCGGTTCAACCACTTCCGCTTCGTGGATACTTACCGATTCATATGTAAGTATTATTTATGTGTTAGTTTCCACCTAAAATTCTAACATAAATCCTAATTGAATAGCAAAAAAGTTTGAAGAACACGTTTAACCGGATGTGAAGAGAGAATTTTGATTGAGTGAACTATGCAACAACATAAAAGTGTAAGAAGAGAATTCATCCATCTCATAATAAATATTTTAGTTTGATTTTAGTAGTTAAATGGATAATTTTAAAATAAATAATTAAAAGTATTAATATATAATTTTTAAATCACGAGACTTGACAATAATAGTACATTCTTCATAATTTATTATGATTATAATCTCTAGGCATATATTTTGAATTTTTTAAAGATTTATTAATTATAAAACTGATTAATTTATAATCATAAAAGTTATGTTAGTACCTACAATTAGGTCTGACAAAATATGGTTATGGGTTGGTTTTGGTTTACAAAATTTAGTTATGGTTCTATTTAAGAACTAAAACCACATTACGTATTTTTAATATAAGTTGTGTGGGTTGGAACTTAAAACCATACAAAAGTGAATATATACGGATTCAAATACAGTAGTATTCGTATCCATTTATTTGCGGATATCTTTAAATCGAATACGGATAATATTCATTTTTTTCCGAATACGAATAATATCCATTTTTTTAATACGGTTGCGGACGGATACGAATTTTTCGGTTACCATTTACAACCCTAACTATAACTACAATAAGAAAATTAATGAATTTTAAAATATAGTTTATTAATGAATGAATGTTATTTTTTTTATTTTTAATAAATATTTAAATATAATAATCAATGTTCTAAATTACAATTCAAATAAATTTTTATCATTTTTGAAATCCTAAATTTCAAAATGAATGCTCTACTTATAATGTTTAGATGTCCATTTTATGTGTGTGGATTAATACTGTAGTGTGTATGAATATTTATAATTTATAATTAGATTCAAAAGTTTACATTGAATATTTAATTATTTTTTCTCAAATACTTGATTAAAACTTTAATAATATGTTTGTGCGAACTTTTATTTATAGTTTATCCTCAATACACAGATTACAATTTACATAGTTATAAAATTTTATTTTATTTCATTATATTTATGGAGATTGTGAGTTATAATGTATATGTGACAACTGACAACTAGTTAATCTAACTTGATTCAAAATTCACTTTGTACTTACTTTAAATATTTGGATTTCTAATTTTTAAATAATTGGGCAAATAAAAAAGTGATAAATACTTCCTCCACCTGAAAATTAATAAATGTGAATTAATTATTCAACTCCGATCCATTCTAGATTAATTCTAATTTAATTCAGACTTAACACATTTTAATAATAAAATTATATTGTTCATTGTTCCCGCCTTCCAACATTGCAAGTAAGTTTTCAAAATAAAAAACTTATAACAAACTAATAACTATACTTTTGTTCTTCTAGTATATAATTTTTTTAGTAAATGATACATTTTAGATATTTTAACTTTATAATAGTAAAAATATATTAACTATACTTAAATCAATTTATTTTAGTTTATTAATATTAGAATAAAAGTGTTATTTCCTACTTTTTAGAAGTGAAATGACATATTTTTAAAATAATTTTTGTATGATAGTGAAAACTAATTATTATATAAGTAATTCCACTTTAAAAAAATTATTTTGATTATTAATATATATATATATATATATATATATATAAGTTATTTGAATACGAATTCCAGATACGGATTCGAATTCGGATATCCGCTATTTGCCAGATATATTTACGGTCGGATGTTAAACGAATGCACCTATATCCGTATTCGTATCCATTTATTTCCGTATACCTTTAAACCGAATACAAATATATCCATTTTTTTCAAATACAAATAATATTCATTTTTTTCCGAATACGAATGCGGACGAATAAGACTTTTTTTGTTACCATTTATAGCCCTACATAAAGATATTGGTCAAATATAGGTCAACACATATTTCAAATTTTAAGCTTACCATTATTATGGTCCAATTAAATAAATTATTTATGATATTTAATTTCTATATTTATTCACCTTCTATGTCTAATGTTTTATACATTCTTCCTCTCTCTAAATTTTTTATACACTTTATAAAAATTTTAGATTTTCTCTCTCTAAATTTTTTATACACACTCTATCTCGAATGTTTTTTAAATTTCATCTCTCTAAAATCTGATTACACTTTCTTTGTTTAAAATATGATTACACTTTCTCTCTTTAAAATCTTATTACACTTTCTCTCTCTAAAATATGATTATATGCTTTAACGTAATATATTTAATATCCCAGAAATTGATTAGGCTAGAAAACATGATCTTAAATGATTAATGCAATTGTGATGTACGATGATTCTTAGATAAAGATAGTCATTAAAGAAAGAATAAGGCTTGAAATGTAATAAGATGGAATTAAAGGTAAGATGTAAAACCTAGATTTTGATGAAGAGAAATGTGTAGAGAAATGATTAAATATTTTAATCTAATCTGTGTTAGGAAGAACAAATATGGTTTAGTATGTGTAAGAATGTAAAGAGAAACTTTTGGTGCAAAAGGCTCTAAGGAGATTACGAAGAGACGTTAGTAGATCAGTCATTAAAGTAAGGTATTTTAGTGACTCAATAGACGATTTAGGTATTAGTTAATACGGTTGAATGAGAATAAAAAGAATTAAACGCAAATGATAGAAATGTTGAAGAGTAGAAAATGACGAAATGAAGATAGAAGTGAGAAGATTGTGATATATGAAATCTTCTTATAACTAAAAAGAATAATGTTATAATACAATGCTTAATTTCAAAGAATTTCAATTATTCAATAATGGGTAGACCATATTATGAATGAAAAATGAGGTAAGAGATTATTATAAGAAATGAGGGATAAATAGACGAATATATGAAATGTTACGGTTATATGAGGGTAAGTGTATTATGTCAAATGGATGATAACAAAAGAGTATTATAAAATAAAGTTTAGGTGCGAGAGTATAAGATATATGATGATGAAGATGTTAATACCAGAAAATAAATAGGTAGTTATGAGTCGAAGTAAGTCCGATAAGATTTGGGCTAAGAATATATTTTCGTCCATGAATTGGATAAGAAAGAGTAAATGAAAGAGGTAGTAAGGTAATACCTATGTTGAGGTAATTCGATAAAGTTATTCAATGGAAAAGATTATGCAAGAGTTGAAAGTAAACTGAATTAAAATGTTATGGTAATAGTGATTCTGAGAAGAAATCCATAAAAAGAGAGAAAATGTAATGACTAAGAATAGGGGTGTTCAAAAAATTTGGTTTTTCGGTTTTTTATCCGAACCGGTTGAAATCGGTATCGGCAGTACCAGTTTTTTATTTTTTTATACTTTTGGGTACCGGTAGCGGTAATGAAAATTTTGAATTCGGTAAATACCAAAAAACTGAAAGAACCGAATTTGTATATATTTCAACATTTCAATACTGTTAGTAGGCAATAATTTTGAAATCGATAAGGGAAATTGAACAAGGAGAAAAGGATTTGATGCAAACAGAAACTCAACATAGGAGTGCACGTTACTGAGTCAGGTTTGTGCGAGCTTCTTTAGTGTTAATAAGAAATAAGAATTAACTAGTAGAGTATATTAAGTTACAGAAAATCATTGTGAGGTTATTTCATCCTCTTTCAGCTTTGTTTCCTCATGATGTTAGTATGAGAATGATTTATTTTAAATTAACTTATAAATTATTTTAAATAATAACTTATAAATAAAAAATAAAGGTAAAAAAATCTTTACATTTGATCTGTAAATTATTAATTTTATGAGAAGTAAATGTAACGCCCCGAAAAATCGAACCTTTTGTAAATACTTTTAATAATGAATAAAATAATATTATTTATTATTATTACGTATGGATAAGACGAATGTCATTCTATAACCTAGAAACGTTGGAATGTCGTAGTATTTTAACTACGTGAGAGAATTAAAGTGTTTGAATTTCTAAGATGAAAATAAAAGCTTTTCCGAGAAATTTTCCAAAAAAATACTATTCATCGATTTCTGCTCGGAAATTATTTTTGAACTTCTGAGAAATACGTAACGTTATAATATCAAGGTGATATGGATTATGTAATAATAACCTAAGTATGGAAAACGTAATATTTCGCATGCGGACTTAATTTGGGAACGTTAGGTTTATTAAGCGTTAAAGAAAGAAAGTTGTGATCGTATAATGTGTATTCATTATATGAAGGTAATGAATGTAAGTATAATACGACGTATTGTACTATTATATATTAAGAATGAGATAATGTATATTAAGAATTAATATACGAGCTAGCATACGATGATTATACGTGGGGTATAATTGTTAAGTTGTTAAATCTAAGATAATGGACTTGTAGGATTATTAACCTAATATGATAAGTCCAATAGAATGTGACAATCAAGCCCAAGTGTTTGATAAGTCATAAGTCCAAACTATGGTAGCACAAGCCCAATAAGAAAGTAGTTAGATTAATTAACAAAGCCCAATGAGGAAGCCATGATCCATGGGGCAAACCAAGGGTGAAATGGGTAGACTTGATGGGCAAACATTTTGTTTGGTGCCCAAGTGTTTTGATGAGCAAGAAAGGGAAGTGGCTAGCAAGTTAACTTAGTTGTAAGGTAATGAATAGTAAGGAGGTGAAATGAGGAGGTGGATTAAAGGAGGTGGGATGTTTAAAGTCCATAATGCCCTAGCTTTGGGATGCCTATAAATACAAGACTCATTTCATAATTGTTAGTTGTTTCATTTCATCTAACTCCTCTCAAGATAAAGTAACTTATTTGATAGAGAGAATAAGCACTTTTAAGTCAAAGCTTCTTTGTTAGATTTTCCAAGAAGAAGAAGTTAGACATCAAAGGTAATGATCTTGTGTCCAATATTCTTCCATCTCTATCATAATAGGATGATATGAGAAGTGTAATTAATGATCATGTGTGCTAAGAACATATAAGAATTAAGTTATGAATGGACTTAAGCTGAATAAGTTGAATAAGCAACTTGAACTCTAATAAGTTGTTGTAATCTTGAAGAACTTGTCATATGTTTGTCATATGATGTTAGTATGTTGAATATAGTATGAGAACATTGATTGACTGGACTTAAGTTCATAGTAAGTCATAAGCATGAGAATTTATAGTTCATAAGTTGATTAAGTCATTAACTTATGAGAATAAGTCAAAACCTACTTTGATTATAAGTTGGTGTAATAAGTAACTTGAAATGTTCATATGTTGGTTAAAATCCATTTAGAATAATTAGTAATATAGTTTTGCCGGAATTCACACGATTGGACGATTATCGTCGAATTCATAAAATTCTTGGAATGGAAGTCGTATTTTGTGTTTGAAGTCGAAAACGTTGGTTTTCGATGGAGACAAGCATATTTGGCATTATAGAGTTGCGGACTCAAAAATGACCGAATTCTGACTTAGAACGAAGAAACGAGTGTTGAACGTTCACGAACGTTTATCGTTTTCGTTAAAAATGAACTTATAGGTGAAATTTTAGCAAACAAAATCGAATAGATAAAATTCTTACATGAAGCATAGAGTATGTAATTTGTGAAATGTAGGCTTTTGAACGAGCCAATTCGGACTTATAACGAAGAAGTTATGAGTCCGGGAGTTTCGTAAAATTTTCAAAAATTGCAAACTGTCTGAGGCACAGAGTTGGCGCCGCGGCGCCAACCCAAGGCCATTGAGTGATGCTGCAGCTCTGAGTCCGAGGCTTGCTCACTGTAAACTCGCACCGCGGCGTGAGAAGAAGAGTGGTGTGTGGCACCGCAGCGCCAGACCTAAGAAATTGTCAGAGAAGAAAGATTTCAAGTACAGAATGAAAGGGAACTTTATAGTATTGAACTAAGGCATAAACATGACATTGTTAGGACATTTTTAAACACTTACTTATGATTATTAAGAGTTAATAATCAATCGAAGATGAACGAAATGTGAATGACGTAATGAAAGCTGAAAACCCATAATAGTAGATCTAAGTCAGGATTTATATTGAGATGAAGGGTAAGATATAATAGTATACATACTTGATTATATATGACCTAATGTGGTACGTTATATGATCATGTATTGTAGAAACGTAGAGACTTAAAGTGTACGTGTGTTAATCAATAAGCAGACGCTAACGGCAAGTATTCTAACCTTTGTTCCAGTTCAGTCTGGACAAGCTGTGTAATTCATGTACTCTTTCGCATGAAGTTTTTAACAATGAAGTCTTAAGCCAATTCTTTCGGATAGACTTATATTATGATTGTGACAAGCATGATTAATGTTTACTAAGTTATATTGGTATGGTTTTCAATCGAAGACCAATTATGCTAAAATATTTTTGTTGTTTAACGACAGGCACATGAGGTTGCCACAACTTAAACGTATACACGTTTAATGAATGTAGTGTTGATCAACATAGAGTACTATAGGTTGATCACCCAGAAGTGCTCGTAAGCTATGTCGGACTTACTGGACTTAGTGTCGGGTTGTCCTTTTCAAAAGAAATTATGAACTGCTCATAGTCTTGAGTCCTTAGTTGATATTCTACTGAATATTGTTGTTGGAAAACATTTTGAATGAAAAGAAGTGTTATTTTGAATTATCGATAGTACTTCGTAACTATTGTTCAGTTACTGAAGATATATGAGTTCTATGTTTCAAGCATGTTGTTTATTAGAATTGTAGTACTTGCGGAGCTAGTCATGCTCACTCTTGCTTGAACCATATGAACACAGCTAAGATCGAGCGGACCGAAGGCTCATGCAAGGACAAGGGCAAGGCGAAGACGAACCCTTAGATTGCTTATGTAATAGAATAGTTGAATGTGTGTAGTATATTGAATATTATGACAAGAACAAACGAATGGGTTACAAAGAACCTGAAAAATGTAATATTATTTTGGATATATGAAAGTTATATTAGTCCTTTTGAGACTATTCAATTGAATGAATGAATGAATGGTAGTACCGTGTAGCACCATTTGTCGAGTTAGAAGAGACCCAGATTTGGGGGCGTCATAGTAAAGTTTGTTACTTTTTAGAAACTACTTATAAATCAATTTATAAATTTAAAAATAAGTCTCAACCAAAGAATTCAATATTAAAAAAAACTTAATTATAAATAAGTTTGACCAACTTATAAATTATGGCCCTACTTCCTCTCTTTCCCTAAAGAATAGTTGAAATTTTATAATAAATTATTTCTCAAAAAAAGTTGTCATAAAAGGACATGGTATTTTCATTACATATAAATTACCATGTGAACTTTAAAAATAATTTATGAAGAACAAACGAAAATTACTAGTCAAAGGTAAAATAAACTATAACTTAATGCTCAGAAGTAGATATAAAATCATAGTATAATGTAAGGAGTTAAAAGAGACGCAAACTTTATTACAACTTTTAATACCAAATAATTGATATACGTCCGTCCAAACTAATAATTTATATTTTGTTCAATGATATCCGAATACATACTGTATACATACTGTGTTCAATGATATCCATACTTTATATATAATTTATACTTTGTATACATACTATGTTCAATGATATCCGAATACATAATTTGTATATGATAAAATTTAAAGAAACCCTCCTCTATTAGTAAAATTAAAAGATATTAAAAAAAGAAGGCCACTTAACAAGAGAGTGAGCTAAATTGTATTGTACTCTTCTCAAGTGTGTTTGAAAAAAAAAATACTCTTAGACTAACAATTGTAATTAGTATTTGTAAGAATGTAATTTACTAGTCTCATTTCTTAGTTTTAAAAAATTTGTTAATATTAAAAAAAGTATTTAATTATTATAGTATAACCGAAAACTGAACCAAAAAAATCGGTACCGACTTTGTACCGAAATCGATACCGAAATCGGTTATTTGGTACTGGTACCAGTTCTTGATTTTTCGGGTTTTTCGGTTCGGTACCAGTTCAGTTTTTTCGGTATAGGTTCGATTTTTTACCGATGAGCACCCCTTACTAAGAAGATCACGTAATGGTATATTAATAAAAGGAATTTTCTAGGGAATTTTCTATGGGACAAATGATGTGGTGTGTGTGTGTGTGTGTATATATATATATATATATATATATATATATATATATATATATATATATATATATATATATATATACAGCCAGCTTCTCCAATGAATCAAGGGGGCGAACCAAAAAATGAACCGGTTATAGCGATGGACAAAATCGTCGCTATAACCCATAGCATAGAAAATCGACTTTTTATTCTATAGACACGGTTTTGTCCGTCACTATAGCTAGTTCATTTTTTTATTCGCCCCCTTGGTTCACTGGAGAATTTGACCCTATATATATGTATATATATCTATGTTGAAGAATGATAAATTAATAATTTAAAAAAAGTTAATTAATTCAATTAGTTTGAACTAATTCAGGAAAAACAAATAATTGTATAAAAGACAAGAGATGTAAGTCAAAAACTCAAATTTGAGTTTGAAATAGAATTTTGATAAGCAGAATGCTCGATTGAGTCCGGAACGTCAAATATAGTAAGAAAATACTGTAAACATAATATAGTGTCGGGTTAAATTTTTTTAATTTGTCAAAGTCAACGATTGACTTTTACAGTAAAAAGTCAAACTCGCAATTCAAAAATGAATTTGAAGAAACAGATATTTCCATGACTTTGAGAACATTGACTTTAGTAGGAATCAACTATAAACATGAAAAAGTTGATTTTAGAAGTTAAAAAGAGAGCAAAAGAAGTAAAGGAATAAAACCTAGTTGTCAAGTCATAATGCAAAGCCAATTGGGAGAGTATAAGAGAGAATTAAAGTAGACCAAACACAAGTCCAATACAAGCTTTAACAGTCATTGTCTAATGCTTACAAGGGGCACAAAATTTATCCCAAACTAAAAGACCAAGAATTGGTCAAAGTGTTGGGAGAATTGGGGAGCAAACATGTGATGGTAAAGCAAAAGAAATAAAAAGGAATGGGAGACGGATCCACCCACCCCCATGTTGGGGGAAAGCTAATGGTCAAACTTAGGCTAAACTAGGAGACATCAACTCTCCTAGCCTATTTGAAAATATCATTAAATTATGGATCATGATCTCTTGTTTTGTCTAACCTTAAACCTTGCTTTGCTTAAGTAATTTGATGATTAATGATTGAGGAAGATTAGTTTAGTTAAGCATGGGGGGACCATTAGGAAAGATGGGAATAGATGGATTTGACCATATTAGATGACCAAGAAGGAAGGAGTTACTTGTAAATCTTCCAATTGGGCTATAAATACCTAAGACTAAGTTGTATACTTACAATACTTCACTTCATTTCACTAAGAAAGCTAAAGAGTAAGAGAAAAGAGATAGCTTGAGATGAAAGAGAGGGAGAGCCACAGTTTCAAGTAGGAATAAAGAAGAAGAAGAGCAAGCAAGCTATAGCTAAGAAGGAAGTAAGAAAGCTAGAACAAAGAAAGGTATAAAGCTTAACCCTAAAACTGTTAATTTAAAGTTTGTTTTAATCATGGTTGTTGTGGGAGTTTAATGAAATTGATATTGGATGTCGACATCGGGGAAAAATTTCATTTTAGAGATTCCTCTTTTAAACATTTCTTACCCTTTATGTTTTCTATGTGGTTCGAATTTGGTTTGAAAGGGTGAAATTGACAAAAGAGTCTGATATAAAATGTCGACGATTTGAAAATATTGATTTTTATAGAGCCGCCAGTTGGTAGGAGTGAAATGGTTGTTCCAACTCAACTGAGTTTATGAAAGATTTTGCAAAAAGGCTGAATTATTGGACTATGTTTAACAGGCCTTGGAAATGAGATTCATAGAGTTCGAGGGCTTGCTTAAGCGGGAGAAGGTGTTAGGCACCCCCCCGACTTTCGTGAAAACACGGTTACCTCGCCTTTTTAATTCCCTAATTTATTTGAAATGTGTGTGTGTGTTGCAGTTAATTGGGCCTAAGTGCTTTATTTGGAAGTAGAGCTATGCCTCTTTTGCACCTATATACAAAGGGTTTGACTTTTATAAAAGTTCAATTTTAATACAAGACATATAAAAGGATGTTTTGAAAATAGGTTTTCAAACCCTTATGCTCACATAGTAATTGAGGCCTTTGATACTTCCATTTTATTCCTATTTTTGGCTTATTTTGATTTTATTCTCGAGATGTGAAACATCTTCGACAAAATAATATACATATAAGTGTCGGGCTCCTTATGGGCATGAAAGCCATCAAAGTATGCCCGAGCACCACACATATGATTTACAGGCTAGCTGTATAACTGAAAGGGGTCCATCATGGGAATAAGATCTCGATCCTTCAGCTGGATCTTAGATCCTGTGGCTCCTAGGCACACATAATATCATGAATATACTTCATAACAAATATACTGAAATAAAACATATATTTAATCTAAACGTCGCAAAACAAAGGATTCATCAGTTAAATCCTTGCATGCGCAGTAGCCAAAGCTTTCAGCTTCCTCTTAGATACAGATCTAGGGTTGTACAATTGCTTAATATTTACATAGTCTGAATCTTAAGCTTACCTTTATCCAACATATTTTTCATAGCCTCTTTAGCGACGGATCGGATGACGGTTAGGTCTGTCGCTATATATAGAACTATCGTCTTAGCTTTTAGCGACAGACAACATATAGCGACGAACCGAACCTATAGCGACGGACCGAACTGTCGCCCGGTCCATCACTAAAGGGGGGTATGCTAGGTATGTTGGATAAAGGGTATGCTCTTGATCCTTTCTAAATATTTACAAAACTAGAAAGAAAAATAGATTTAAATAAATCTTAACCATTCTAGCTCAACGGTTCTAGTTTTACAACTTTTGAACCGGTTAAGAGTTAAATATGGCTAGATTTAGATAAATCTAGTCCACAAATTTAAATGTTACAACCTTACATTGAATGAATAGTTAAAACTTATATTTAATCACAGTAAATAATTAATATATATATATATATATATATATATATATATATATATAGTAAAGTAGATGAAAGTTTTGGATAAGAAAATATCTTACAGTGTGTAGCGAGGAAGGCTTTAAACTGTTTTTGAAGCTTGAAAACTCAGTTTCCACTAGTTAAAACTTGATATGTTGTAATATATATGTATACAAGTGTTTACAAAGAAGAATATCGAAGTTTGGAACACTGTAGGAAGGGTTATGAGCTGAAATGAGAGGAATTCCCTCTCCTTTTCTCTTTTTTTATTTTTTTTATGGCTGATGGGGAGTCTTATTTATAGACCAAAATATCTACAGGTAGACCCGCGACTGACCCAGGTGGGCCCAACCTTGTGCGTCCCATTGTGTCGAAGTACATGTACTTGGACCAACACGTAGTTTTCTCGAACCTTCATAACTTTTAATCCGGGAGTCCGATGGAGGCGTGCTATACCTTTCCGGAAAGCCCTATCCGAGAGCTATACAATGACATGAGATTTAACCTTTTGTATTCCAAAAAGATGGGTTAATGACCAGATCTTTGATTCTTCGCAGTCCATCCATTGAGCTGTCTTGTGTTATTTTCACTCGAGATTGACGTTATGGTTCTACATGACCTTCCTGGTACTGATTTGACTTGATTTAATGTTAAGTTAGAAAAATTACTATTTTTCCCCTCTGGGTTATCTCCAAGTTTGATGTAGTTATAGCTGTCTTCTCTCAGGGTTGTCTCTGAGATTGGACTGCTGATGACTTTTGTCAGTCCTCAGGGTTGTCTCTGAGGTTGGTTTATTATTTCTTGGGGTTGTCACCGGGTTCTAGCTTGATCTCCCAGGGTTATCTCTGGGGTTTGAATTGATCTCCTGGAGTTGTCACCGGGGTTTGATTTGACCTCTCTGGGTTTTCATCGGGGTTTGAATTGATCTCTCAGGGTTATTATCGGGGCTTGAATTGATGATTTTGACTTCTAGGGTTGTCTCTGGAAAACAAAAGATGATTCTTCCTTCCTGCTTGGTTAGTAATAGGAATGTACAATTTTGAGTGTATACAGATGCCCCTCTTTATCATGTTTATGCAATCGAATGAATAACATAAAGATTACTAGACACTTGAAATATGACAAGATTAAATGATGCCATGAAATGCAGCATAATATGATGTTATGTACTCTGACCATTTTGTTTGGAATTACTTCCAACGGTATTCTATCACTGACTATTCATGCCATTCTGCTGGGGATGTAGTTGTCAATGATGGTCTCCACTGAACTGCCTTGATGTCTACTCGAACGGTTATTTACAAAGCTTTCATCACCGGATCTTTCCCAATGCTACATTGGGTTGAAACCAACGGTTTAAAATGTTCGTCAGTGCTATTGAGACAGATTTGATGTCATGTTGTAGAGATGTTTTCAAGATCCCTGCTGGGGAGATTTTAATATACCACTTGACCTTTCTGAATTCAACGTCGGGATTTGTCACCAACATTCTTTATCTTCATATGCGCTTTCTGACTTTACCTCCACCGGGGATGTTCCTCTCTTTTTGCGAGTGACTCACTGGGGATTATTGATGCTTATCTTGATCATAGCTTGCCTTGGTAGTCAACATTAGATTTTTCCTAGCCATTATGCTAGGATTGTCACCGCCGCCCGAGCTTTCTATCAGGTTAGATGCTGATAGTTCTGCTAGAGATAGAGCTTTTATTGTTGGCTTCCACAACATCCTCACAATACCTACTCGAATGGTAGTTTTGTGAAGTTTGACCATCACCGAATTTCCACGGTGCTTACTTGAACAGTAGTTTACAATGATCCTGAAAATCACTGAACCTTCGCGGTGCCTCGGCTAGGGATTTATATAATAGATTCCATCATCGGTCCTCCCGAGGAAGATAGTTTTCCACGGTTTTCATCCTCGAATCTTTCCTGATGCTACGTTGGAGTTGTCGCCAACAGTTTGCAATATCAGATACTTTGACCTTCGTTGAAGCAATTCTCAACGGCTTACATCACCAGACCCTTCCCGATGCTATGCTGGAGTTGTCGCTAACAATTTACCTTGTCCATCATTCTGACCTTCTTTGAAGTAGTTTTCAACGACTTACATCACCAGGACCTTTCCCGATGCTACGCTGGAGTTGTAGCCAATAGTTTACACTGTCAATCGTTCTGACTTTCATTGAAGTAGTTTTCAACGACTTACATCACCGAATCTTTCCCGATGCTACGCTAGAGTTGTCACCAACGGTTTACATGGTCAATCATTCTGACCTTCGTTGAAGTAGTTTTCAACAGCTTACGTCACCGGATCTTTCCCGATGCTACGTTGGAGTTGTCACCAACAGTTTACAATATAATATGGGAGTTATCGTTTACACTCCTAAGTTAATCTCACTTTAACTTTACAAATTCAAATAATTAGCACTGTAGTAAGCAAGGATCTATCCCATAGAGAGTGATTTATTTTATATTTATTCTATTATTTTGATAGAAAATAAAGATAGGGGTTTTTTTGAAAATTGTTTTTAAACTAACAGAATAAGAATTAATGATGAAGTTAACCAATATGTAAAAACTTCAGTTCTGCAGTTCAGTTTCACCAAGTACAACAATCAATTAATCATGTTATTATTATTTTCCCTTCAGTGAAACTATTTGCCTTACATAATAATAAGCTCTGCTATCCGAAATTCTCCAGTAGATAATCACTGTATGAAACAAGCTCTCCACCATATTCTAACTAGCATACAACCTAGAATAAGTTTTCTAGATTTAATATGATAGAAGCATTAAGAAATAGAGAATTAGGCTAATCCAAGCAACAAACATATAAGCTCGACTTGTTTAACTTGTTTTCTGATAATCTTAGCAATAAACAAAAGCTTGTCCACAATTATTATTATCAAGTTGCTACTTATGATGAAGACAAATATCAATTACACGTAATACCAATCTTAATCTAGCAGATGATAATGATTAAATTAACTCAATTGGCCATATCAAATTAATTAGATCAATTAGCATGCAATCAATGAAAAAAGATTATTAGAAGAAATTTCACAGAAAGGAATAAATAATAATACTCAATTAATCAATTACTTGTAACAAGGTTCCACCTCCCTTTAGAACTGAATGAAAAGAACTAGCTTGACATGCTCTTGAGTCTGCACTCCAATATATGATAGTTCATAATTAAATGAATAAAACACTGCCTATTATACTCTATTTATAGTGCTAGACAAAGTCCTAAATCCTATGGGAATTAGAAATCCAAATACTAAAGGTAATTACAAATAGAATCTAATTTGAAAATAAATCTCAATCTAAAGATATCCTAAATCTAATAGAAATATCAATCCAATTCCATGTAGAAAGCTGCCAAAATATGTAATTAAAAACTTTCCAAAAATCTAAGATTTCCATGATTTTCCAGATTTCCCGCACAAATTCGCCCTTATTTTCTACTGCGACATCCTTTGGCAAAACAACCATAACGTTTTATCCGGGAAGAGTTACGGGGCCTTCTACCTATCAAAATGAAGCTGTCAAAGATATATACAATTTTCATTCTTTGAGAATTGACAAATTCTGGTTGCATCAAGGTCAAAATTGGGCTCTAAGTGACTGCTATGTAAATTACAACTCCAAACTTTGAGGTTCAATGTTCGTTTGGTAAAAAGATCATAACTTTTTCATATGAACTGTTGCCTCTTTTATAATCCTAATAAAAAAGCTCTAACTCATGCAAGCATACATGTGTCAACAAGTAATATAGAGTAAGTAGAGTATCGATCCCACAGAGAAAGTTGTTAAATTTAAACTATTATGCATCAATTAACTCACTGTATTTATATGCTTAGACTAATGATTAAAAGTGTTGAATTAGACTAATTGTGAATACAAACTAAAATTAAGAATACAAATGGAA
Source organism: Panax japonicus (assembly GCA_020205505.1). Lineage (NCBI taxonomy): Eukaryota > Viridiplantae > Streptophyta > Magnoliopsida > Apiales > Araliaceae > Panax > Panax japonicus. The sequence continues at coordinate 19,126,553 of CM035106.1, forward strand.
TAGATATAATCTGGAAGTAATGGGACCCTAACTTCATTTAATATTTCATCTAATTCGCCACTATCATGCAAGAAGTATTCACATATCACATGAAAATAGCCAAGAGCACAAATAGAGTTATAGCAATTTTTCAATGACCTATAGCCTACTTACACAGCATCTACAGATGTTAGACTCCATGTAATCACCAATACAACCAAAATCACTATATGTCTATGTGAAATTGCAATTATATTGATTTTAAGCTCAAGCCCTTATTCTAGCTCATAAGGTGAAACAATATATGTCTATCTGGTTCACAAAATACGCAAGCCATATACAACAGCCCCATATTCGCATGCTATCATGACTACAATCCATACCTGTATGTTCATTGTCAATTCCATACAAATACTGAGATGAATGGTGATCAAACATTCATACATGTAAAACAATCATGACAGATATTCCATATGATATGCAAAACAACCCTAGCATTTAAATGTGCAACCAACTACATATTAAAATCTGTTAGAATCCCATAATGGAGTTTAGTTCATGACTGAACCAAAAGCCATTATGGGATCAACACTAAACATGATCAATAAGCAACAATTAAAATAAGAAAGATAAAACGATCAAACCCAATCGCTGAAAAAACCCCCAATGATAAACGCTTAAATCCTCATAGAAATCCTGTAGCTAATAATGAAAATCCACAATGATAGAGAATCCCAAGAAGAATTAGAGAAGTAGACATTTTGGCTTTGTTCTACGTTAGAATCTCTCCCAAGGTGTAAACCCTAGTTACTATTATGAAAATACTCTAAAAATTATCAAGTGTAAGTTTGACACTAGTCAAAATCATTTTTAAAACCAATTACACATCATTTAATTAAAATTAAAATAAAAAAAATCACAGCATCAGCATCGCGCGCGGCCACGCACTTCTCTAGCATATGTCTCGTGCGGGCGCGAGACTTATAGAATGTCATGCGGGAGCGCGTCTCCTGCACTTGTCCTGCTCGCGGCCGCACAACTTGCAGTAAGTCATCATTGTCTGGCCGGGTACTCGCGCGGGCGCGCGTTTCCTAACTCATCATGCCGCACGACTCACAGTCTGCACTTTGTTTCTGGTTCTGTCATGCCGCTGCTACTACTACTTGTTCATTCATGTTTGATCTCCTTGCTCCATTGCACCTCTATGCCATGCATTCCCCCGTTTATGCCTTGCCTTCATGCCTCCATTAGCCTTGTATCCACTAATACCACCAAAATTAAGCCAATTCCTTTACTTATTCACCAAAGGAGTTTTAAGTAAATGCAATGCAAAATAACATGCAATGCAAAATAAACACAATAAAATGTACTTGAGTTGGGCACAATTCGCATGAATTGGTATTCAATAAGTAGGTAAAAATACCACTTATCAAATACCCCCAAACTTGAATTGTTGCTTGCCCTCAAGCAATGCATACTAATAAACAATGAAAATGCAACTACAAAACTATGCAACTACTCTATGATGCAAGCTAGCCTCACATAATCCCATCCATAACAGAACTTTAGCCCAAATTACCTCAGTGAATCATCGAGATCCAAGAATATAATTTCAAACCAAACTATAGACATAACCTCATACACTCAGATAATTTCATATATGCTATAGAGATGCTGTGTGTGTGTGTGGGGTTCACCAAAACTTGATCTAAGCAAATAATACATATGCCTACACTACTCTAAATAGAAAAATTATAGCCTAAATCAAGACTCATGTATACTCATGCAACACAGACTGTTTCAACATATTGACACAAATTGAGGTTCAATAATGGGTTTATTGCTTTATTGCTACTCACGAGGGTGATTTACGCACTTTCCCGCGGTATTTATTGCTATTTTCTTTTCTTTCTCTCTCTTTTTTTATATACATGACTGTGCAATGTCTCAATCCATTAGGGACACTGCTACCCCTTAGCGAGCTTTCAACCAACGACTCCTAGACCATGGAAGACCTTAGGGCGCTAGGTGTAGAGACAATCCCCTTGGGCGTACTTACTCAAGTAGCCAGGGCCCCGAATTAAGACTAGCATACCCATGTTTTCCCAAAATTTGCATGTCAATGTTTCATACAGTCTAAGAGCACTTTCCACATGTTTCTCTTTTTAAAACTACATGTTCTATCAAGTAGTGCAACACATACTTATTAAACCTACAAGTGATTGTGAACACGTTTGTGCAAACCGAAAGCATTTAAACAGCAACATGAATCTCATCGTATAAAACATTATATCTAAGCTCATGTTATCCCAAATATTCTAAAATCCTTCACAATTCACTATTATCATTGGCTAGGCAAAAATTTCTATTAAGCAAGAATTTGTGTGAGACATACAACTAAAACATACTAACACAATCAATAATGAATAAAAATTAATTTTTTTTGCAAAAATTTATCTAACACATAAACATGCAAATTAACTAAACATGTAACAATTAAATAAAACTAAACTACTATGCTATAACCCCCAATACCCCCAAACATAAAATATTCAATGTCTCCATTGACTGAAGGTAAAGGGTACAGAAAACTCCCCTAATGATCGGCTTGACCACCCTCCTCGGGTGGTGAATCTGGTGGTGGATATGGCATTGCGGTTCCAAATTGAGGCCACTCTAGCATTGTTCCTTGCTACGCGAAGGCTTCGGCCAAGGCCCTTGTGAGTTCCGTAGCAAACATTGTGACAACCCGAGAATTTAGACAATTTATGAAAATCTTAAATGATTGATTTAAGGTCAAATAATAGGCCTAGACAGGAAATAAGTGTATGAAATTGGCAGTTATGTAATGAAATTCCAAGAATTTCAAAAGTTTTGGATAAGACTTGAATTATGTGATAGACTGTAAGTGATAGTCTAGTAATGAGGTATAAGATTATGGTAGATTTAAAATTCTTTTGAAGAATTATCAGGGATAAGTATCGAAGTGAATAATAGTTGGTATATTTGGTTACATATGTGAACCATAATGATTTAAGATCAAGGATTGATCAGATAAGTTATAACTTTAGCAAACCCTAAAGTTATGTTAATCATCCGTTTATTAAGTTAGAAAAATCTAACGAATTGTTAGAAACCCTAACGATACGCTCAGAAACTTTAATTTTAGTTCCGGGAATCCGAAACCCTAAATTCATGATATGAATATGGTGATTAAGTTAAAAAACTCTAACGATATGTTCAGAAAGCCTAATTTTAGTATCGAGAATTTAAACTCTAATTTGGGAATCCTAATGCGGAGTATTAAACCCTAAGGGTTAAAAAGTTGTGTGTAAGGAATATGAATATTAGGTGAAGGTTTATATTTGTTTATTAAATAAACAAACAAAAGAAACTAGTGAAAACCCTAATTATATATTAGGAATGAAGGATTTAATAACTTAAGGGTTATTGGAAAAGAGAATTGTAGTATTTAGAATACTTACTAATTCTAGAAGATTTATTTTATATATCTCAAATGATTAATTTTATAACCTAATTATAGCAAGTCTAATTGGGTTAAGAAAATAAGTGTGCATGAGCAAGGATTGGTGTTATACTGGAGGAAGTAAAAACCCTAATTAAATGATTTGGGTTGGATAAGAATTAAAGGAATTGGATTAATGTATATGTTATATAGCCCAAGTGTTGGCCAAAGAAGTTAGTTAGAGACCAAGCAATACATTAAAGGAATGACTCAATTTTTAGCCTCAGCGGGAGAGGAATTTTTGGACAATTGTTGAATCAAATAAGCATTAAATCAAAAAGCCAAACTTGAAGCATTTATAGGCCACATGGCCGGCCATGATAAGAGAGAAAAGAGGGGAATTGAATGTGTATTAAATGCTCCCTTTAGTAGTTGAATAACTTTTCACCAACTCCCCTAAGTGTCCATTTTTGATTTGGCCAACATGTTTGGCATTTCTTGCAAGCAATTCATTTACAATTAATAAGGGAGAAAGAGAGAATTGATGAATCAAAGGCCATATGGCCGGATCATATGAGGAAAGAATAAGAGAGGGGGTTTGGAAGATGATAATCCAAAACTCAATAAAAATTATATATGTCATTTCTCTTTCATCTCTTCTATTTTCTTCAAGAACTAAGAACTAAAGAGAGAGAGAGAGAGAGAGGGGTAGCCCTTGAGGAAGAAGGGAGAAGGGAGTGAGGCCATCCATGGAAGAAGCTAAGAAGAAGGAAGAAGAAAGAAATCAAGCAAATGTATAAAACCAAACCTAAATTTTCCTTTGATTTAAGTTATTTTGATGGAATAAAGTTCTAAGGTTTCAAAACTCTAAAACTCTAGATCTACATGATTTAGAGTGTTTTACGTGTGGATCTATCCATTTTAAGTTTCAAAAGATAGATCAAAAGCAAGAAAAGTGAAGCTAGGTTTTAAAGTGTAGAAAATCTTATTTTTCTTACTCTTGATTGTGTTTAATCTTGTATTTGATTTTTGGTTATTTTGAACCATGAAGTTTATGATCTTAAACATGAGAACTATAGATCTACTTGTTAAATGGTGTGTTATGCTTAAATCTAACTCTTTTGAGAATTAAAAGTTTAATCAAACAAGAAAAGCAAATCAGTTTTTTTGAATTAGTGGACTGCTGCCCTAAACAGAAAATTCCGGACTTGTTAGGGTGCTCTAAAAATTCTGGACTTGTGATATAATGTAGTACACTTAATAAGCTTTCCATAGACTCCGAAACGGACTAAATCCGACATCGGAGGAGAGAGTTATGGGATTTCTCCCAAACTACACAAAGTTAAGAAAAACTGTTAAAAGGACAGATTTGATCAGTCACTTCCGGGATACTTTCCGGGAGCTTAACATGTCCAAATATGGATTGTGATAGATGAAAACTGTAGTTCGGAAAGATACGAACCCAACAAAATTGACGGATCATTAATCGGAGTTATAGATTTCATTTTATTTAAGTTTTGGTGAAGGACTCTGAAACTGCGAAACTTCAAAAAGTTTCTGTCCAAACTTTTCCGGGGGCTGTTTCGGATATTTATTTAATGAGAAAAATTTCAGGCTTTTGGGAAATGGAAATATATGGTATTATGTAGCTCGTGTCCAAAAATGAGCTAATTCCGAGTTAAAACGACCAAGTTATGACCATTATAATTTTTGTGATTTTCCGACGGAACTTGCTATAAACGGAGTTCTACGACTCCGATTGCCACGAAATTTAAAATGGAGTATCACATTAACATATACAAGGTTATGCCAAAAGATGGGCATTACTAGAGTTAAGCACGAGGTAGCTAATTTCTTAAGCTACGCACTAGAATTAATTTTTGAAAAATATCAAAGGAAGTTAAATAAATTATGGAATAAAATAGTATTGATGATTTAAAAATCATATAAAAATGATTTAAGAGTTATAAAAATATTTTAAGTTATAAAATATAATTTTTGATATTTTGACATGAAAATATTAATATTTTAATATTAATATTAATTATCGGATAATGGATTTAAGTGTTGGAAAATTATAAAAAAATGATTTTAAGGTATTAAAAATACTTTGATATATTATAATATTTATGTAATGATTTTCATTAATATTTTATATTAAATGAATATTAATGATTAAAGAATTATGTGATATTTAATTTATTTAAATACGGTTTCAAAATGGTGATAAATCATAAGGGATAGGATATCGTGATTGAATAATTATCAAAGGATGATAACAAAATTGATGTGTTAAGCTGTTATCTAATATTTGATTAAGTATTAGATAGTATTATGGAATAAAGCATGTTATACTGATTAAAAGATCAATCTTATAACTGATAGGTCTTTCGTGAGAGATTAAATTAAATTGCATTGCGGTAATCAACGGTTCAAGCAAGTTTTTCAGTTCTATTATGTTTGTGGATGGAATGTGGTTATGTGTTAAATTACATATCATGCTTTATGAATTGTTAAAAGTCAAAATATGACTAAGTTAATTGGGTTATGAAACTCAATCTATATGTGATTACATGTTGTATGATGTAACTCGATAAATTAGAAATGTATAATGCATAAATGAATGTTTGTAAGGAATTATTGATGCATGTAGGATATGCATAGTAAAGAATATATGTTGCATGCATATATGCATATTAAAAGAAATGTAGTGCATATAGAATTATGTGCTATGTGAAACATGATAGATTGTTAAATTTGCTGGGCTGTCGAGCTCAATCTTGCAAACATAAACTTTTTGCAGGTTAATGATGTTAGACAATATTATTTTCTATACGGATGATGAAGATTGAACGATGCATAAAATGAATACATTTTCTTGATTTATTAATGGTATAGATCTATGATTTATAGTTTTATCAAATGTAATTGGCAGCTATGTACAGTTTGAAGTGTTGTATAGATAAATAAGGTTTATTTTGAAATGAGAATAGATATGATGCTTAAACAAATGAATCATCGGTAGAAAAGATAATGTTAAGTTCCGCTTGGGGAAATATATGCTGCTATTTTGTCATAGAATAGTTGATAATAATGTTTTGTGTTAGATAACTTATGAATTGTGTAATAAGTTAAGGTTACTCGACCTTGGGGTATTGTGTAAAATGTAATGTATAAACAATTTATGTTTATATCTTCCGCAATTAGTTATAGAAATAGTATACCGGACCCGAGGTGATTTGGGACCTGGGTTCGGGGCTACTACAGTTGGTATCAAAGCTGTTGGTTATGAAGCTTAGGTAGTAATATCTGAGACCAATAACCGCAGTGATTAGGATTAAGTATTAACTCAAATCGAGTTAGTGTGTCGGTAAGATTCAAAGAAGAATCTCGGAGAGTTATAAGAGATACGGAGTTCCCTAACTCTGATAAAGAAGTTAAGAATCGAAAAGTTATATTTAAGTATGGTACAATTGTACTCTTTAATAGTTGATGTATGGTATCTGGGCTAAACGATTCCTTCATAGAGCGGAGGTATATACGAACTAGCAACTCGGAATCTAGTTTGTTGGTTGTTTGTGGGAAACCACTCAGTGTGCCATATTGAAAACTGTTAGAGACTCGATGTGTACCAAATATAGGAAGTGGATAGATAGAGTCTAAAAGATTACAAGTGCAGGGATAGAAGATCGTAAAATAAAACGATCAATGCATAGAAATGAATCGTAATATATACGATAAGATCACCCCGTGATCTGATAAGGTTATGATATGGGAAGAGAATTAATCTGATGATTGAAAAGTTTACAGCAAGATGCTGTGTATCAGTTGTACTATGAAATTGTACTATGAAAACTCATGAAAGAGTTATGAATTGTAAATACGGATTAAATAGAATTCGTATGGAGTAAGTGTGGAGCTAGAATTATGTGGGATTTCAATGGAGGACTCGTGTCAGCCGCTGAGTTGTATGATTCCTTGTATGGGCGGGGAATTTGTACTTGGTTTTAGAATCACTTAGCTTCCTGGTCGATGTAGTGGTTAGGTTGACCAATTCTTTGTATGGGCGGGGAATTGTTCACTTAGCTTCCTATATTGATTAGTGGCCGAGTTTGGTTTGACAACCACTTAGTTTCTGGCATTGATAATCATTGAAATGTTGTGTCGCGCTATTTTCTATATGCGTGTTAAGAGGGTGATTCCTTTCTCATGTGTATAACAGATAGATAGGTCATAGGTAGAGGATATAAGATTAAGTACGAGTTCTTAGAACTCATACTTATGTGACATACTTGACGCATAGTTATATGAAATGTTTATGAACCCCTCAGCGAATGGACGCCAAAGGTCTATCTAGGAAAGTTCGTGAACTCATATGATTGTGGCAATTTATGGACTCATAAGTGTGGTTTTATGAACTGGGTATAGTTGTGTGATTGGAGTATTGAGGATAATAGGATCAAATAGAATGTTAAGTATATGATCATTAGTGGAGACTTAGGTTTTCCTAAACCCCTATCTATGCTAGATTTCAAAATTTTTGATTTCAAGTAAACACGCACTATGTGCCTTTTAAAAAAAATTGTTTTCATTTATCACTTATGTACCATGTGACCTGGTGCAGAGATGATAAAAAAATGATGGAGTTATCAATGCAGAATTACTTGGTGTTGGATGTGATCTAAGGATCGTCAGCCCACTACAGTATGATGTAGTGTAACAAAGTCACAAAATGACGAAATCCTCAACGGACTGTAAATACAGTGCGGCATCATGACGTCATTCTAAAAAAAAATGTTTTATTGAAAGAAATTTCCCAAACCAAATTGTTTTGCTATGGAATCAAATAAGACTGAGGTAAAATTTTTGTGCCTTTGGGCAGTGATGGGAAAACAGATAATATAATTTTTGTGCCTTTGGGCAGTGATGGAAAAACAGATAAAATAATTTTGTGCCTTTGGCAGTGATGACGGTTTACGGATGAATTTCCATAAAACCTTTGCGAAAATGACACACAAACAGTCTAAACGATTCATCAGCATAATTTTAAACCTTTTACCCTTGTGAGTGGTGTATTGGGTAGCATGTGATAATATGTGTGAATGGTGTAAGGTGCACGGTGTATGGTGTAAGGTGAATTTCGGGGACGAAATTCTTATAAGGAGGGGTGAATGTGACAACCCGAGAATTTAGACAATTTATGAAAATCTTAAATGATTGATTTAAGGTCAAATAATAGACCTAGACAGGAAATAAGTGTATGGAATTGGCAGTTATGTAATGAAATTCCAAGAATTTCAAAAGTTTTGGATAAGACTTGAATTATGTGATAGACTGTAAGTGATAGTCTAGTAATGAGGTATAAGATTATGGTAGATTTAAAATTCTTTTGAAGAATTATCAGGGATAAGTATCGAAGTGAATAATAGTCGGTATATTTGGTTACATATGTGAACCATAATGATTTAAGATTAAGGATTGATCAGATAAGTTATAAGTTTAGTAAACCCTAAAGTTATGTTAATCATACGTTTATTAAGTTAGAAAAATCTAACGAATTGTTAGAAACCCTAACGATACGATCAGAAACTTTAATTTTAGTTCCGGGAATCCGAAACCCTAAATTCATGATATGAATATGGTGATTAAGTTAGAAAACTCTAACGATATGTTCAGAAAGCCTAATTTTAGTATCGAGAATTTAAACTCTAATTTGGGAATCCTAATGCGGATTATTAAACCCTAAGGGTTAAAAAGTTGTGTGTAAGGAATATGAATATTAGGTGAAGGTTTATATTTGTTTATTAAATAAACAAACAAAAGAAACTAGTGAAAACCCTAATTATATATTAGGAATGAAGGATTTAATAACTTAAGGGTTATGGGAAAAGAGAATTGTGGTATTTAGAATACTTACTAATTCTAGGAGATTTATTTTATATATCTCAAATGATTAATTTTATAACCTAATTATAGCAAGTCTAATTGGGTTAAGAAAATAAGTGTGCATGAGCAAGGATTGGTGTTATACTGGAGGAAGTAAAAACCCTAATTAAATGATTTGGGTTGGATAAGAATTAAAGGAATTGGATTAATGTATATGTTAAATAGCCCAAGTGTTGGCCAAAGAAGTTAGTTAGTGACCAAGCAATACATTAAAGGAATGACTCAATTTTTAGCCTCAGCGGGAGAGGAATTTTTGGACAATTGTTGAATCAAATAAGCATTAAATCAAAAAGACAAACTTGGAGCATTTATAGGCCACATGGCCGGCCATGATAAGAGAGAAAAGAGGGGAAATGAATGTGTATTAAATGCTCCCTTTAGTAGTTGAATAACTTTTCACCAACTCCCCTAAGTGTCCATTTTTGATTTGGCCAACATGTTTGGCATTTTTTGCAAGCAATTCATTTACAATTAATAAGGGAGAAAGAGAGAATTGATGAATCAAAGGGCATATGGCCGGATCATACGAGGAAAGAATAAGAGAGGGGGTTTGGAAGATGATAATCCAAAACTCAATAAAAATTATATATGTCATTTCTCTTTCATCTCTTCTATTTTCTTCAAGAACTAAGAACTAAAGAGAGAGAGAGAGAGAGAGAGAGAGAGAGAGAGAGAGAGAGAGAGAGAGAGAGAGAGAGAGAGAGAGAGAGAGAGAGAGAGAGGGGTAGCTCTTGAGGAAGAAGGGAGAAGGGAGTGAGGCCATCCATGGAAGAAGCTAAGAAGAAGGAAGAAGATAGAAATCAAGCAAAGGTATAAAACCAAACCTAAATTTTCCTTTGATTTAAGTTATTTTGATGGAATAAAGTTCTAAGGTTTCAAAACTCTAAAACTCTAGATCTACATGATTTAGAGTGTTTTATGTGTGGATCTATCCATTTTAAGTTTCAAAAGATAGATCAAAAGCAAGAAAAGTGAAGCTAGGTTTTAAAGTGTAGAAAATCTTATTTTTCTTACTCTTGATTGTGTTTAATCTTGTATTTGATTTTTGGTTATTTTGAACCATGAAGTTTATGATCTTGAACATGAGAACTATAGATCTACTTGTTAAATGGTGTGTTATGCTTAGATCTAACTATTTTGAGAATTAAAAGTTTAATCAAACAAGAAAAGCAAATCAGTTTTTTTTGAATTAGTGGACTGCTGCCCTAAACAGAAAATTCCGGACTTGTTAGGGTGCTCTAAAAATTCTGGACTTGTGATATGTTGTAGTACACTTAATAATCTTTCCAAAGACTCCGAAACGGACTAAATCCGACATCGGAGGAGAGAGTTATGGGATTTCTCCCAAACTACACAAAGTTAAGAAAAACTGTTAAAAGGACAGATTTGATCAGTCACTACCGGGATACTTTCCGGGAGCTTAACATGTCCAAATATGGATTGTGATAGATGAAAACTGTATTTCGGAAAGATACGAACCCAAAAAAATTGACGGATCATTAATCGGACTTATAGATTTCATTTTATTTAAGTTTTGGTGAAGGACTCCGAAACTGCGAAACTTCAAAAAGTTTCTGCCCAAAATTTTCTGGGGGATGTTTCGGACATTTATTTAATGAGAAAAATTCCAGGCTTTTGGGAAATGGAAATATATGGTATTATGTAGCTCGTGTCAAAAAATGAGCTAATTCCGAGTTAAAACGACCAAGTTATGACCATTACAATTTTTGTGATTTTCCGACGGAACTCGCTATAAACGGAGTTCTACAACTCCGATTGCCACGAAATTTAAAATAGAGTATCACGTTAACATATATAAGGTTATGCCAAAAGATGGGAATTACTAGAGTTAAGCACGAGGTAGCTAATTTCTTAAGCTACGCACTAGAATTAATTTTTGAAAAATATCAAAGGAAGTTAAATAAATTATGGAATAAAATAGTATTGATGATTTAAAAATCATATAAAAATGATTTAAGAGTTATAAAAATATTTTAAGTTATAAAATATAATTTTTGATATTTTGACATGAAAATATTAATATTTTAATATTAATATTAATTATCGGATATTGGATTTAAGTGTTGGAAAATCTTAAAAAAATGATTTTAAGGTATTAAAAATACTTTGATATATTATAATATTTATGTAATGATTTTCATTAATATTTTATATTAAATGAATATTAATGATTAAGAAATTATGTGGTATTTAATTTATTTAAATACGGTTTCAAAATGGTGATAAATCATAAGGGATATGATATCGTGATTGAATAATTATCAAAGGATGTTAACAAAATTGATGTGTTAAGCTGTTATCTAATATTTGATTAAGTATTAGATAGTATTATGGAATAAAGCATGTTATACTGATTAAAAGATCAATCTTATAACTGATAGGTCTTTCGTGAGAGATTAAATTAAATTGCAATGCGGTAATCAACGGTTCAGACAAGTTTTTCAGTTCTATTATGTTTGTGGATGGAATGTGGTTATGTGTTAAATTACATATCATGCTTTATGAATTGTTAAAAGTCAAAATATGACTAAGTTAATTGGGTTATGGAACTCAATCTATATGTGATTACATATTGTATGATGCAACTCGATAAATTAGAAATGTATAATGCATAAATGAATGTTTTGTAAGGAATTATTGATGCATGTAGGATATGAATAGTAAATAATATATGTTGCATGCAGATATGCATATTAAAAGAAATGTAGTGCATATAGAATTATGTGCTATGTGAAACATGATAGATTGTTAAATTTGCTGGGCTATCGAGCTCAATCTTGCAAACATAAACATTTTGCAGGTTAATGATGTTAGACAATATTATTTGCTATACGGATGATGAAGATTGAACGATGCATAAAATGAATATATTTTCTTGATTTAGAAATGGTATAGATCTATGATTTATAGTTTTATCAAATGTAATTGGCAGCTATGTACCGTTTGAAGTGTTGTATAGATAAATAAGGTTTATTTTGAAATGAGAATAGATATGATGCTTAAACAAATGAATCATCGGTAGAAAAGATAATGTTAAGTTCCGCTTGGGGCAATATATGCTGCTATTTTGTCATAGAATAGTTGATAATAATGTTTTGTGTTAGATAACTTATGAATTGTGTAATAAGTTAAGGTTACTCGATCTTGGGGTATTGTGTAAAATGTAATGTATAAACAACTTATGTTTATATCTTCCGCAATTAGTTATAGAAATAGTATACCGGACCCGAGGTGATTTGGGACCTGGGTTCGGGGCTACTACAAACATTCCAAGATTGTCATATATGGCGTCGACTTTACGCTCTAACCTTCGGAGCTGTCGATCGCTAGGAACGGTATGTGCTCGGGTGGATGGACCTGCCTCATCTGTCTGAGGGGGCTGCTGCGATGGATCGGGGAAGGTGGGTCAGAGAATAAATCCTAATCCGTGTGGATGCGGTTCACCCCCCGTCCAATCCTTGAACTTGGCAATTATGGCAGGAGTGATGTCGTGGCTCGGATTTTGCAATTGCTCGTCATTCCACATTACTCCTTGTTGGGTACAAAGCATGGCTGCCATAGAGGCATGCGGAATACTCCCATTTGTGCACCCCCGCCAATAACGCAGCATGTTCTGATGAATTAGATGGCTAACATCAATATACTTGCCTATGATAATGCCCCTTAAAATGATAGCTCTCTCGGTAAGTACTTCATGCTTGTGAGTGGATGTAATTAACTTGGTGCATATGAACAGATTCCATGCTTGGGTATAACAATTCAAGGTGGATGCTGGAAAAGATTTTGGCTCGGTCGTCCCTGGTTTATAATTCCATTTGGTTCTCGGTATGCACAAATTCAAAATCACTATGTCCAAGTCTGTCATCAAATGTGCACCTGTAACCCAATTCGCAGACCCAGTAGGTGGTGTATCAGTTATCCCAAACACTGCTCTGATGACTGGGGGGCGAAAATCCACTTGTGTTTGACGAACTAACGTTATCACTACTCGTATCTCCTCCTTCGCATTCGCGTAGAACTCCCGAACAACCCCCATGGGAATAGGCGTAGGAGTTGCGGCAAGGTTAACCCATCCTCTTTCGCGTAGCATATTCCATAGTTTGCCGTCTTTCTTGTCAGGTTTAAACCCCCGTTCTTTCACAAACGATTTAGTCTCTAGGTGATAATATTCTTGTTGGGCTTCCCAACTGAGAAATTTTCTGCATTCCATGATATCCTCGTCGCGAGCGCTAGATGATGAGTATGAGGATGAAGAGATGGAGATTGAATGTATTCATTTTGGACCCATAATAGATGATAGATAGAGAGTGTAGATGCTTTGCAACAGATGAGAGTACCCTTAAACTTATTTGTACACAACCCACGCAAAATAAACCCTAGATTGAGGCCAATGAAGAAAGTTGTGGTATGAGCTTTGATGATAGCTGAGGAGTCTTATGATTATGGGAGAACAGAGGAATACGTTTATATTATGGCACATGAGAGACCAAGTAGACCACCACTTAGATTCTTAAACTTAAAAATTTTCCGACCCCCTGTTTTGCTCGCGGCCGCGCGAATTTTCTTATGGGCTAGCGCGCGGGCGCGCGAGTGACTTTCCTGGAATTATGAGCTACTGACTTTCAGGCCCTGGCCTGCGCGGCCACGTAATATAACTTCATGAATTGCACACCGTGTACGTCCAATTTAAATATCAGTGATGAGTGCAATTGAAACACCTACATGAACATGAATGCACCACACATTATTTATCAGGCATGGAATAGAATTGATTTAACTACTACTCTACTAAAGGAATAAAAAGAAAATAGGGGTAAAAATAATGGGTTGCCTCCCATCAAGCGCTAAGTTATAGTCAATTAGCTTGACTGTCTCTGAATCTCATATCGACGAGAGAATTGAGGTGACGTTCTGTTTGTCCACCTTGCCACCAAAGTAATGCTTCAATCGCTGGCCATTTACCTTAAAAGGTTTGTGTGGAAACTGATCATATACTTCAATTGCACCATGCAGAAAAATAGTCTTCACTGTAAATGGACCTGACCATCACGATTTCAGCTTTCTGGGAAAAATTTTAAGTCTAGAATTATAGAGTAAAACCCTTTATCCCGGTTCAAATGTCCTTTCTATGATCTTTCGATCATGCAATTTCTTCACTTTCTCTTTATACAACTTTGAATTCTCATATGCCTGTAATCTAAATTCATCTAACTCATTGAGCTGGAGTAGACATTTCTCCCCTGCAGATGTCAAATCAAAATTAAGCTTCCGTATTGACCAATATGCCTTATGCTCTAGCTCCATAGGGAGGTGACAGGCTTTTCCATATACGAGTTGAAAAGGTGACATGCCTAACGGAGTTTTGTATGCTCTTCGATAAGCCCATACTGCATCATCTAACTTTATCGACCAGTCTTTCCGTGTGGGATTCACAACTTTTTCTAGGATTCTCTTTACTTCTCGATTCGACACTTCAACTTGCCCATTCGTTTACGGGTGATAAGCTATAGCGATGCGATGGTTCACCCCATACTTAGCCAGCAAGGATGTAAACTACCTGTTGTATAAATGACTGCCTTCGTCACTAATGATAGCCCTTGGGGTCCCAAACCTCATGAAAATGCTTTTGTGTAGAAATCTGAGTACGACCTTGGCATCATTAGTCTGAAGAGCTGCAACTTCAACCCAATTTGAGACATAGTCCACTGCGAGCAAGATATAGAGATTTCCACAGGAAGAAACGAAGGGTCCCATGAAATCAATCCCACATACATCAAAAAATTCTACTTCAAGGATTGTATTCAAAGGCATTTCATTTCTTTTGGAGATGTTACCCACTCGCTGACATCTATCACACCGCTGGACAAAACTGTATGCATCCTTGAAAAGTGTTGGCCAGTAGAATCCCGCTTGTAGTACTCTAGCTATTTTTCTTTCACCACCATAGTGACCTCTATACACCGTAGAATGACACTCTTACAAAATCCCCCCGGTCTCGCTATATGGAATACACCTTCTTATCACTTGATCGAAGCACTGTTTAAACATGTAAGGCTCATCCCATATATACCATTTAACATCATGCAAAAAAAAATTTCTTTTGATAGCCCACCAAGTCAGAAGGTACCATCTTACTTACCAGGTAGTTAGCGTAGTCAGCGAACCATGGCACTTCCCCTTTCACCAGAAATAACTGCTCATCCGAAAAGGATTCGTTGATCATAATGTTTTCATTTACTTCCTTTTCCGGATTCTCGAGTCGAGATAAGTGGTCTGCCACTTGGTTTTTAGTCCCCTTTCGGTTCTTGATTTCCAAGTCAAATTCCTTTGCGCCAATCAGATATGCTCGAAACTTATCAAAGGCGTATACCACTGCCAATAACTCTTTCTCGGTGGTGGTACAGTTCAATTGTGCATCCGTGAGGGTCTTGCTGGCATAATAGATCACATGAAATATCTTGTCCTTTCGCTGCCCCAAAACAGCCCCTACGGCATAATCACTGGCGTCACACATCAACTCAAACGGCTGAGCCCAATCTGGTGCAGTAATCACTGGTGCTGAAGTTAGCTTTCTCTTTAAGTGCTCAAATGCTGACATGCATGCGTCATCAAAACTAAACTGTGCATCCTTCTCCAATAGATTGCACAGTGGTTTAGTTATTTTGGAGAAGTCCTTGATGAATCTACGACAGAAACCTGCATGCCCAAAAAAAACTACGAACACCTTTTACTGAGGTAGGTGGTGGCAAGTTCTCAATAGTATCTAGCTTTGCCCTATCCACCTCAAGTCCCTTTTTTGAAACCTTGTGTCCCATTATGATTCCTTCTTGGACCATAAAATGGCATTTTTCCCAGTTCAGCACCAAATTCGACTCAACGCACCTCTTCAAAACCAAAACTAGATTCTTAAGGCATAAATCAAATGAGTCCTCGAAGACTGAGAAGTCACCCATAAATACCTCCACATTCTGCTCCACCATGTCTGAAAATATGGCCATCATGCATCTCTGAAAAGTGGCTGGAGCATTGCACAACCTGAAAGACATCCTTCTGAAAGCAAAAGTGTCGTACGGGCATGTGAAAGTAGTCTTTTCCTGGTCTTCTGGAGCTATCATAATTTGATTGTAGCCCGAATATCCATCTAGAAGGCAATAGTTCTCATGACCTGCTAATCTATCCAACATTTGATCAATGAATGGGAGTGGGAAGTTGTAACATTCTACAATTTTAATTGTTATATTAAATATTTATTGAATTATTTAAATATTTAATGGATGCGTTTATTGTTGAATAAATAATTGTTCAAATTTGAATTGACGTGCTTAATTATTTGTTAAATAAATAATTAAGGAAAATTAATTATTTTGCTAATTTAATTCAATTATTAAGTTTGAGAATTTTGATTAATTCAATTTCTATTCTTTTTATTAGAATTTGTAATTTAAAAGGATGTGTTAGTTGATTAAATAAAGTTATAATTGTATAGAAAAATTATAATTTTGGTGGTATTAATTTATGTGATGAAGTAATTTAATAAATTGTTATTATGATTAATTTAATTAAATTAATGTGTGACAAATAACCTTTTATAAGGTAATTATTAAAATAACTTAAAGGAGTTTTAATTCCTTTTTGGCAAAACAAGGCCTAATGCCTATTAAGTGTTTAATTTATTTAAGTTTTACCAAACAAGGTGTAAGGTTAATGGGTTATTTTTTTAGTTAGTAACCAAACAAGCCTTATGGCTTTTGATTTCAAAAAACTTTAACTGATGTCAGTTGTATATTTTATATTTATATTATATAATTAATATATATATATATATATATATATATATATATATATATATATATATATATAATATCTAGATACGTTAGATTATTAGTACGCTCTAGTGTTAGAGGAGAGAGGTTAGAGAGAAGAAGGAAAAACTCAGAAGAAGAAGAAGAAGAAAAGAAGAGAGGAAGAAAGGCTAGAGGTTGGAGAAGAGGAAATCTTGAGAAGAAAAAAAGATAGTCATCCTCATCATCTTCTTCAAGGTATTAACCTATACTTTTAGTTTTAAAAATTTGGTTTCTCTCTTCCATGATTCTCCATAAAATCCTTGTGTAAGCATGAATTATTGTTTCTATGAGGCTTAATATGGCTTACTTGTAATGTTAAAACTATTTTCATGAGCTATAATCAAAGAATTGTTGATATGTATGAAATTTGTGGAGAAAAGTATTTTACAGAGAGTTTTTCTTTATTATATATTGTCTAGTTAAAATAGAAATTATGTGTTGAATAGTTGTTTTATTGATAAATTGGATTTTCAATTTGTTAGAGTATATATATATACTTTGATAAAATGCTTTGAATTAATGGTTTTGGTTGCAAAAAAAAATTACAGTGGTTGTTTTCTTCAAAAATATCAAAAAATGAGTTTTAGCCAAAAATAATGTAATTTGGTGTGTTAATTTTGTTGTTTATGTTGTTTATGTTGTTATATGAGTAGAAACATGTTAAGAATCCTTGAATTATGTTTACATGAAGTTTTGTGTGAATTATATGTAAATCAGTCTGTTAGAAACGAACTTGTAGGCAAAAATTGACTTTTCCTGTGCTGTTGCCGAAGCTGTCAGTCAAGACTGCAGTTTCGCGCCGCGGCGCTGCCCAGCAGTAGTAGTTTCGTGCCGCAGCACCGGAACCACGCTGCAGTGCGACCTTGTAGCCTTATTCACCACGTTGCAGCGCCATGCTCACGCCGCAGCGCAACCCACAGTGTGAACTGTGGCGCCACGACGCGAGTTAGTAGAATGGTCTGATAGGGTACTTTTTGTACAAAAAATTTAAGAAAAGTTATGTGTTGATAATAAGACTGCTAAATGTTGATTTAAGTATTCCTACACTATGAATAAGTATGCTATTAATGATTAACTTGTGTTATAACTCGATTATGCGATTAAAAATCAAATTTTTAAATGATGAACGTACTTAGTTATGTTTGTAAGATGGTAATGACTAATTATGTCATGATGAAATATGTTTATAGGATATTGTGATTCGTATTGATTTGGTTTAGCCTACGAACAAGGAAAGTTCTCTAACTCTACTTTTAGAATTGTGCAATCGCTTAAATTTTCTTTGACCAAGTTTTTCTAATCCTTTATCTTGTTGAACTAATTATGGTTTTCAATTCGATTATGATATAATGATGTAAGGTATTCTTGAGCAAGTTATTCTTGTATTTAACTTGTTGTTTAGCATGTAAATTTATATATTCTAATGTTGAACATTTTTATCGATCAAATTGTTATGCATGCTTAGTATTCAATTCTAATTAACCTTGGCTTAGTATTGTTCAAGCAAGGTGTTATAGTTATTCAAATTGTATGCTCTTATATTATTCCTAAAGCATGACTTTAGTTTACTATGATTGATTCAATCACGATTATTCTATAGTGAAATGTTCTTGGTTTCATTCAACTAATCCTTAGTTGATGTTCGTTGAATTCCAAATTACCCTGAAAGCTTATCCAAACCAAATTTCCTTTGGTGCGGACTTGTACTCTAAATACTGAGATGAACAACCCTAATGTTTTGATTAGGGGTTAACTTACGCGTAGCGTTTTATGTTTGTGCACAATACATGGTACGAAGGGCTGATCCCCCTAAGTACGAGGAGTCCTTATAGTCTTATGACTGTTAAAGTTGGAGTTGAAAGATTACTCGCAACAGTGGACGTAGTTTATGGTCTTATGACCCTCAGTTATATTTTTTCCATATTTTGGATTTCAGTTTCTGATTATTGATGATAGAGTACTATTCATTATTGATGAGCCTATTATTGGCAGTTATTATTAATATACTCCTGTTGATTTCATATATCCAGTGTCCCAATCCTATGCAGTGTGTTTGTTTTATCTGTGGTAAAGAAGGTCATCAAGCAAAAAGTTGTCCTCGATCAAGAAAAAGGCTTAGTGAATAGGTAGTATAGGTTCGTTTGTGTAGGTTTGTTTAATATTATATGTGTGCTTAGTATGTTTGTGTAATGTAATATTCTCAACTTTTGTGTTAATCAAAGTTGTAAATCCCGACTCTTGTGGTCACAAAGGGATAGTATTATGGGCTATGTTATGTAAATTACTTTGAATAAATGTGAAATGGATTTATGCTTGAGTAATGAAACAAGTTTAATATATTAAACTTATATGATAAGGTTTAGAATGTAAGTTAAATTATGTTTTATTTAACCAGATAATGCCGCCACGACGACAAACCCGTAATCAAAGGGCAGAAGAATCTGTTAACAACGTTGAAGGACAACCACAACCAGATCCAATGCAGCAATTTGCAAATATGATAGTTCAAGCCATGCAACAAGGAACGGCAGCCGTAGGGAACCAACATGACGATCACTTAGCAAATTTCAAGGACTTCAAAGCTGTAGGACCTCCCGAATTTAGAGGTACAACTGACCCTGTAGAAGCCCAAACTTGGGTTAAAGAAATAGAAAAGGTGTTTATAATAGCTAGGGTAGCTGAGGAGCAGAAGACGGCTTTTGCTGCCTATATGATGAAGGGTGAGGTAAATTTTTGGTGGGACGCTAATCAGGCAAGGGCTGGGGAAGGTGTAGTTGCTTGGGAAATGTTTAAAACCCTGTTTTTCGAAAACTATTTTTCATCTAGTATGCAGGCTAGAATGGAAGTAAAATTTCTTGAATTAAAACAAGAAAATATGTCTGTTGCGGAATATGCCGTAAAATTTAATGAATTGGCTAGGTTCTCCCCGTATCAAGTCGATA
The DNA here is from genome assembly GCA_020205505.1 of Panax japonicus. NCBI lineage: Eukaryota > Viridiplantae > Streptophyta > Magnoliopsida > Apiales > Araliaceae > Panax > Panax japonicus. The sequence goes on from CM035106.1 coordinate 19,146,751, forward strand.
CGGAGGCTAGAAAAACGAGAAGGTTTGAGCTGGGATTAAAACCCTGGCTCTACAACAAGGTGGCAGTGTTGCAAATCCCTACATTTGGAGCACTCATGGAGAAAGCACTTATTGCTGAGGAGGGAAGTGAGGCCATGAGCCTTTACAACAAAGAAAGGAGGAACAAGGGTAAAATTGAGGGAACTGGGAAGGTGGAAGCAAGTACTGGGAATAGGAGTGATAAGAGGAAAGGGAACAACTTTGGTGGGATGCAGATAAAACAAGAAGGTGTAAAGAAAAGGCCAATGGTGCAATGCGGTAATTGTGGGAAAAACCATTTGGGAGAATGTCTGAAGGGAAAATTCGAATGTTTCAAGTGCGGGCAGGAGGGCCATATCTCTCCCAACTGCCCCAATTCTAAGACAATTGGTGGGTGTTTTCTGTGTGGATCAAAGGACCATAAGGTGAAAGACTGTCTGAAAAGGAAAACGGAGGCAGCAAGTGTGAACATGAGGAAAAGCGGCGGAACTTTGGCAATCACGGGACCAACTTCATCCAGCAAGCTGATGAAATCTACCGCACGAGTCTTCAACATGACAGTCCAAGACACGGTGGCAGCTGGCAGTGGAACTCCAGGTACTTTTCTTATAACTTTTATTTTCTTATATATGATTTTCCTATTTATAGTAAATTATTTTATAAGGAAATTTTGAAGGAGGAATTTGAGTTTCTTTAGAAATCAAATTTCCGTATAATCAGAAAGACAAACTTTAAGTTAAAGATTAGCCTGATCAAAGTGATCAAGATCTACCTGCAACGATTGTGAATGTCACGTACCCTGGTAGGTATAGGTTTTAAAGTGGTGATTCCGGGGACGGAATCTTTATAAGGGAGGGTGAATGTAATAACCCGATATTTTCTATATAAATAAATCATAAATTTTGCGTATAATTTTTTTTTATTTAAAAATAAATATGAATGATATGTGCCAAGGTAATGTGTAATTATAATTATATGTGTGATAAATAAAATTTATTTATTACATTAATAATTGTAAATAAATTTATTTTAGAAATATTGGTTATTATAAATGATATTCTTATAGTAATTAATTCTATATTAGAAATGTTTTATTAATTATTTTCCATGAAATTATATGTTTATATTATTCAAATAATACACGAAATGATTTTTGAATAATTATAATAATTATTTTATTATAAGAATTTTGTTCAAGTTATTAAGTAAATTATTTTTACTTAATTATAAGGTTAATTATGGCAGATAAAATCAGATATGGAATCCAAACCCTAATTTTGGGTTTTGATCAAGGAATGATAATAATATTATAATATTATAATATTTTGATTTTTAGTGCTATGAATATATACTGTAAAAATTGTACTGTTGATGGTTGGTCAATTAGGGTATATTGACCAAACCCTAGCAGTAATTGATTTAATCCTATTTATCAATTTAAATGGGAAATTTAAGATTATTAAATATTTGTATTATATGATATATGTTGTGTGTAATTTCATGGTATGCTAATTAGGAAACCCTAATTTTAAAATTAAAACCCTAAATGATATTTGTGAACCCTAATTGATAATTGTAAACCTTAATTGCTTAGGTGGTAAGGTTAATTATGTTATTTAAACTCTAATGATCATGATTAATGTAATTAGAAATCCTAATTACAAGTTGTTTACCCTAATTATTAAATTTTTAATCCTAATTACTAAATTATTAACCCTAATTATCAAATTAATGCCTTAATTGCTAATTACTGATCTTAATTATAATTAGTAAATCCTTAAACCTAATTTTTAAGTATATGTGATTAGGAAATCTAAACTAATTTAGAAATCCTAATTTGTGAATTTTAGAAACTAAAAATTTATTTAATTTTTATTTAATTTTTGTGTGCAAACCCTAATTGCTAAATCTTACAAATTATATGTAATAAACCTTAGGGTTAAACCCTAAGGGTCAAACCCTAAGGGTTTGTCAAATGCCAAGAATACCATTAAATTAGAAATACAAATGACCAAATTGCCCCTAGTTCCATTATTTTGGCTAATATGTAGGTTTTGACAAATAGGGGAAGTTGGCGACCAAATTCAACCACCCCACATGCTCAATTATATCAGCCAATAGACATTTTGTATCACAAATTCATTGTATCATGTGTTATATATAAGATCAAGAGAGAGAATTATTTAGTTAGCCTCATTTATGCACAAACTCTCTAACAAGTCCCTCTCTCTCTTAAACCAACGAAATACTTTGCTAAAATCAGTCAAGAACCGAGCCCCACTACCATCACTAACAAATCAGCAGCCTAAGATCAAGATTGTTCAAAGAAAGGTATAAACCCTAGCTTGAATTCTGTCCAAATTTCGGTTGTTTGATGGTTGAAATTTTTGTTAAAACATGTTAATTATAATGTCTAATGATGATCTGGGTTGCTAGATGTTGAATCCATAACATCTAGAGGCTCGGATTTGAAGTTTTTCATAATCTGGAAAATTTTTAAAAAGTGGTCTGACAATGAATGTCAGACCCCATAGATTTCATTATGTGTACTGTTTTCGTTGTTTGAAAGTTTGTACTTATAGCATGTAGTATGGTCTTTCATCTGAAGTTGAAATCATACCTAGATCTGACCTAAGTTGTAAGATAACCGTGGTCAAACCACGTTGACCGGCCATGACTGGGCATTTCTGGGTAACCCAGAAAACTGCCCAGAAAGGGCCTGACAACATATTCAAGCTCTCGGATCTTTCTTGTGTTGGTTGATCTGTGTATGTTGTTGTATCTAGTTTATAGTTTAGTATTTTGACTGCATATTTATTCCTTAAAATCTCCTAAACATCAAATTAATGGAAGTCAGTAGCTGGTCAAAGCAGGACAGATAATCACGAACTGAGTCTTTGGGTAACCCAGAAAACTCAAGAACGTGATCTCTGATAGGGTTTGACCAGCCTGAATCATGTGGTTCTATTGTGTTTTTATTTATGTTTTGTGATGGATCTCTTCCTTGACATGTTATCTAGACACTGCAACATTTAAAGCACAAAAGAATTACAAGATTATCAAGTTGTGGAAGCCCAAAGCTAGCCAGTCGAACTGTTCTTCATTTCTGGGTAACCCAGAAAATGAAGACCAGCTCTGACAGCTTGTTCATGGGCCTAGATCTCGCTGGTAATGCGTGTTTTGATGGTGTTTATTGTTGGATCGTGTAGTCTGGTATTTATATTACATGATCTGACAAACAGCAGACCCAAAAACACAACACACACTAAATTAAGCTTGGTCAAAGTGAGCACCTCGTCAATTGCATTGAATTTCTGGGTTGTATGAAGAACATGAAGAACACCTATAGCGACGGTTCTGTCGCTATAGGTGGTCTTTAGCGACAGATAGTAATTATTTTCCGGAAATTAATAAATAAATAGAAAAAAATAGTTTTTAATTATTAAAAATACAAAATAAATTATTAAAAATTATTTTAAATTCTGAAAATTAGTTTTTAATTATTTTAAATATATTTCATAAATATTTAATATTTTTGGAATATTAAAAGTATTTAATTTATTTAATTATAATATTAAATAAATTATTTAAAAATGATTTTAATATTTGAAAAATCATTTAAAATTATATTATGGTATAAGAAAATAATTTAAGTTATTTTTGATAACTTTTAATATTATGTGATAATTTTCATTAATAAATTAATATTAATGATAATTAAGTTATTTATTAAATGAATTAAATAAATGAATTAAAAATGATTTTATTAAATTAAAAATCATTTTAAATAAGAATAAGGTATTTAAAAATATTTTAAGTTATAAAATATAACTTTTAATATTTAAAGGTAAATTTCATTAATTAATTATTATTAATGACATAAAAGTTATTTAATAATTATATTAAATAATTTAGTTTAAAAATGATTTTAATATTATAATAATCATTTTAAATGAAAATAAAGTATTTAAAGATATTTTAAGTTATAAACTATAACTTTTAATATTTAAAGGATAATTTCATTAATAATTTAATATTAATGATATATTAATGATATTAAATTTATTTAATTATATTAAATAAATAGTTTAAAAATAGTTTTATTTATTTAAAAATCATTTAAAAAGGATATAAGTGAATTAAAAATATTTTAAGTTGTAATTAATAACTTTTAATATTTGGATAATGATAAATTAATATTTAAATATTAATGGTAATTATTTAATAATGATTTTTAAATGTTTTAAAAATCATTTAAGGGTAATATAAATGTTTTAAAAATATTTTAAGTTATTATTAGTAACTTTAATATTTGGCAATGGTTTCATTAATAGTTTATTATTAATTAAATATTAATGATAATAGAATTGTTTAATATTTAAATAATTTAATAATGATTCTGATATTTCAAAAAAGTATGATAAATGATAATAATTATTTAAAAATTATTATAAGGTCATAAAAAATGTTATAACTGTTGTTTAAGATATCTAAATGGATATTGTATAACTGTATAGAGTCATAGACTCGATAATTACCCGATAAAGTTGTCGGTAGACCGACATATTTCTGAAATTGATCTAGACTTAGATAGATTGAATTAATAAGTGAATTATTTGTGATTCAATGGTGTTAAAGTTATGTGACAATGTGATTAGGAATGTGCTGACTGTAATAAGCAGTATTATATGATATAATATATTATTCTAATCAGACAATGATTTATTTAATGATAGGACTTGATAGAAAAGATATATCTAAGTTGTATAAGCAGCAGACAAGGCAAGTATCTAACCCTTTGCATTTACTTTATGCTAAGGACATGCGTAAGATAATATCTGAACTGTTCAAATATTTCAACCTTTGTATATACTTATGCAATGATTCTGTATAAGTAAGCTATTAAGCAATAATTGTTGTATAATTTCCTTTATCCTGTTAATGTTGATCAAGTTATTTATTCTGTTCGTTAATTTCTATAATATGGTTATACAAGTTTTCTCACTTGGATAATCATTATATTTTATCACATGTTGATACATACTTATAGTTGCCTAGTCTGTATACATTGAAATAAAAGTCGTCTAAGCTATTTGATCCAGCTAGACATAAATTTAAAGTTGTTGTTGAACAAGATAAAACTTTACTGTTATCCAACCGAATTGTTTTGGTTTGGATTCAAGACTGTTATGAACATCCCAATTTTGGGAAATTTTTATGCGCTAAGGCGGACAAAGGACGAACGATAATATCGTTCTAGCAATGTAGTATTGATCAATACAGGGCATAACGGGCTGATCACCCCCGTGCCCGTAAGCAATGACGGTTTATAGATGAATTTCTGTTTAAACCTTTTCGAAAATAGAAAATAATGTTCATAGTCTGTCAACTGATTCTCATTTATAGTCAATACGTAGTTTCAAAAATTTAAAATCAAAATGACATGTTGTTGATTATTGGTTCAGCTTACTTCACAACTGTTGATCCGTTGTAGAAGTATCTTTCAAAAAAAATATTTAATCCTTTCAGTTAACTACTATTGTTTCTATTACTTGCTGGGCACTCAAATGCTCATTCTTGCTTAATCTTAAATGTTTTCAGCTAAGTGTGAACAACCCAAAGGATCTGCCAAGAACAAGGGGAAAGGGAAAGTTGCTGACTAAATGTTTAAGCTATTCTATGTAATAGTCTGACTTTATGATAAGGATAATAAATATTATTATTATTATTATTATTATTATTATTATTATTATTATTATTATTATTATTATCATGTAATGAATGTTTAAAGGTTTCGTACTTGGGAACTAAACTATGATAATATGTAAATTAAGTTTGAAAATCTATATTATTGTTATTATTATTAGTATTATTCCGCTCATAGAAATGGTATCGTGAAGCACCGAGTTCGGGTTTCAAGTACCTGGATTTGGGGGCGTCACAGGCCGTATATACGATGAGGTGCATGACTGCAATGTGGAACTTCAAGATACTATTGGGGAATTGCAAGAGATAGTAGCTGAACAAAAGACTTCGTTGGCACAGAAGGACGATGAGATTCAGGATCGAGAAGAACGACTGAACAATGTTGAAGAGAAGCTGGTTCACACTGAAGAAGAGAACGATCAAATGAGAGCAGAGGTTGCAGAATTGAAGAGCAAGTTGAGAGAAGAATCTGCAAAAAGGGCAAGAGCCAAAGACGCGTACAGTGAAGCTTATCAACAAGCTGAAATAACAAAGGGAGACGCACAAGCAAAGAGAAGGAAGATGGAAGAAATGAATAACGTGTTCAACACCGCGATCAATCGAGCTCAAGACCGGGTCATGGGTTATCCAATTCAGTTTGAGACGCTACCCTCGTTCATACTGGACCGTCGAACCATGTTACAAGTTATGGAAGAAGAGCGTCGTAAGGCTTTGCAATATCTTAATAGGACATCATAGGGAGTGTACTTGAGTTATGTTATGATAAATAATTTGTTAATCCCAAGTGTTATGCAACTTATGGGATATGATGATGATGTCCTGAAACTTTAGTAGTTCAGGAAAATAATGTAAATAACATTGATGCTATTGAAATGATGTTTTCAAAGAAGTTTTGAATAAAAGATATTTTTTTCTTTATCGAAAGTGTTATGAGTTATGGAATGATTATTTTGATGGGGGCAAGTTAAGTAGAAATTACTTGGAAGGAGTTGAGTAATAATCTAATGAATGCATTCTTTTTTTAACAGAAAATACCTCCAAGACGTCAACCACCCCATCAGAGAACCACCGAAGGAACCAACAACGATAATGCTGAAACTAACTCTGTTCAACAGTTGGTGACGTTACTGACAGGTGCACTGTAAAATCAACCGCAGAATCAACCTCAGAACCAAGGTGCTACGTTTAAGGAATTCAAGGCGGTTGGACCACCAGAATTCCGTGGGTCCATGAACCCAGTTGAAGCACAGACTTGGATTATGGAAGTCGAGAAGGTTTTTGATGTTGCTAGGGTAAAGGAGAATCAGAAGACTTCTTTTGCAACATTTATATTGAAGGAGGAGGCTAGTTATTGGTGGCAGGCCAACAAAACTCGAGAAGGACCAAGAATTATGACTTGGGATAGGTTTAAGGAGATTTTCTTTGAGACCTATTTCCTAGAGAGTTCGAAAAGCCAGTTAGAAGTACAGTTTTTGGAGTTGAAGCAAGGAACGATGTCAGTGTCAAAATATGCTGCAAAGTTCAATGAGTTGGCGAGGTTTGCGCCATATCAGGTCAGCACAGACGAGCGCAAGGCGAAGAGGTTTGAGCAGGGACTGAAACCCTGGTTGTATAGTAGGGTCTCCCTGTTCCAATTGAAGACATTTGAAGCAGTGATGGAGAAGGCGATTCTCGCTGAAAGTGGAGGTGAGGCAGTAACAAAGCATAATCAAGAGCAGAGAAAGAAGAAAAGTGAAGGTGAAGCTAAGAGTAGTGGTAACGGTAGTAATGGCAACAACCTGAAGAGGAAGTGGAATGGAAATGGAGGAGCTGGAAATCAACAAAGAAACCAGTAAAATAAGAAGTTTGAACCATGTGCTACGTGTGGAAAGTTTCATAAAGGAGTGTATCTGCTGGGGAAACGAGTATGCTTCAATTGTGGCCAAGAGGGTCACATCGCCCCAAATTGCACTAAAGCTAAGAAGAATGTGTGCTTCACGTGCGGATCCAAGGATTACTTTGCTTGTGAATGCCCCAAGAAGAGATCTGGTGAGACAAATAGAAGCAAGGTAAATACTAGTGGAGGTGCGTTGGCTATTGTGGGACCAACAACAACAAATAAGCCCACAGCCAGAACCTTCAACATGACTGTGCAAGATGTTGTGCAGTCAAAAGATGTGGTGTCAGGTATTATCCCGATCAATGATATTGATGCTTATGTATTATTTGATTCGGGTGATACTTGCTCATTTATATCTGATGAATTTGCTATGAGATTAGGATTGCCTAGTGAAGAATTGAATTTCCCTTTAAACATAGAAATTACGAATAAGGAAGTAGTTCATGTTAGGTTCGTATACAAGAACTGTAGGGTGAACATTAAGGGAAATATTTTGATGGTAGATTTGATTTCGATCAGGCTAGGAGAGTTTGACGTTATTTTGGGAATGGATTAGTTGTTCAATTATGGAACGATAATTGACTGCCAAAAGAAAAGTGTAAACCTTATGACTCTATAAAAGGTAGTATTCAATGGTAGTAAATCGCCTAGACAAATGAGATGTCTGACGATTATGCAGGCCAAAAAGTTGATGAGTCAGGGCTGTGTGGGTTATTTAGCTTACATAGTCGATACTCAGAAGAAGGGTGCGAAACTGGAAGAAATACCAGTGGTTAGGTAATTTGTGGACGTGTTTCCATAGGATTTACCAGGACTTCCGCCTGACAGAGAAATTGAGTTCATGATCGACTTAGCGCCAGGAACCGCTCCGATATCGAAAGCCCCATAAAGAATGGCTCCGGTGGAGATGAAAGAACTGATGGTACAACTACATAAGCTGTTGGACAAGAAATACATTCAGCCGAGTGTGTCACCGTGGGGAGCACCGGTGTTATTCGTAAAGAAGAAGGATTAATCAATGCGTCTCTGCATTGATTATAGAGAGTTAAACAAAGTCACTATTAAGAACAAATATCCATTGCCAAGAATAGATGACTTGTTTGATCAATTGAAAGGTGCTAGATATTTCTCAAAAAATAGATTTGAGAAGTGGGTATCATCAACTGAAGGTAAGAAAGGAGGATGTACCAAAGACGGCATTCTGAACTCGGTATGGACATTATGAATTTTTGGTGATGTCTTTTGGTTTGACAAACACCCCTGCAGCGTTCATGGATTTGATGAACAGGGTGTTTAAACCATTTTTGGACAAGTTTGTGGTGGTGTTTATCGACGATATTCTGGTGTACTCTAAAACTCAAGAAGAACATGTGGAACATTTACGTCAAATGCTGGAGATGCTAAGAAAAGAAAAGTTGTATGCAAAACTCTCTAAATATGAATTTTGGCTGGAACGTGTACAATTTTTTGGGCACGTAATTGACAAGGATGTAATTTTAGTGGATCCATCAAAAGGTTGAAGCTGTGATAAATTGGGAACAACCAAGAACTCCATCAGAAGTGAGAAGTTTCTTGGGATTAGCAGGGTATTACAGACAGTTTATCCAGGATTTCTCCAAGATTGCCACTCCGTTGACAAATTTAACCAGGAAATCTATAAAATTTGTTTGGACGGAGAAGTGTGAAGGAAGTTTTCAGGAATTGAAAAAAAGCTAAGTATGGAACCTGTGTTGTCGTTGCCAGATAGTACAGGAAATTTTGTGGTGTACAGTGATGCTTCACACAAGGGATTAGGGTGTGTCCTTATGCAAAATGGAAAAGTCATCGCGTATGCATCAAAGCAATTGAAAGATTACAAAAAAAGGTATCCGACTCATGATTAAGAGTTGGCGGCAGTTGTGTTTGCTTTAAAAATATGGAGACACTATCTCTACGGAGAGAAATGTGAGATTTACATAGACGATAAGAGTCTGAAGTATATTTTCACAAAGAAGGACCTGAACATGCGTCAAAAAAGATGGATGGACCTGATAAAAGAGTATGATTTTGAGATCTTTTATCATCCAGGCAAAACAAACGTGGTTGTAGATGCCTTGAGTAGGAAAGGCAGGGAAAAGTTGATGTTGTTAATTGATAAGGAAGAGCTTATTACAACAATGTCAAGGTTAGAGTTAGAAATCAAATTTCCAAGAGAATCCAATGAAAGATGTTACCAGATGGAAGCTAGTCCAACTTTGGTGGACAAAGTGAAGAACGCTCAACTACAGGATGAGGAATGGAGAAAAATCAGAGAAAGTGTGGTTGAGGGAAGAGAGGTGAAATACAGGATTGATACCGATGGAATGCTGAGGTTTGAAGGACGAATATGGGTTCCAGCAGTACTATAGTACTATAGATTATAGAAGAAATCTTGATCGAAGCTCATAACTCGAGATATTCAATTCATCCAGGAAGTACGAAGATGTATCAAGATTTTCAGCGACATTCTTGGTGGCCAAATATGAAAAGAGACGTTGCAGAATGCGTTGCAAAGTGCTTGACATGTCAGAGAGTCAAGGCCGAGAATCAAAGACCGAGCGGGTTACTTCAACCGTTGGAGATACCAGAATGGAAATGGGAACATATCACAATGGATTTTGTGGTAGGTCTTCCAACAACTCAGAAAGGATACGATGCGATATGGGTGATAGTGGACAGATTGACAAAATCTGAACACTTTTTGCCAATAAAGATTAGATTTAATCTTGATCAGCTGGCAAAGTTATACGTTAAGGAGATCATTTCAAGGCATGGAGTTCTAATATCAATTATATCTGACAGAGATCCGAGGTTCACATCAAATTTCTGGAAGAGACTGCCAGAATGCATGGGAACGCAATTGAAGATGAGCACATCATATTATCCGAAAACCGATGGGCAAAGAAAAAGAACGATCCATACACTTGAAGATATGCTTAGAGTGTGCATCATGGATTTCAAAGGAAACTGGTACGATTATCTACCATTGGTAGAATTTGCATACAACAACAGTTACCATGCAAGCATTGGTATGCCACCGTACGAAGCATTATACGGCAGGAAGTGCAGAACTCCACTGTGATGTGATGAAGTCAGAGAACGTCAACTATTAGGACCAGAACTGGTACAACAAACTACTGAGGTTGTCAAAGTCATCATAACAAGATTGATAGATGCTCAAAACAGACAAAAGAAATATGTTGATCAACATAGACAAGATCGTGCGTTCAATATAGGAAATTTTGTATTCCTAAAGGTTTCTCCTTGGAAGGGAAAAATTCAATTTGGTAAGAAGGGGAAACTAAGTCTGAGATTTATTGGACCATTCGAAGTGCTGCGAAAGGTTAGAGAGGTGGCTTACGAGGTAGCTCTACCCCCGGAGTTGCAAAACATTCATAATGTTTTTCACGTGTTAGTGTTACGACCATACAAACCTGATTACAAGCACGTGATTGAGTACGAACCACTGCAGTTTGAGAAAGATTTTTCCTATAAAGAGATTCCTATCCAGATAGTCGACAGGAAAGAACAGGTGCTCAGGAATAAGGTGATACCTTCTGTGAAGGTAATTTGGAGGAACCACAATGTCGAAGAGGCTACGTGAGAACTTGAAGCTGAAATGATGAAAAATTACCCTGAGTTATTTGTTTAATCTGTGTCTTTGATTTTGGGGACATGATCTTTGTAAGTAAGGGAGAATGTGACGAGTGAATTGTTTGAATTGTGATTCTGGGGACATAATCTTTGTAAGGAGGGAATGATGTAACATTCTACAATTTTAATTTTTATATTAAATATTTATTGAATTATTTAAATATTTAATGGATGTGTTTATTGTTGAATAAATAATTGTTCAAATTTGAATTGATGTGCTTAATTATTTGTTAAATAAATAATTAAGGAAAATTAATTCTTTTACTAATTTAATTCAATTATTAAGTTTGAGAATTTTGATTAATTCAATTACTATTCTTTTTATTGGAATTTGTAATTTAAAAGGATGTGTTAGTTGATTAAATAAAGTTATAATTGTATAGAAAAATTATAATTTTGGTGGTATTGATTTATGTGATGAAGTAATTTAATAAATTATTATTATGATTAATTTAATTAAATTAATGTGTGACAAATAACCTTTTATAAGGTAATTATTAAAATAACTTAAAGGAGTTTTAATTCCGTTTTGGCCAAACAAGGTCTAATGCCTATTAAGTGTTTAATTTATTTGAGTTTTACCAAACAAGGTGTAAGGTTAATGGGTTATTTTTTTTAGTTAGTAACCAAACAAGCCTTATGGCTTTTGATTTCAAAAACTTTTAACTGATGTCAATTATATATTTTATATTTATATTATATAATTAATATATATAATATCTAGATACGTTAGATTATTAGTACGCTCTAGTGTTAGATGAGAGAGGTTATAGAGAAGAAGGAAAAACTCAGAGGAAGAAGAAGAAGAAGAAGAAGAAGAAGAAGAAGAAGAAGAAGAAGAAGAAGAAGAAGAAGAAGAAGAAGAGAGGAAGAAAGGCTAGAGGTTTGAGAAGAGGAAAGCTTGAGAAAAAAAAAGATATAGTCATCCTCATCATCTTCTTCAAAGTATTAACCTATACTTTTAGTTTTAAAAATTTGGTTTCTCTCTTCCATGATTCTCCATAAAATCCTTGAGTAAGCATGAATTATTGTTGCTATGAGGCTTAATATGGCTTACTTGTAATGTTAAAACTATTTTCATGAGCTATAATCAAAGAATTGTGGATATGTATGTAATTTGTGGAGAAAAGTATTTTACAGAGAGTTTTTCTTTATTATATATTGTCTAGTTAAAATAAAAATTATGGGTTGAATAGTTGTTTTATTGATAAATTGGCTTTTCAATTTGTTAGAGTATATATATACTTTGATAAAATGCTTTGAATTAATGGTTTTGGTTGCAAAACAAAATTACAGTGGTTGTTTTCTTCAAAAATATCAAAAAATGAGTTTTAGCCAAAAACAATGAAATTGGGTGTGTTAATTTTGTTGTTTATGTTGTTATATGAGTAGAAACATGTTAGAAATCCTTGAATTATGTTTAGATGAAGTTTTGTATGAATTATATGTAATTCAGTTTGTTAGAAACGAACTTGTAGGCCAAAATTGGCTTTTTCCTGTGCTGTTGCCGAAGCTGTCAGTCGAGACAGTAGTTTCGCGCCGCGGCGCGGCCCAGTAGAAGTAGTTTCGCGTTGCAGCGCTGGAACCACGCCGCAGAAGCCTTATTCACCAAGCCACAGTGTCATACTCACGCCGCAACGCGAGTTAACAGAATGGTCTGATAGTGTACTTTTTGTACACAAAATTTTAAGAAAAGTTATGTGTTGATAATAAGACTGCTAAATGTTGATTTAAGTATTCCTACACTATGAATAAGTATGTTATTAACGATTAACTTGTGTTATAACTCGATTATGCGATTAAAAATTGAATTTTTAAATGATGAACGTACTTAGTTATGTTTGTAAGATGGTAATGACTAATTATGTCATGATGACATATATTTATAGGATATTGTGATTCGTATTGATTTGATTTAGCCTACGAGCAAGGCAAGTTCTCTAACTCTACTTTTAGAATTGTGCAATCGCATAAATTTTCTTTGACCAAGTTTTTCTAATCCTTTATCTTGTTGAACTAATTATCGTTTTCAATTCGATTATGATATAATGATGTAAGGTATTCTTGAGCAAGTTATTCTTGTATTTAACTTGTTGTTTAGCATGCAAATTTATATATTTTAATGTTGAACATTTTTATCAATCAAATTGTTATGCATGCTTAGTATTTAATTCTAATTAACCTTGGCTTAGTATTGTTCAAGCAAGGTGTTATAGTTATTCAAATTGTATGCTCTTAGATTATTCCTAAAGCATGACATTAGTTTACTATGATTGATTCAATCACGATTATTCTATAGTGAAATGTTCTTGGTTTCATTCAACTAATCCTTAGTTGATGTTCATTGAATTCCAAATTACCCTGAAAGCTTATCCAAACAAAACTTCCTTTGGTGTGGACTTGTACTCTAAATACTGAGATGAACAACCATAATGTTTTGATTAGGGGTTAACTTACGCGTACCGTTAAATGTTTGTGCACAATACATGGTACGAAGGGCTGATCCCCCTAAGTACGAGGAGTCCTTATAGTCTTATGACTGTTAAAGTTGGAGTTGAAAGATTACTCGCAACTGTGAACGTAGTTTATGGTCTTATGACCCTCAGTTATATTTTTTCCATATTTTGGATTTCAGTTTCTGATTATTGATAATAGAGTACTATTCATTATTGATGAGCCTATTATTGGCAGTTATTATTAATATACTCCTGTTCATTTCATATTATATCCAGTGAGCAATTGTTTTGCTCACTCTTGCATGTTTATAAACTCAATACAGCTAAAGAGGAGAAGGTAGATGAACCTTCGTCTAGAAAAGGAAAAGGAAAAATGTGCAAGTGATGAAGACTTGTAATTTTTACTTTAGACTTTTATTATTATGATCTTAGACTTGGTTTTAATGATGTATATTTAATTTTCACATTTGAATGATTGTATTTAGAGGTTAGATAACCTGGGAGATTTTATTATGTAACCCTTTAATGGGAAATGTTTTATTTATCCAATTTTATTGTGATTGGGTAGTTAGATATGAATGTTTGATTAAGTGAACACCAGATCTTGTGGGAGTGAAGTACCTGGATTTGGGGGTGTCACAGAAGTGATCTTTCCTCGTAGCTTTGTTTAGCTTGCAGTAATCCATGCAAACTCTCTGCCCCGTTACTGTTCGTGTTGGAATTAACTCATTATTCTCATTAGTCACGACTATCATGCCACCATTTTTCGAAACACACTGTACTGGGCTCACCCGTGAACTGTCTGGGATCAAGTAAATTATTTATGCATCTAACCATTTCAGTACCTCTTTCTTAACCACTTCTTTCATTATCGGATTAAGCCTCCTTTGTTGCTTAACTGTCGGCTTGCTACTATCTTCCATCAGGATCTTGTGCATGCAATAAGAAGGGTTGATCCCTTTGATATCTGTTATAGTCCATCCAATAGCTTATTTGAACTGTCGACGCACTCGTAGCAATTTTTCCTCCTGACAAGATGTTAGTGGAGAAGCTATAATCATAGGTAATTTTGAATCTGAACTTAAAAATGCATACCTGAGATGTTCGTGAAGTGGTTTTAACTCCAACTCTGGAGGTGACTCAAGAGATGGCTTTAACTTTACTGAGGCTTCCCCAACTGTTGTCAATGGCTTTGCTGTGGTCTAAATCTCCTGAATTGTGAGGTTGTATCCATATATTGCACAAATTCATCGAATTCCTCATCCTCCACATCTGAACTCTCATTAGTGATATTCTTCAAAGGTTCATAATCTGCAAGACTCTGCACCTCATCCTTTACGATCCGATCCACCAAATCAACCAGAAAACAATCTTCTTCATCTGTTGGGAACTTCATGACTTTGAAGACGTTGAAAGTGACCTCCTGATCCTGAACACGCATAGTGAGCTCCGCTTTCTGCACATCTATCAAAGTCTTGCCCGTGGCTAAAAATTGTCTTCCTAGTATGATTGGTATGCTTTTGTCCTCCTCATAGTCTAGAATGATGAAGTCAGCTAGAAAAATGAACTTGTCCACCTTTACCAACACATCTTCAACAATTCCCTGTGGATACGTGATGGATCTGTCAGCTAGCTGTAATGATATGTTTGTCGGCGTTGGAGCCGGCAATCCCAACTAATTGAACAGTGACAAGGGCATCAAGTTTATGCTTGCCCCTAGATCACATAAACACTTACTAAAGTTCATCTTCCCAATTGTGCACGGAATTGTGAAGCTGCCCGGATCCTTCAACTTTGGAGGTAATTTTTGTTGGAGTACTGTACTGCATTCCTCTGTTAAAACCACTGTCTCAAACTCATCTAGTCTTCACTTCCTTGACAATATACCCTTCAAAAACTTTTCATAGCTTGGCATTTGTTCCAATGCCTCGGTGAATGGCATGTTAATCTGCAGCTTTTTGAATACCTCCAGAAACTTGTTGAACTATTTGTCTTCATTCTTCTTAACTAACCTCTGCGGATATGGAACTTGAGGGTGAATTGGTTGTACTAGACTCTTACCCTTCTCTTCTGAATTTGCCTTGTCTTTCTCTTCCTGCTGAGCCTCAGAATTTTTCAGATTTTCTTCCTTGTCAGTCAACTGTTCTGCCTCGCGCGGCCGTGCGGCTGCCTTAGTATTATTAGGCGTGGACGCGCGACTTGCAGAACCTGTTAAATCTTTCCCTAATCTCAATGTGATCGCTTGACAATGCTCCTTCCTGTCTCTTCTACGATTTATCTCTGTGTTACTTGACAATAAACCTTGGGGCCTATTTTTAAGCATGCTCGCCATCTGTCCCATCTGAGTCTCAAGATTCTTGATAGCCACTGCTTGGCTTTTGATCATGACTTCAGTGTTTGCCATGTATTTCAACATCATCTACTCCATCTCTGATTTCTTTTCTGGCTGTGGAGCAGCAGAAGTGTGGTGTTGTTGTTTTTGAAAGAATCCCAGTGGAAACGGTGGTTTTGGTGTAAACTGTGGCTGAGATGATTATGACTAAAATTGATGATTCGGCTGAAACGGACTTTGTTGATTTCCTTAGTTATTCAACTAACTAAAGTTCGGATGATTTCGGTTGTTGGGGTGGTATGTGTTCTGGAATTAACCTTGGTCTTTTCTGTAGTTACTCACATATTGTACCGACTCCGAGCTGATAGCACATTGATCCATTGAGTGTGACCCCGCACAAATCTCACAAACGAAGGCAACTGTTTTCACTTTGCTATCTGCCAAAGTATCAATTTTCTTAGCCATAGCTGCCATCTGTGTAGACAACTGAGTAATCGCATCTACCTCCAATACACCTGCAACCTTGGGCTGTGGCATCCGGGCAGTAGGATTTTGATAGTCATTTACAACCATAGTCTCGATAAGCGTATAGGACTCATCATAGCTCTTTGCCCATAATGCCCCTCCTGCGGCTGCATCCACAATCGGTCTCGACTGCCATCCCAAACCATTATAAAATGAGTTGATCACCATCCAATCTGGCATATCGTGATGCGAACATTTTTGGAGCATCTCTTTGTATCGCTCCCATGCTTCATATAAGGACTCACCCTGTTGTTGATCAAACTGAGAGATAGCCGTCCTCATTTTTGCAATCTTCGCCATTGGAAAGAACTTGGCTAAGAATTTATGTGCTAAGTCCTCCCATGTGATTATTGACCCTGATGACAAAGAATGTAGCCAACTCCTAGCCTTATCTCTCAATGAAAATGGAAATAACCGTAGTCTAATGGCATCCTCCGACACACCATTGTATCTGAATGTATCACAGATTTTAATAAAGCTCAATAAGTGCTCATTCAGATCATCTATAGCAGCACCCCCAAACTGTACTGAGTTCTGCACCATCTGAATAGTGCCCGGTTTGATCTCGAAGTTATTAGTTGCTATCGCTGGTCTGACTATGCTCGATTGTAGTCCATTTATGTTTGATATGGAATACTCCTTAAGAGCCTGATGCACTTCTCTTTTCTCAAGTCTCGGTTCTTCCGCCATTCTGGATGTTGTACTGTTTAACTGTGCTTGCAAATTTCTTCGCACACTAGCCTTCCACCCTCTTCCGTTTATGTTGTCATGTGCTGGTGTTAGTTCTAAGTTGGATGATCGTGTGTGCATAAAAATCTACAAGTACCTGAAACAAAAAACAAAACAAAAATAGAGATGAAAACGATCAGAATTGTCTAAGTCATATAATATAGGTTTAAACTAATGATAATTATTTAAATTCAATGCCTTTCCCCAGCAACGGCGCCAAAAACTTGTTGCCTCTTTTATAATCCTAATAAAAGTGCTCTAACTCATGCAAGCATACATGTGTCAAAAAGTTATATGGAGTAAGTAGAGTATCGATCCCACAGTGAAAGTTGTTAAATTTAAACTATTATGCATCAATTAGCTCATTGTATTTATATGCTTAGACTAATGACTAAAAGTGTTGAATTAGACTAATTGTGAATACAAACTAAAAATAAGAATACAAATGGAATAGATATAATCTGGAAGTAATGGGACCCTAACTTCATTTAATATTTCATCTAATCGCCACTATCATGCAAGAAGTGTTCACATATCACAGGAAAATAGCCAAGAGCACAAATAGAGTTGTAACCTTTTTCAATGTACTATAACCTACTTACACAGCATCTACAGATATTAGACTCCATGTAATCACCAATACAACCAAAATCACTATATGTCTATATGAAATTGCAATTATATTGATTTTAAGCTCAAGCCCTTATTCTAGCTCATACAGTGAAACATTATATGTCTATCTGGTTCACAAAATACGCAAGCCATATACAACAGTCCCATATTCGCATGCTATCATGACTACAATCCATACCTGTATATTCATTGTCAATTCCATACAAATACTGAGATGAAGGGTGATCAAACATTCATGCATTTAAACAATCATGATAGATATTCCATATGATATGCAAAACAACCCTGCAATTTAAATGTGCAACCAACTATATATTAAAATTCGTTAGAATCCCATAATGGAGTTTAGTTCATGACTGAACCAAAAGCCATTATGGGATCAACGCTAAACATGATCAATAAGTAACAATTGAAATAAGAAAGATAGAACAATCAAACCCAATCGCTGAATAAAAACCAATGATAAACGCTTAAATCCTCATAGAAATCCAGTAGCTAATAATGAAAATCCACAATAACAAAGAATCCCAAGAAGAATTGGAGAAGTTAACGTTTTGGCTACGTTCTACGTTGGAATCTCTCCCAAGGTATAAACCCTAGTTACTATGATGAAAATAAGCTAAAAATTATCAAGTGTACGTCTGACACCAGTCAGAATTGTTTTTAAAACCAATTACACTTCATTTAATTAAAATTAAAATAAAACAAAATCACAGCATCAGCATCGCGCGCTTCTCTAGCATATGTCTCGTGCGGGCGCGAGACTTACATAATATCCTGCCCTATCCAGCCGGCATCTCACGCGGGCTGGCGTCTCCTGCACTTGTCCTGCTCGCGGCCGCACAACTTGCAGTAAGTCATCATTGTCTGGCCGGGTACTCGCACGGGCGCGCGTTTCCTAACTCATCATGTCGCGCCGCTCACAGTCTGCACTTTGTTTCTGGTTCTGTCATGCTGCTACTGCTACTACTTATTCATTCATGCTTGATCTCCTTGCTCCATTGCACCTTTATGCCATGCATTACCCCGTTTATGCCTTGCCTTCATGCCTCCATTAGCCTTGTATCCTCTAATACCACCAAAATTAAACCAATTCCTGCACTTATTCACAAAAAGGAGTTTTTAGTAAATGCAATACAAAATAACATGAAATACAACTAAAATACAATCAAATGTACTTGAGTTGGGCACAATTCTCATGAATTGGTATTCAATAAGTAGGTAAAAATACCACTTATCATAAACTACGATCGGGATTATTCAAGATGTTCCGAAAAGCTAAGGAAGATCTCTATAATAAAATTTAAGTCCCAAGCTAAGACTATATCCATCTTAGCATTCAAAACCCTGTGATCTTCCCTTTTCCCTTATTTCATCTCCAATTCTTCCTAAAATCATTAAACACCTTAATAAGCTCATATACACATGAAAAATTCAATAAAACTAAACATAAAGGAATCAAAATAAATGAATAATATGCACTCATCAAGGTCCCCCGCATTTAGCCTTTACACATCCTCATGTAAACCAAACGTTTGATTTCCAGAAAAATTCTATTCAACCATTATGTCAAAAGATTTCAAGATACAAATCATAACTTTTAACACTAAACTCAAAGAAATCTAATCAATGCCTCACCAGTTAACTCAAAATGAACAACCTTACCATTTCACCAATGAACTTCATTAAACCAACTTGTAACCACAAAATAAACTTTCCTATAGTCCACATACTTACTGAACTTGGTTATTATGGAACAAAAATCGTGCACACTGACTCATAACAAAAAACAAATTTTCCTTGCTTTTTAATTTTTTTCATAGAACCTTTTCTTTAGCACAGATGAATGTATTTTAATGCTCTTCTTGTATTTTTTTTCTTTTCTTGACATGTTCAATGTCTCCTTTTCTAAGGCTTTTCAGAGTTACCCATGTAGTGAACTTTCCACCAACGACTCCCAAACCAGATGATTTCAGGGCGTTGGGTGTAGAGACTCCCCTAGGGCTTACTTATTCAAGTAACAAAGGCCACAAAAGTCGACTAGTCAAGCTATTTTTATCCATCACACTTTTTAACATGAATATCGATTCTTCCCGAGGCTTGGATACCCAGTTATTTTGCACAATGGACATTGAAGCAGATTTTTCAATCATCTATTTTTTTCTTGTTTCTCTTTTCCTTTTTTTTTCATTCATTATTTTTTCAACTTTTTCTCCACATGATTCTACAATAAGCATAAGCAAGTTAAATAGTTCTAAGTCATGAAATCAGTACACATAGACAACTCCACAAATAACTTAGAAAAATAAACATATTTCTTATATTCAAGTACTAATGTATCACAAATTCAATTCAAATCAGTTACTATGGATCATGACTTAGTTGTCATCATTCATTAACAAATTAAGCATCAAACAGATTCTAAATTTTAGCATCAATTCCCATTCTTTGACTTTAACCTTCGAACACATAGGTAAATAGAATTATGGAACCCAAAATTTTTAAAATTTTTCTAAAGGCATTAATTTTTTCAACTTCCCATCAAAATTGGATCAATATCCCTAAATAAAATAAAAACCTAAATCTTCCCCCCACATTCAAACCTTACATTGTCCCCAATGTAAGAAATTTATGCAAAGAAGAAAGAACTATATGCAACTAAAAAAACTAATAAATAAAGGGATAAAAAGATCAAATCTGAGTTCTTGGGTTGCCTTCTAAGCAGCTGCCCTTGTTTATTGTCATTGGATTGACATCATCCTTCTTATCCTATGTAATTGGACTTGTGTACTTCAAGTGGACTGGTAATAGTTTTAATTTATTAGGGACATCCTTCAGATCCTAATTTTGCTCTATTCCAGCCCTCAAATCCTTCTTGTATAATTGCTCAAGAGATTTCTGCACTATAGAGTCAACAACATCAATAGAAAAAATAGAATTAATATTACCAAGATACCTTTTAACTTCATATATGCTGAACTGGACATGTGCCTAATCCAATTCCATAGTTAAGGTCCCATGGTATGTATCATGTAGTGGTTTTGTTGTTTGCACCGATGTATCATCTACATCCTCTTTGTAAAGATCTGCAGAACTTATCAAATTGTTCTTTTCTTTCTCTTGTTCATCCTTATCAGACTTTGAATACCTGATTTCTTCTTCATATTCAGTAGTAACCTCAAGCACTTCCAATTTGTTTCCACTAGTGAACTCCTCAGAATCTTTAAGTTCGTGTTCCCTATTTACGATTTCTTCCAGAAATTTTTCATACGACACTGTATACAAATCTGAATTTTTTCCAACTTTCCAATTCCTTCTTAGAACTTGGGGAAAAGGTAGTATCGGTTCATAAGCTGAAAGAGGTGGAAATTTATGCTTGAGTACAACATTGCTGCTTGTTTCACTATTGTCTGACTTGTTTTGTTCTGAAAGCATTGATTTTCCTTGTTGCCAATCCTCTACACCACATCGTAATGTTATTGTACTTACATTCTAGACAATTTGAGAAAGTGACCTCCTTGATCCTTAAGATTCCAACCTCCCTACTGTGGTTGCAAGTTGACCAACTTGGTCCCTCAAATCTTGAACACAAGTTCTTGTCTCCTGCTAGAACTGTTGTGTCTAATTTCTGAACTCTTTTGTTTGGTTCATGAATGCCTTAAACATATCCTCCATAGATGTCCCAGAATTGACACGTACTTCTTGGTTTTCTGTGTGGTACTGAGGTTGAGCTTACTGAAAACCTTGTGTATTCCTTGCAGCCATTTTTCGAACTATAGCAATTAATTCAAAAACCTGTTGCTCAAGATTATAAGTGCTCACTTCCTTTACCCTTTATGATGTATGAGTTATCCTAGTACCATACTGTTGTGAGTTGGCCGCCATTATTGTAATTAAGTTCTTTACATCAAGTGATGGTCATCAATTCCGTGAGGTGGATAACTGGAACATAACTTTTTGAACCTTTCCCAATACTCATAGAGAGTTTCTCCATTGAATTGCCTGATTCCACATATCTGCTTCCTTAGGTGGGCAACTCTTGATGTAGGAAAGGTCCTTTCCAAGAATAGCCTTTGCATATCAGTCCATGATCATATTGATCCTGAAGGTAGATAGTTTAACCATTCTTTAGCCAAATCTACTAATGTGAATGGAAAAAGTCTAAGCTTAATCTGCTCCTCTGCCATTCCTTGTGATTTCATCGTGGAACACACCACGTGGAACTCCTTTAGATGCTTATATGGATTTTCACCTGTAAGACCACGAAAAGTAGGCAACAAATGAATTATTCCCGAGTTAAGTTCAAAAAAAAACATCTAAAGTAGGATATTCAATACAAAAAGATGGTTTAGTCAGATCAGGAGTAGCTAGTTCTTTCAAAGTTCTGTTAATCTGTGGCACCGTCATCTCTTCCACTTCAAGTGATGGAACAAGAGCTTCTTTTGTATCTACAGTTTTCTTTATCTCTTGATCAACATTTAAGTCAATAAAGTTAGAGGATTGAGTAATAAAAAAAAAGAAAATAATAAAAATTAACGAAAACAAAGAATAAACAAAAATAAATAACACTCCCCGACAACGGCGCCAAAATTTGAGAGCTGTCATTTACACTCCTAAATTAACCTCACTTTCACTTTACAAATTCAAACAATTAGCACAGTAGTAAGCAAGGATCAATCCCATAGAGAGTGATTTGTTTTATATTTATTCTATTATTTTGATAGAAAATAAAGATGGCGGGTTTTTGAAAATTATTTTTAAACTAAGAGAATAAGAATTAATGATGAAGTTAACCAAATATATAAAAACTTCAGTTCTGCAGTTTAGTTTCACCAAGTACAGCAATCAATTAATCAAGTTATTATTATTTTCCTTTCCGTGAAACTATTAGCCCTACATAACAATAAGCTCTGCTATCCAAAATTCTCCGTAGATAATCACTGTATGAAACAAGCTCTCCATCAGATTCTAACTAGCATACAACCTAGAATAAGTTCTCTAGATTTAATATGATAGAAGTATTAAGAAATAGAGAATTAGAATAATCCAAGCAACAAACACATATGCTCGATTTGTTTAACTTATTTTTTAATAATCTTAGTAATACACAAAAGCTTGTCCAAAATTATTATTATTACCAAGTTGTTACTTATGATGAAGACAGATATCAATTACTTGTAATACCAATATTAATCTAGCAGATGATAATGATCTAATTAACTCAATTGGCCATATCAAATTAATTAGATCAATTAGCATGCAATCAATGAAAACAGATTATTAGAAGAAGTTTCACACAAGAAGGAATAAATAATAATACTCAATTAATCAATTACTTGTAACAAGGTTCCACCTCCCTTTAAAACTGAATGAAAAGAACTAGCCTGACATGCTCTTGAGTCTGTACTCTAATAAATGATAGTTGTAATTGAATGAATAAAATCCTGACTATCATCCTCTATTTATAGTGCTAGACAAAGTCCTAAATCCTATGAGAATTAAAAATCCAACTCCTAAAAGGAATTACAAATCATAACTAATTTTCATAAAGAAATATAATCCAATTGGAAATAAATCTCAGTCTAAAGATGTGACGCTCCCAAAATAGGTCCACACAATCCATTATGAGTCGCCAAATACATGGTACATAATCCAAATACAAACTTCATTAATACAACTGTCGTGCAAAATACGACAACATATAAACTGTGAGTTTTAATACAAATATTTTCTTGTACACAATATCTAAACCCAAATAAAGTTCTCATTACAACTATTGTCACAATATTTTACAAAATAGTGACAACTACTATAATAACCATTTTAGACCATTACTCCACTCCCCGACTAGTCTCAACTACATTTTCGCCTCCTAAGAAGAACAATGGAACCAAAAGAAAAATGGTGAGCTCAACTAGCCCAGTAAAGATTATTATGACTAAGATATTGAATAACAAATTATCCTTAGTCCTCAACAGTGAAAAATCTAATATAATACAATAGACAACAAGTTTTAAATCAACAACTGCAGCAGAAACAACAATCCATTAGAAGAGTCAAGTAGAGCATGATATCTACAATCTTCTATGATTTAAAAGTTCATCATCAATATTTTAACCCTATAACACCAATCAATAATTATTTTCAATCAATAAAATATTTATGCACTAAGGACCAAAGATAATCGTTTGTATCACCAGTGGTCATGATCATGCCAAACACCTATCCTTCTATGCACTACGGACCAAAGAGGACTTTCACCACACACCTTTATCTGTAACATTAAAGGTTATGATTATACAAATACACAATTCCTGGTCATAATCATACCAATCAATAGTCCATCTTTGCAATACGGGGCAAATATGACTTTCAACACAATATAAGCATGAGGATGATGACAATGATAGAAAGATTCAATCAAGTGAGAAAAAGGATAAATATTAAATATTTATAATTCAATTTATCCAGAGTTCAAAAATGTCCAAATTGTCAACATGAGAATTATTTGTAAAGAAAAATTCAAGAATGATATTCATGTATCAAAAATAATTTGGACAGAAAAGAAAATTAATTTCTGTTGTGAATAGTACTCATGAATAGTACCGTATAAATAGTATCGTATAAATAGTTCCCTTGAATATTACCGTATGAATAGGTCCACACAACCCATTCTGAGTCAGCAAATATATGTTACAAAATTCAAATATAACTTCAATTATCAATCGTCGTGCAAAATACGACAACACATAGTCTGTGAGTTTTAATACAAATATAGTCTCGTAGATAATATCCAAACTCAAATACAGTCCTCATTACAATTATTATCACACTATTTTACAAAATAGTGAGGACGACTATAATAACCATCTTGCACCATTACTCCACTCCCCGATTAGTCCCAGCTACATTCTCGCCTCCTGAGAAGAACAATAGAACCAAAAGGAAAAGGGTGAGCTCAACTATCTCAGTAAAGAATATTACGACTAAGGTAATGTAGAACAAATTATCCTTAGTACTCAACAGGGAAAAATCTGATAGAATATAATAGACAACAAGTTTTAGATCACAACCGCAGCGGAAATAACAATCCATTAGAAGAGTCAAGTAGAGCATAAAATCTACTATCTTCTATGATTTAAAAGTACATAATTAATATTTTATCCCTATAACACCAATCGATAATTATTTCCAATCAACGAATTATCTATACACTACGGGCCAAGGATAATCGTTTGTATCACCAGTGGTCATGATCATGCCAAACACCTGTCCATTTATGCACTACAGGCCAAAGAGGACTTTCACCACAAACCTTATATGTAACATTAAATGTTATGATTATACCAATACACAATTCTTAGTCATAATCATACCAATCAACAGTTTATCTTTGCACTACGGGCCAAAGATGACTTCCAGTACAATATAAGCACGAGGATGATGACAATGATATAAAGAATCAATCAAGTGAGATCAAAGATAAATATTAGAGATTTCTAATTCAATTTATTTATAATTCAAAAATGTCTAAATTGCCAACAAGATAACTAATTATGGAGTAAAATTCAAGAATGATATTCATGTATCAAAAATAATTTGGACAGAAAAGAAAATTAAATTATGTTATGAACAGTATTCATAAATAGTACCGTATGAATAGTGCAGGGTTTCGACACAGAAATGCACAGCGGAAATAGAACAATTTAAAGTAATTTCTGAAACACAACACAGGATCCATGCGAAAAAAATCAATTAATTCAGAGGTTTAGATATTATACCAAAAATGAAAGTATTTCTGAAACGGCTTCGAGTCCTTAATGCAATTCCTCACGAAACTACGTCTCTATAGTATCCACACGAACGCCGCACGAACCGTCGAAAGATTCTGCAATAAGAGGGACTTGCGGTACTAGCCACCAAAGGAACCTTTATGAAACTGTACATTTTCTCTCTAGTCTCTCTCTAAGAGCGGCTAGGGTTTTCAAGTTATGATTTAACCCTAAGTAGCTGCTATATATCCTATATATAGTAGTTAAATGGGATTAATCAAAACCTAATTTCATAAAATCCAAATTTATATATATATATATATATATATATATATATATATATAACTTAATTAAGTCTTACTTAATTAATATACATATATACAAACTTTCCTTTTAATTTAAATTCGTGATTTAAATACTATTAATCATATTAATATATTTAAATCCTTAAAATTTAAATTTATTCCCTTTTAAATTATGTTCTATGTGTGTGACCCTATAGGTTATTATTACGTTGGCAATAATTTTAAAATCATATTATAAAATTATAAACAGTGAGCGGCATCTAGTAATGCATCACTGCTACCCAAGTAATAATAAGATTGATGATTCGATGCAACCTTTTAGTGACCAATGTTTCAATGTAATTTAATCCTTTTAACCTTAATATCTTAGATTAAACTCTAGTCATGGAATGTGTCATACTCTTCATAATTTAATCTGAGTTTTCTTGATCAATGAGTAGACTATATGAAATAAATCATTATTTGAGAATGGCCATGCATTTCATAGTCCTACTCAATCAAGAGGCCTATGGATATCACCCCTAATAAATAGGAGGGTTAAATTCCATCCAGATTACTCATATTCCTCACATGATTCATGATGTACCCAATAATCACCTTTATAGTCCACCCTATTAAAGGTGACATTTGATGATATCAAAGTACATAAATTCCCGTGTAGTAATATAGTGATTTCAGGTCAGAGGACCATTACATCAGTGTCACTATGAGAATTGCTAATGACACTTCACATAATGCTCCACATAGAAGTCTCATGGTGGGTCTGTCCAGTACACCGTTCTATGCATTGACTTAATATCTCATATATATTTATGACCAATGAGATTTGGTCATCAGTCAATCCACATACTAGTCTCAATGCATCATTGTTGTCCCATCAACAATGATACTCGACTAGGGACATTTAAGAATAATGATACTAATTATAATTATATAATCTCATGTTCAAGTCACATACTTGAAACTATATAATTTGTATCACTATTCTAAGGTTTTTTATTATGTTAACATTTATATAACGCAGTAAATAAAACCATAATAAAATCATTCATTTATTCAATTAAATATAATATCAAAACGTTAAGCAGTTATATTAAATAATTGGCCTCTAGGGCATAAACTCTAATAGTCTCCCACTTACACTAGAGCCAATCACTCATGTATCTAATACCCATGGAACTAGTGTGACCGTCATGCTTCTGCTGCACCAAGGCCTTGGTCAGTGGATCTGTAATATTTTCATCTGTTGGCACTCTTCCTATATGTACATATCCTCTATCAATGATTTCACGGATGAGATGGTACCGCCTAAGTATATGCTTGGATCGTTGGTGAGATCTGGGTTCCTTAGCCTATGCAATGGCTTCATTATTATCACAGTATAGAGCAACCGGATTAACTATGGTTAGAACAACACCAAGTTCAGTGATGAACTTTTTAATCCCTACAGCCTCCTTGGTCGCACTAGAAGCAGTAATATACTCAGCCTCTGTTGTAGAATCAGCTATTGTCTCTTGCTTCGAACTCTTCCAGCTAACATCACCACCATTAAGGCAAAACACAAAACCAGACTGAGACTTATAGTCATCATTGTCAGTCTGGAAACTAGCATCTGTGTAACCCTTTACTGCCAGTTCGTCTTCACCTCCATATACCAAGAATGAATCCTTAGTCCTTTTTAGGTACTTGAGGATATTCTTGACTGCTGTCTAGTGACCTTCACCTGGATTCGACTGGTATCTGCTCGTCATGCACAAAGCATACAAGACATCCGGACGAGTACATATCATTGCATACATGATAGATCCAATTACCGAAGCATAATGGATCTTTCTCATACGCTCCTCATCATCTTGTGATTGAGGACATTTGGCCTTAGAGATCTTTACACCATGAGTCATGGGTAAGTGTCCTCTTTTTGCTTCTTTCATGCTGAACTGTTTTAACACTTTATCAATATATGTACTCTGACTTAGGCCGAGCATTTTCCTCGATCTATCTTGATAGATCTTGATACCTAAAATGTAGGCTGCATCGCCTAAGTCTTTCATGGAGAAACATTTTCCTAACCATGTTTTTACAGCCTGTAATGAAGGAATGTCATTTCTAAATAATTAATATGTCGTCAACATATAATATCAGGAATACAATATGACTCCCACTAACCTTCTTATATACACAAGGTTCATCTTCATTTTTAATAAAGCCAAACTCTTTGACTTCTTCATCAAATCGAAGATTCCAACTCTGAGAGGCTTGCTTCAATCCATAAATGAAACATTGCAGCTTACATACCTTTCCAGCATCCTTTGGAGTGACAAAACCCTCAGGTTGTGTCATGTACACATCCTCAAGGAGATTTCCATTAAGGAAAGTAGCTTTGGCATCCATCTGCCAGATTTCATAATCATAAAAAGCTACAATAGCAAGTAAAATCCTGATGGATTTAACCAGTGCCACTGGAGAGAAGGTTTCATCATAGTCAACACCTTGAACTTGTTTGAAACCTTTTGCTACCAGTCGGCCTTTATAGGTTTGTACATTACCATCCATATGAGTTTTCTTCTTGAAAACCCACTTGCACCCTATTGGTTTTACCCCTTCGGGTGGATCAACCAAAGTCCATACTTTGTTAGTATACATGGAGTCCATTTTAGATCTCATGGCTTCAAGCCATCTTTCAGAATCTGGTCCATTCATAGCTTCTTGGTAGGAAGCAGGCTCATCCTGATCTATAAGCATCACATCGCCATTTTGAGTCACAAGATATCCATAATATCTCTCGGGCTCTTGGCGTGTCCTACCAGATCTACGAATTCCTTATGTAATTTGAGCAGGTTAACTTTCCACAACATCTTGTGGTTCTTACTCACGTTCCAACTCAGGTTCAATGATATTCTGTGGTTCTCAAATTTCTTCGAGTTCTACTTTCCTCCCACTGTTTTCTTTAGAGACAAATTCTCTTTCTAGAAAAATACCAGTTCGAGCAACAAACACTTTGTTCTCAGAAGGTTTGTAGAAATAATACCCTTTTGTTTCTTTTGGGTATCCCACAAAATTACATTTGTCAGATTTGGGTCCGAGCTTGTCAGAATCCAGACGTTTTACAAACGCCTCGCAACCCCAAATCTTCATGAACGACACACTAGGACGTTTCCCAGTCCACATCTCATATGGTGTCTTCTGAACCGTCTTTGTAGGAACACAATTAAGTGTGAATGCAACTGTCTCTAGGGCATGACCCCAAAAGCTTATTGGAAGATCTGCATGACTCATCATTGATTGTACCATGTCCAACAAGGATCGATTCCTCCTCTCAGAGACACCATTCCATTGTGGTGTTCCAGGTGGAGTGAGCTGTGATATAATACCACACTCCTTTAGAAGGTCATCAAATTCTTGGCTTAAGTATTCACCTTCTCGATCGGATCGAAGGGCTTTTATGTTTTTGCCAAATTAGTTTTGAACTTCATTCTTGAATTCCTTGAACTTTTCAAAGGATTCGGATTTGTGTCTCATAAGATACACATATCCATATCTACTGAAGTCGTCAGTAAATGTAATGAATTAATAAAACCTACCTCTTGCTAACGAACTCATGGGTCCACATACATCACTATGTATATGTCTCAATATATCGCTAGCCCGTTCATTGTGTCCAGTGAAAGGGGCTTTAGTCATCTTTCCTAATAAACAAGATTCGCATTTTTATATGATTCAAAATCAAATGAATCCAAAAATCTATCTTTATGGAGTTTTGATATGCATTTCTCATTTATATGGCCCAAACGACAGTGCCAGAGATATGTCGAATTTGAATCATTTGATTTAAATCGTTTTGAATTTATGTTATAGATAGGCATTTCCAAATCAAGAATATAAAGACCATTAAACAATTGTGCAACACCATAACATATATCATTTAAGTAAAACGAACAACGGTTGTTCTTTATTATAAATGAAAAACCTTTCTTGTCCAAACAAGAAACAAAAATAATGTTTTTGCTTATAGCAGGCACAAAATAACAATCTTCTAATTCTAAAACTAGCCCAGAGGGCAAAGATAAATGATAAGTTCCCACGGCCAGTGCAGCAACTCTTGCTCCATTCCCAACACATAGGTCAACCCCTCCTTTTGCCAAAGTCCTACTCCTTCGGAGTTCCTGCACATTAACACAAATGTGAGAACCACATCCAGTATATAATAACCATGATGTAGAAGTAGACAAGTTGACTTCTATAACATATATACCTGAATCAGAAGTCCCACTTCCTTTCCTTTTTTCACTTCTTCCAAATAAGCAAGACAATTCCTCTTCAAGTGTCCAGGTTTTCCACAAAAGTGACAATCACCTTCTTTAGCCACCCCACCTTTAGGTTTTAAAGCCTGTTTGGTTTTGGATTTAGGTTTGGCACCAGAATTAGATTCTATCTTCTTATTGCCTTTCCATTTTCCCTTAGCATTCCCCTTTTGCACCATCATTATGTGAGCGGGCCCTTCCTTTTTCATGTTGTTCTCGGCAGTTCTTAACATGCTCAACAACTCAGTAAGGGGTTTCGCAATTTCATTCACACGATAATTCATGACAAATTGAGAATAGTTGTTGTTCAGGGATTGCAAAACAAGATCTGTTTGGGCCTCCGGAGTGATTGGAAAACCCAACCTATCAAGGTACTCAATATACCAAATCATTTTCAGCACATGTGGACCAACTGGATCACTTTCACCCATTTTGCAGTGATACAATGCCTTGCTTGTATCATACATCTCCTGTCAAGCATGCCCTTCGAACAATTTCTTGAGATGCTCGATTATCTCATAAGCATCCATCAACTTATGTTGCTTCTGAAGCTCAGCGTTCATAGTTGCTAGCATGAGATAACTCACGTTCAAAGCATCATCTTGATGCTTATTGTAAGCATTATGCTCCGCACGTGGTGCAATATCAGTTGGTGTTGTAGGAATGGGCTTTTCAATGACATATAGCTTGCGCTCTTGTTTGAGGACAATCCTCAAGTTCCTATGCCAGTCAAGGAAATTAATTCCACTCAGCTTGTCCTTCTCAAGGACTGATCGTAGTGAAATACTACTTGTATTGTTGTTGTTTACCATTGATATCTACAATTTATAAGTGCAAAAAAATAATAAGTCAAATTGCAGAGTTGATATTATGTAATTGATAATAGTACATTCAAAATATACCTCCCACTATTTTTTCAAATTAATAGCCCTCACCATTAATTCGGAAAGTATTTTTCAATTAAATCTTTCTACTGAGCCAAGATCCATATTTCATTATGCCCTAAGTTAGCTTTGGCTAATCTCTTAAAACACAATTATTTAGGTAGACAACCCTTTTGTCAATTATATCATATATAACTCCTGGATAGTTTGGTAAACAACAATTATTTCTAGTCCATATAATGGTACCTACCAAACTCTATACCTCTAAGTCCACAATCCTATTGAGATAACTTAGTTAAGCCGGGCCCAATGATTTTAACAGTTTGGATATCACAATTATCCTATCGCATCTTACCTAGATAAATAGGGTACTTTTGTGACGCCCCCAAAATTAGGTATACATCACCCATCTTGGGTCGCCAGATACATGGTACAGAATTCAAATACAACTTACTAATACCACTGTCGTGTATAATACGATAAAATACAACTGTGAGTTTGAATACAATAATTGTCTACTAGAGATCATACAAACTCAAAAAGAGTCCTCATTACAATTATTAATACACTATTTCTCAGAATAGTGAGGACTACTGATGCTATCCTCTGGACCGTCACTCCATTCCCCGACTAGTCCCTGCTATGTTCTCATTTCCTGAAGAGAACAGTGAAAGAAAGGGTGAGCTCAACTAGCCCAGTAAGAAATATTATGACTAAGATAATGCAGAATAAATTATCATTAGTCTCCAACAATGTTAAACTGATAAAATATAATATACATCAAGTTTAACTGCAGCGGAATAAGCAATCCATTAAAAGAGTCAAGTAGAGAGAATTGAATCTACTATCTTTTATGATTTAAAAAGTTTTTCATCACTTTTATCGTTGAGACTCAACTCAATAAATAATCCACATCATTAAATCATCCCTGCACTACAGGCCAAGGATATTCTTTAGTATCACGACCACGAATTATCCATGCACTACGGGCCAAAGATAATCGTGTTTTCATCAACGGTCCTGATCATGCCATAAAACAATTATCTTTGCACTACGGCCGAAGAGAATCCATAGCCATAATCATACAAAAAACTGTCCATCAATGCACTACGGGCCAATGAGGACTTTTTCCACATCATTTGTAATATTACGGTCATGATTACACCGCATAATCCCTGGTCATAATCATACCAAGTCCATCTATGCACTACAGGCCACAGATGACTTTCAACATAACATAAACATGAGGATGATGACAATGATATAAGAATTTAATAAAACAAGTTCAAGAATTAAATTGTCCATGAACCAATAACGTCCAAATTGTCCACACGATACTGTTTTGTGGTGTAAAATTCAAGAATGCTCAGAAGAATATTTTCCTGAAAAGATACTGGATGAAGCGCAAATATCAAGGATATTCTACTAATTTCATGGAGTATAGAAGTCAAAACTTTAACCAACTGAGTATAATAAAGAATGGAATAACAAAAGAAATCACCATGCATGCGGAACTTCGCATAGGCAGGTTATTCCAACAGAATACTAAATAACGGAACCAGGTCAGGTGAAATTCACACCGACAGGATGTTCCAACAGAATAATAAATGCGGAATAATAAATGATGGAACCAGGTCCGGCGTATAGCACAGACAGGATATTCCGACAGAATAATAAAGACAGAACCAGGTCCGGTGTAAAACACACAGACAGGATGTTCCAACGGAATAAT
Organism: Panax japonicus; assembly: GCA_020205505.1. Taxonomy (NCBI): domain Eukaryota; kingdom Viridiplantae; phylum Streptophyta; class Magnoliopsida; order Apiales; family Araliaceae; genus Panax; species Panax japonicus. The sequence goes on from CM035106.1 coordinate 19,179,695, forward strand.
AATAAAGACGGAACCAGGTCCGGTGTAAAACACACAGACAGGATGTTCCAACAGAATGATAGAAGAATGTCACCAAGTATAGGGTAGACCGCGTATACAGGTTATTCCAACAGAATAATAAGAAATTGAATAACAATAGTTCTCTTCATGAATAAGAAAGAATAACACCCCTTACCGTAACAGAAACTGGATATAGGAAGAGAAAAGTTAAGTAGCAGAAAGCTTTTCTTCTATCTCTCTATAGTTTCTCTCTCTAGAGTTCAGTGAATTCGTAAGAAAATAATGAAGGAATGAGCTTCTATTTATAGAAAAATGGAATGCATAGTAACTAATCCATGAACGGTCCAGATTGATTTACTTTAATCTGACGGTCCATATTTAAAGAAAAATCTTTTAAATAAAATATAATATATTCTATTTATATAAAAAGATTTTTACTATGCAAACACTATGCAAAACACTATGCGATACTATGCATAATAAAATATAATATATTCTATTTATAAAATAACTTTAATAAAGTATTCTGTTTTATATAAAAAGATGTTTCTGTTTTATTACGTTAATAATACGAATAAAACAAAACGTCATCATCGCTATAATAATTCATATTATTAATCGACAATAATTGAATTAAACTGAGCGACTTCTTACATAAATATCAATAATCAATACCGTGTGCTACTATGCAACAACGCGTATTACTGTACTTTTACTACCCAGTAGTTCAACAGTATCAACGGTAAAACTTCCGCCGTTATTTTCAATAAAATATTTTTGTCGTTTTCTCAATCCGACAATAATTCTGTTGTGGGGTCCACCAATAATTGTACCGTCGTACGAATATTTTTCGACACAAAGAATATTCCCTGACCAATCGAATATAATATAACAACTTGCATACTTTGCAAAATTTATAAATACTACCCACAACTATAATATTATCTCAAATTCACACCATAATATAAAAAATTATTTCGAGAAAATTAATTCTTTATTCATAAAATCTGGGGTTTTACAATCTCCCCTCCTTATGGAATTTCGCCCTCGAAATTTACGTACGTACCTGGTATGCCGAACAGGTGAGGATACCTTGACTTCACTTCAAATTCTAACTCTTGAGATATAACCTTTGAATGTTGAATATGATTCTTCTTATCCAAGATTGTAACACGTATCTCTTCAAACGTTAAATCATTCGCTATCTCGTCCGGTTCTAAATTAATAATGTGGTTCGGGTCGTCCACATATTTACGTAACATCGATACGAAAAAAAAACGTTATGAACACGCAATATATTTGGCGGTAAAACGAGTCTATAAGTCACAGTTCCTACTCAATCAAGGATTTCAAATGGGCCAATAAAATCGAGGGTTTAGACTTCCTCTATTCGTCAATTCTTGCTTCTAAAATAACGCCCTCTTGAACCTTCTTAATTCTTTACATTCTTCAGCTCTGAGTGTGTAGCTTGAGCGGCTTTAACTTTGTCGATTAAAGTCGATTCTACTTGTATATTCGTTATCTTCACGTGAGTTCGTATATTCAAACTTGTAAACGCATACGATCTTCTACTCACACGTCAGCTACCATGTTCACTTTCCCACGATAATATTGCATAGTACGATCGTAATCTTCAACAGCTCGAGCCAACATCTTTGGCACGTTATACGTTCGTTTTAGGTGAAGAAAATATTTGAGGGTTTAAGAAATGGGTTTTGTACTGGTGTCAATACCAAATTCGATTTCACGCTCTGGGGTAAGCTAAGAAGTCTTCAGGAATACGTCAAGAAATTTATTAATGATAAAAATATCATTCAAAACTGTTACTCCCATTCAAGACTTGGATAGTACGTCACATTGATACCAACTGTGACTTCTATCCCTTAACCTAGATAGCACCTCACAATGATTCCTATCAACTTGTTATCGTCATTCACGACGTCGCCTACAGAAAGTCTGGCTTCGGTGCATTACACACAAGGAAGTCATCAACAAAAGGATTGAGGCTCTTTACTTATGGCTTGATATGACAATGATTGAATTTAGTGGTTTGGTTGCTTAAATTCGCATAATAGGTTGGTTAGGAATATGAAAGCTAACAACCTTACGAAAAACATGATGAGTAGTTACCCAATCGTTTCCTAAAATAGCATCAAAGACAAGTATTTTCAAAGAGACAAGATCAACACGTAACGTGAAAGTGTCGATTTGAATCAAATAAGATTTATAAACAGTGGAGGTAACGAAGGTTTCTCCTAATGGAGTTTCAATAGATAAATCAAAGTTTAACTTCTCTGGAGTTAAGTACAAGCATTGAACACAACTAGGTGAAATAAAAGAGTGAGTAGAACCGGTATCTAACACGGTATAGACTTCGTAAGAGCTTATGATTAACTTACCCGTGATAATTTTATTCAGGTTCCTCGTCACGAGAGAAAAAAAACGCTTTCTCTTAAACTACCGGCTTTGGCTTTTCTGGGACATCCTTTGGCATCATTATCCCAGCTGGAATTGACTTCATCATACGACAGAATCAAGCTAGGTGACCTTCTCTTCCGCAATTAAAGCATGCTTTGGACTGCTGCGTACAGTTTGGACGGATGTGTCCCTCCTGTCCGCATCTGAAACATACGACCGGTGGTCGTTCTTCTTCCTTAACAACGGTTGCTGGTGCTGACGTCTTTACGTCATTGTTGAACCTTCTCTTCTTGAAATGTCCATTCTTATTATTTTGGCCATGATTACCACCGAAGTGGTTACCATTCTTGGTATGATAATTTCCCCCGCGATGGTTATCATTGTTCCGATGGTCTTTGCCACCGGTATGATTATTATCGTGTTGCTGGTCATTACCTTTTGGTTGTGATAACTCATTATCGCGCTCCACTAACTGAGCCCTATTCACAATATCTGAATATAAACAAAGTTTATGAGAAATGAGGTATTGACGTATATCGGGTTTCAAACCTCGCAAAAACATTCGTGCCATTCGCTCCTCATTATCGACCAAATGGTATGCAAACCGGGACAACTCCGCAAACTTAGCCTCGTACTGCAACACGGTCATATTGTTTTGCTCCAGCTTGATAAACTCTACCTCCTTCATGTGACGAATACTTTCGGGAAAGTACTTGTCGTTGAACAGCTCTTGGAACTTCTCCCAAGATATCTTGAGTGCGTCAGTCTGGGTACGTTTTACAGATTCCCACCAATGATCTGCTTCTTCACACAACATAAAGGTGGCAAAAGGAACCTTTTGCTCCTCGGAGCATCCCAAGACATCAAATATCTTGGTGATCTGCTTTAACCACGTCTCCGCCTTAAGTGGTTCCGGCTTTCCCAAAAACTCCGGTGGTCCCAGCTCCTTGAACTGCTTAGCGGTGACCAACCGTGGGTTACCATTGTCTTTACCTGCATTATGAACAGGAGTCGCCGTCGCCTGATGTTGCATGAATTCTAAAAAGCTCCTAAACGTACCGTCGTTCGTCAATTGATCAGTGTTGTTGTTTACAGGAGGATTATCGCCATCCTGTTGCATATTGTCCTGATTATTGATCTGTGGAGACTCAACGGTCTCATGTACTCCATTGATAATCTCAACATTCTCGGATGCCATTTCCAAACACTGCCACAAAACAAGGGTTAATTAACATATCACATATTATCCCTATACTTTGATCGACCAATTAAATACCAAATAAACTTAGGTAGGTCATACTAGCGAAGGAATTCCCCGTCTCTCCCCTCCTAGTTCTTATCTCACATCTTAGCCAGGGATCATATCCCTAAGCTCTGATACCAACTGTGACGCCCCCAAAATTAGGTATACATCACCCATCTTGGGTCGCCAGATACATGGTACAGAATTCAAATACAACTTACTAATACCACTGTCGTGTATAATACGATAAAATACAACTGTGAGTTTGAATACAATAATTGTCTACTAGAGATCATACAAACTCAAAAAGAGTCCTCATTACAATTATTAATACACTATTTCTCAGAATAGTGAGGACTACTGATGCTATCCTCTGGACCGTCACTCCATTCCCCGACTAGTCCCTGCTATGTTCTCATTTCCTGAAGAGAACAGTGAAAGAAAGGGTGAGCTCAACTAGCCCAGTAAGAAATATTATGACTAAGATAATGCAGAATAAATTATCATTAGTCTCCAACAATGTTAAACTGATAAAATATAATATACATCAAGTTTAACTGCAGCGGAATAAGCAATCCATTAAAAGAGTCAAGTAGAGAGAATTGAATCTACTATCTTTTATGATTTAAAAAGTTTTTCATCACTTTTATCGTTGAGACTCAACTCAATAAATAATCCACATCATTAAATCATCCCTGCACTACAGGCCAAGGATATTCTTTAGTATCACGACCACGAATTATCCATGCACTACGGGCCAAAGATAATCGTGTTTTCATCAACGGTCCTGATCATGCCATAAAATAATTATCTTTGCACTACGGCCGAAGAGAATCCATAGCCATAATCATACAAAAAAACTGTCCATCAATGCACTACGGGCCAATGAGGACTTTTTTCACATCATTTGTAATATTACGGTCATGATTACACCGCATAATCCCTGGTCATAATCATACCAAGTCCATCTATGCACTACAGGCCACAGATGACTTTCAACATAACATAAACATGAGGATGATGACAATGATATAAGAATTTAATAAAACAAGTTCAAGAATTAAATTGTCCATGAACCAATAACGTCCAAATTGTCCACACGATACTGTTTTGTGGTGTAAAATTCAAGAATGCTCAGAAGAATATTTTCCTGAAAAGATACTGGATGAAGCGCAAATATCAAGGATATTCTACTAATTTCATGGAGTATAGAAGTCAAAACTTTAACCAACTGAGTATAATAAAGAATGGAATAACAAAAGAAATCACCATGCATGCGGAACTTCGCATAGGCAGGTTATTCCAACAGAATACTAAATAACGGAACCAGGTCAGGTGAAATTCACACCGACAGGATGTTCCAACAGAATAATAAATGCGGAATAATAAATGATGGAACCAGGTCCGGCGCATAGCACAGACAGGATATTCCGACAGAATAATAAAGACGGAACCAGGTCCGGTGTAAAACACACAGACAGGATGTTCCAACGGAATAATAATAAAGACGGAACCAGGTCCGGTGTAAAACACACAGACAGGATGTTCCAACAGAATGATAGAAGAATGTCACCAAGTATAGGGTAGACCGCGTATACAGGTTATTCCAACAGAATAATAAGAAATGGAATAACAATAGTTCTCTTCATGAATAAGAAAGAATAACACCCCTTACCGTAACAGAAACTGGATATAGGAAGAGAAAAGTTAAGTAGCAGAAAGCTTTTCTTCTATCTCTCTATAGTTTCTCTCTCTAGAGTTCAGTGAATTCGTAAGAAAATAATGAAGGAATGAGCTTCTATTTATAGGAAAATGGAATGCATAGTAACTAATCCATGAACGGTCCAGATTGATTTACTTTAATCTGACGGTCCATATTTAAAGAAAAATCTTTTAAATAAAATATAATATATTCTATTTATATAAAAAGATTTTTACTATGCAAACACTATGCAAAACACTATGCGACACTATGCATAATAAAATATAATATATTCTATTTATAAAATAACTTTAATAAAGTATTCTGTTTTATATAAAAAGATGTTTCTGTTTTATTACGTTAATAATACGAATAAAACAAAACGTCATCATCGCTATAATAATTCATATTATTAATCGACAATAATTGAATTAAACTGAGCGACTTCTTACATAAATATCAATAATCAATACCGTGTGCTACTATGCAACAACGCGTATTACTGTACTTTTACTACCCAGTAGTTCAACAGTATCAACGGTAAAACTTCCGCCGTTATTTTCAATAAAATATTTTTGTCGTTTTCTCAATCCGACAATAATTCTGTTGTGGGGTCCACCAATAATTGTACCGTCGTACGAATATTTTTCGACACAAAGAATATTCCCTGACCAATCGAATATAATATAACAACTTGCATACTTTGCAAAATTTATAAATACTACCCACAACTATAATATTATCTCAAATTCACACCATAATATAAAAAATTATTTCGAGAAAATTAATTCTTTATTCATAAAATCTGGGGTTTTACAACTTTGCTTTGGCAAACCTACATCTATTGATCAAGGTCTTGATGAGTGTTATTCATTGGAAGGCATCTGATTTAGACTTAATAATTTAATGAGGGATTTTATTAATAAATTTAGATCTCACCAATTTTAATCTTATTAAGAATGCACATTATTTATCATATCATATCGCATACAAGCATAAATAAAGTGCAAAATTAAATGTGTCACAGTTATAGCCCAATCCACTGTCAATCTTTTCAAGCTAATGAAAGATTGAAGGTCAATCTAAGGTGGTAAAAGGTCTTAAAATAAATAGCTTCCTTGGATCATCCTCAAGCATGTGCCTCCTCTCCATCATCATCTTTCCATCGTGTCCTTCATCTTTTCATCTGCATCGATTACAAATTATTACATGACATAAAGAAACCTCGAGTTACATTCGAGGGGATTTAGATGAGAAGAGAATTTTACATTAGAATTTATAGAAAGGCACGACATGCAAGCCGTATTTCAAAACCAAAACCACTAATTTATGGGTTAAAAGGCCATAACTGTGCACCATGCATATCACAATAAGCATATAACATTTTATATAAAATTAAAGAAAAATATATATAACAAATTGGGGTCATGACCATCGTGCGCTACGACGGGGGGGGGGGGGGTCCAAGGGGGCTCCCCCTGGCGGTGGTCCGGCTGATAATAACAATACACCCAGTTCATATCATATATGTCCAGTTTCAATTAATCATATTAAATCAAATTTTCATGCCTCTAATCCAATTAGAATAGAATTTGTATACTGTTATTACGCCATACAATTAACAGAACTTTGTATACATGCATATCTAAAACTGATATTCATAATATCAGATTATGTCGATTACAGAATATCATATACTCAATTAATAGAACATCATAAACATGCATATCAATTACTGATATTTATAATACCAAAATATATCGATTACAAAATATCATATACTCAATTTCAGTTCGGTAAAATTGTATCATCATATATCATATATATCGAAAGCAATAAAACACGTAATCTAAATTAATCATTTCGCAAGTAGCTTTGATACCACTGCAGGGTTTCGACACAGAAACAAACAGCGGAAATAGAACAATTTAAAGCAATTTTCGAAACCCAACACAGGATCCATGCGAAAAAAATCAATTAATTCAGAGGTTTAGATATCATACTGAAAATTAAAGTGTTTCTGAAACGACTTCGAATCCTTAACGTAATTCCTCACGAAACTACGTCCCTATGGTATCCACACGAACGCCGCACGAACAGTCGAACGATTCTTCAATAAGAGGGACTGTGACAACCCGATATTTTCTATATAAATAAATAAAAAATTTTGCGTATAAATTTTTTTTTATTATTTAAGGATGAGGATTTGTACAAGATTATGTGTATATGTATTTATGTGGTAAATAAAAATATATTTATTACATGAATATTTACAAGTAAATTTATTCTAGAATTATTGATTATTATAAAGTATATTTTTATAATAATTAATTTTAAGATAAAAATGTTTTTATTAATTATTTTCCATGAATATATAATCATGTATTATTTAAATAATAAATGAAGTGATTTTTAGAATAAATATAATAATTATTTTATTATATGAATTTTTGTACAGATTATTAAGTTAATTATTTTACCTTAATTATTAATGTTAAATATGAAAGAATAATCAGATATGGAATCCAAACCCTAGTTTTGGATTATTGTCAAGGTATGAGAATAATAATATAATATTACTTATATTTTGATTTTTCAGTGCTATGAATATGTACGGTATGACCGTATTGATAATGGTTGGTCAATTACGGTGTATTTTGACCAAACCCTAGTAATCATGTTAAACCTTAATTTGAGATCCAAATTAGAGTGTGAGATTGTTTTATAAGTGTATAATATTAATTATATCGTGTATTATTGTATTAATTAGGTAAACCCTAATTAAAATTCTGGAAACCCTAATTGCTATAATTAGTAACCCTAATTTAAAATTAGAGTTTGAGATTGTTGGTTATTGTATTAATGTGATTAATTCACAAGTATTATGATTATAATTGTTAATTTTAGCAACCCTAAATTATTAAACCCTAATTTAGTAATTGGAACCCTAATTGTAATTTGGTAACCCTAATTACCGAAAGAGTAAACCCTAAAATTAAGAGACCAAAATACCCATTTTAGCATTAAAGAAGCTAGCCATAGGTTTTGACAAATTGGAGAAGTTGGTCACCAAACCCTAACCACTCCACATGCCTATTTTTGCCAGCAAACCACTCTAGTTCAGCTCATTCATGCATCCAATTTGTCTATATAAAGGATTAAGAGAGAGAAAAAGTGATTTTGCTAGCCAATTTTATTCAATACTCAACCAACTCTCATTTTCTCTCAAACCAACAAAATTTGTTTCTAAATCAGTCCCTTTATCAAGCCCCACGTTCACCATAATCCAATCACAAACAACTTGGAAGCTAAGAAATCAAAATCAAGGCATAAAGGTATAAAAACCCTAATTTTAGAAATCCTTTGATTTGATGTTAATTGATGCAATTGATTTGTTAAATAAGTGTAATAAGGAGTGTATTAATGTTCTGGGTTGTTATATTCATGACCCATAACATCAAAGTGCTCAAAATCAAAGTTTTTCCAACTTTTAAAAAAACCGAAATCTGTTACTTTTAGGCAAATGTCAGGCCTTATATCTCTATAATTATTTAGTTTTTTTGGGTGTTTGTAAGTTTTTATATGTATTATGTAATGTGATCTTTAAGGTGCAAAAAGAATAAAGTTCATATCTGTTATAGATCGGAAGATATAAGCGGTCAAAACCCGTTGACCAAAACTGTGAAATGACCGAACCCAGAAATTTGTTTAGCAGTGTCCGTGTTCATGTTTGACCGACCATATCATGATCATATTTTGATATTTTAGTGTTATGATGATTTGTAGTTGTAGTAATACATGTTGTCTACACACTGGAAGTGATAGATCACAAAAACGTTACACGATCATCACGTTATAGGGGTCCAAAGTAGGCACCTCGAACTGTTCTTCGTGAAGAACAGCTCTGACAGCTACTTTGATGGCCAATATCTCCCAGATCTGTTGTTGTTAAGCCATGATGTTTGTTGGTAATTGTAGTGTTACATGAGTAATACAAGATGTATATGTTAGATCTCCTAAAAATATTTTTTACAGAAAGTTATTCATGGTCAAACCACCCCCCTAGCACACTGGTTTATGTTTCTGGAACTCCTCAAGAACACCTATAGCGACAGAAAGTGTCGCTATAGCCCTTTAGCGACAGTTTTATTAATAATTTTTGGAAATTAATTAATAAATAGAAAAAAATAGTTTTTAATTTTTAAAAATACAAAATAAATTATTAAAAATTATTTTCAATTCTGAAAATTAGTTTTTAATTATTTTAAATATATTTCATAAATATTTAATATTTTTGGGAATATTAAAAGTAATTAATTAATTTATTTATAATATTAAATAAATTATTTAAAAATGATTTTAATATTTGAAAAATCATTTAAAATTATATTATGGTATAAGAAAATAATTTAAGTTATTTTTGATAAATTTTAATATTATGTGATAATTTTCATTAATAAATTAATATTAATGATAATTAAGTTATTTATTAAATGAATTAAATAAATGAATTAAAAATGATTTTATTATATTAAAAATCATTTTAAATAATAATAAGGTATTTAAAAATATTTTAAGTTATAAAATATAACTTTTAATATTTAAAGGTAAATTTCATTAATTAATTATGATTAATGATAATAAAGTTATTTAATAATTATATTAAATAATTTAGTTTAAAAATGATTTTATTATTATAATAATCATTTTAAATAAAAATAAAGTGTTTAAAGATATTTTAAGTTATAAAATATAACTTTTAATATTTAAAGGATAATTTCTTTAATAATTTAATATTAATGATTATTAAATTATTATTAATGATATTAAATTTATTTAATAATTATATTAAATAAATAGTTTAAAAATGGTTTTATTTATTTAAAAATCATTTAAAAAGGATATTAATGATTTAAAATTATTTTAAGTTATAATTAATGACTTTTAATATTTGGATAAATAGTTCATTAATATTTACATATTAATGGTAATTATTTAATGATGATTTTAAATGTTTTAAAAATCATTTAAGGGTATTATAAATACTTTAAAAATATTTTGAGTTAATATACATAACTTTAATATTTTGGCAATGGTTTCATTAATAGTTTAATATTAATTAAATATTAATGATAATAGAATTGTTTAATATTTAAATCATTTAATAATGTTCTAATATTTCAAAAATTATAATAAGTGATAATAATTATTATAAGGCCATGAAAAATAGTGCGACTGATGTTTAAGTTATCCAAATAGATATTGAACTACGGATTAGAGTCTTAGACTCGATATTTAACCGATAAAGCTGTCGGTAGACCGACATAGATCAGAAATTGATATGGACTTAGATAAATTAGTTAGTTAACTATTTATTTGTGATTCAATGGTTATTAAGGTTGTATGACAATGTGATTAGGAAGGTGTTGATGTTTGATTATGATTCAACGATTGTTGAACATGTGTGATAATGTGAATAGGGAATGTGCTGACTGTAATAGGCAGTGTTGTATGTACGTTATGTTGTACTAATCAGTAAAATGATCTGATTAATGATAGGTTGTGATAGAAAAGAGTAGATCTAAGTTGCGTAAGTGTAAGCAGTGCATCAGGCAAGTATCCGAACTTTGCATTTTCTTTATGCAATGGACAGAAGTGAGAAGTTCAGAATTATTATTATTATTGTACAGATTGTTAAATTTATATTATATACGCCCATTGATTATCAACATGTTAGTATATGATAATTCGAATATATATTTTATTCGTTAATTTCTAGAAATGATTATACAAGTGTCCCCACTTGGATAATCATTGTATTCAATCGCATGTTGATACACATTTGATATACATATATGTTGAATTATATTATGTTGAATAAAATAAGACCTTTGTTATGAAAACCCGACAGGTATGAACATCCCGATAATGGAAAATTTTTATGCGCCCAAGGCGGACAGAGTGAACGATAACATCGTTCTTATACATGTAGTATTGATCAATACAGGGTACAATGGGGCTGATCACCCTCCGTGCCCGTAAGTCATGACGGTTTACAGACGAATTTCTGTTCAAACCTTTTCGAAAATGAAAACAATGTTCATAGTATGTCACAAAAACCTCATGTATAGTCAATATGTAGTTTCAAAAATTTGAAAGAGGGTTGTTATGTTATTATTATTGGTACAGATTACTTCACAACTACTGACTAGTTGTAGAAGAATATTATAAAGAAAACATTTAAATTCTTTTAGCCTATATATATATATATAATACTTGCTGGGCACTCAAATGCTCATCCTTGCTGAATTTAAATGTTTTTCAGCTAAGTGTGAAGAAACAGAAGGCTCATGCCGAAACAAGGGAAAAGGAAAGCTAACCAAATAAGATTTGTGGTACTGTTTGTAATAGTTTTAGATTATGAAGACTATGATATATATATTTATATATGTTATGACATGTAATGAATGTTTAAAGGTTACGTACCTGGGAGAAAGACTCTGATGTATTTATAAATTTAAGTTTTAGTTTTATATTATTGTTAGTATTATTAGTAGTATTCCGCTCATAGAAATGGTATCGTGAAGTACCGAGTTTGGGTTTCAAGTATCCGGGTTTGGGGACTTTACAGGATGGTATCAGAGCTATAGGGTTCGAAACCTTAGGTGGGTTAGACCTTAGGCTATAACCTTAGAATAGAGGGAAACGTTGAAAATATAAATAACTCATATAGAGTTTAAATAAAGATGGATTGGATAAATTCATCGTCAAACAAACTAAAAGATAACTTATATGAAACCTTTATGTGTTATGTGTATATATTATATGCTAATCAGGATAATTGATGTGTGTAGATGTCAGGTGAAAAAGAACTAGGATACCCACGGGTCGTAAAGAAGGAGCTAATATCGAAGCCAATAGCAGAAATAGAAGCTCATAATGAAACCAACTCGGACGAGGTGGTTATCGTGGAAAACATAGTACCAGATCCGAAAATAGTGGATTTGACAGATAGTGATTCAGACTCTAAAGCTGAAGCTGGTGAAGCATCAATGGAGATGCAGGAATTGAGGAACAAGGTTTCTTCTCTAGAAGGGTTGTGGAAGACAGAAAAACTGCTTAACAGTCAATTGCGTCAAGCGTTAATAGAAACAATGGAAGAGCAGGATAAGCTTCAAATCCAAATCAATCAGATGGGAGCCTCAAGTAACACTTCGTTTGCAGCTCCAAAAGATAAGGGAAAATGGAAGGTAGAAGACCATGATTTAGGAAAACCTGGGAAGAAGAAATGGAAAAGAATATGTTATCTTTGCGGCTATGAAGGGCATACTACTCTGTATTGTCCTGACTATAAGCGAGGAGCATGTTTTGTTTGTGGAAAAGAAGATCATCAGGCAAGAAGCTGTCCAAGAAAGAAGACTTAGTAAATAGGTAGTATAGGTTATGTGGTGTAAGCATGTTTAATATTATATGTGTGCTTAGCATGTCTGTGTAATGCTTTATTATAAAACTTTTGTGTAAGTGGTGATGTAAATCCCGACTTTTGTAGTCACAATGGGATAACTGATGTTTAAAGCACTATGTGCTATGATATGTAAAATATTTTGAAAGCAATGAATGGATATGAATTAAAGTTTGAGTTATGAAACAAGTTTAATAAGTTTAAACTTATATGATAAGGTTTAGAATGTAAGTTAATTTATGGTTTTTACTTAACCAGATAATGCCGCCAAGACGTCAAACTCGGAATCAAAGGGCAGAAGAGTCTGTCAACAACGTTGAAGGACAACAACCAGCAGACCCAATGCATCATTTTACGAATATGGTAGCTCAGGCTATGCGACAAGGAAACCAGCCGGATAATCACTTGGCGAATTTTAAAGATTTGAAGGCTGTAGGACCGCCAGAATTCAAAGGTACGACTGACCCTGTAGAAGCCCAAACTTGGATTAGGGAAATTGAGAAGGCGATTATAATAGCTAGGGTAGCTGAGGGGCAAAATACCTCTTTTGCCACCTACATGATGAAGGGTGAGGCAAATTTCTGGTGGGAAGCGAATCAGATGAGGGCAGGAGCAGGTGTGATAGCATGGGATAGATTTAAGACGTTATTTTTCAAAAATTATTTTTCAGCCAGTATGCAGTCTAGAATGGAGGTAAAATTTCTGGAGTTGAAGCAAGGGGATATGTCAGTGGCAGAATATGCCGCGAAATTCAATGAGTTAGCTAGGTTTGCTCCGCATCAAGTCGATACGGAGGCTAGGAAGGCGAGGAGATTTGAGCTGGGATTAAAACCCTGGCTCTATAACAAGGTGGCAGTGTTGCAGATTCAAACATTTGCAGCACTCTTGGAGAAGGCGATAATTGCTGAGGAGGGAAGTGAGGCTATGAGCCTCTACAACAAGGAGAGGAAAAACAAGAGCAAGGTCGAGGGAGCTGAGAAGGTGAGGACTAATAGTGGAAGCAGGAGTGTTGACGGAAAAAGGAAGGGAAACTATTTTGGCAATGTCCAGGTTAAACAGGAAGGAATTAAGAAGCAAGGGATTCAATGTAAAACGTGTGGAAAGAACCACTCCGGAGAATGTTTAAAAGGAAAATTTGTGTGTTATAAATGCGGGCAGGAGGGCCATATCTCTCCCAACTGCCCCAATCCTAGAATGAATAGTGGTTGTTTTATTTGTGGATCATTGGAACATAGGGTTAAGGATTGTCCGAATAGGAGGGTGGAGGTAGAAAAGGAGAATACTGGTAAGAGTAGTGGAACATTAGCAATCACGGGACCGACATCATCAAACAAACCAACAAAGTCAACGTCAAGGGTCTTCAACATGACGGTCCAAGACACGATGGCAGCCGGCAATGCAGTTCCAGGTAATATTCGAATAACTTTTAATTGTATATTTATAATTTTTCTATTTATAGTAAATTATTTTATAAAGAAATGTTGAGGGAGGAATTTGAGTTCTTTTAGAAATCAAATTTCTGTTTAATCAGAAAAACAAGCTTAATGTGATTAGTTAAAGATCAGTTCGATCAAAGTTGATTGAGATCTACTTGCGAAAAATATGTATGCTATGTACCCAGTTATGGGTAGGTTTTTAAGCGGTGATTCCGGGGACGGAATCCTTATAAGGGAGGGTGAATGTGACAACACGATATTTTCTATATAAATAAATAAGAAATTTTGCGTATAAATTTTTTTTATATTATTTAAGGATGAGGATTTGTACAAGATTATGTGTATATGTATTTATGTGGTAAATAAAAATATATTTATTACATGAATATTTACAAGTAAATTTATTCTAGAATTATTGATTATTATAAAGTATATTTTTATAATAATTAATTTTAAGATAAAAATGTTTTTATTAATTATTTTCCATGAATATATAATTATGTATTATTTAAATAATAAATGAAGTGATTTTTAGAATAAATATAATAATTATTTTATTATATGAATTTTTGTACAGATTATTAAGTTAATTATTTTACCTTAATTATTAATGTTAAATATGAAAGAATAATCAGATATGGAATCCAAACCCTAGTTTTGGATTATTGTCAAGGTATGAGAATAATAATATAATATTACTTATATTTTGATTTTTCAGTGCTATGAATATGTACGGTATGACCGTATTGATAATGGTTGGTCAATTACGGTGTATTTTGACCAAACCCTAATAATCATGTTAAACCCTAATTTGAGATCCAAATTAGAGTGTGAGATTGTTTTATAAGTGTATAATATTAATTATATCGTGTATTAATGTATTAATTAGGTAAACCCTAATTAAAATTCTGGAAACCCTAATTGCTATAATTAGTAACCCTAATTTAAAATTAGAGTTTGAGATTGTTGGTTATTGTATTAATGTGATTAATTCACAAGTATTACGATTATAATTGTTAATTTTAGCAACCCTAAATTATTAAACCCTAATTTAGTAATTGGAACCCTAATTGTAATTTGGTAACCCTAATTACCGAAAGAGTAAACCCTAATTGCTAAATTAGCAAAGTCAACAATAACTATATGATCTAAACCCTAATGTCCATTTGTTAGATAATTACAAACTTACTTTAATTAATAAAGTAATTATTTTCAAAATTTAGAAACTAAAATTTAGTTATTTTATTTTATTTAATTTAACTTATTGTGCAAACCATAGTTGAAAAATTTTACAATTTGTGCTAAACCTTAGGGTTAAACCCTAAGGGATTAAACCCTAAGGGTTTGCAAGAATGACAATTTAGCCATTTATTGGAAAATTAAGAGACCAAAATACCCATTTTAGCATTAAAGAAGCTAGCCATAGGTTTTGACAAATTGGAGAAGTTGGTCACCAAACCCTAACCACTCCACATGCCTATTTTTGCCAGCAAACCACTCTAGTTCAGCTCATTCATGCATCCAATTTGTCTATATAAAGGATTAAGAGAGAGAAAAAGTGATTTTGCTAGCCAATTTTATTCAATACTCAACCAAATCTCATTTTCTCTCAAACCAACGAAATTTATTGCTAAATCAGTCCCTTTATCAAGCCCCACGTTCACCATAATCCAATCACAAACAACTTGGAAGCTAAGAAATCAAAATCAAGGCATAAAGGTATAAAAACCCTAATTTTAGAAATCCTTTGATTTGATGTTAATTGATTTGTTAAATATGTGTAATAAGGAGTGTATTAATGTTCTGGGTTGTTAGATTCATGACCCATAACATCAAAGTGCTCAAAATCAAAGTTTTTCCAACTTTTAAAAAAACCGAAATTTGTTATTTTTAGGCAAATGTCAGGCCTTATATCTCTATGATTATTTAGTTTTTTTTGGGTGTTTGTAAGTTGTTATATGTAGTATGTAATGTGATCTTTAAGGTGCAAAAAGAATCAAGTTCATATCTGTTATAAATCGGAAGATATAAGCGGTCAAAACCCGTTGACCAAAACTGTGAAATGACCGAACCCAAAAATTTGTTTAGCAGTGTCCGTGTTCATGTTTGACCGGCCATATCATGATCATATTTTGATATTTTAGTGTTATGATGCTTTGTAGTTGTAGTAATACATGTTGTCTACACACTGGAAGTGATAGATCACAAAAACGTTACACGATCATCACGTTATAGGGGTCCAAAGTAGGCACCTCGAACTGTTCTTCGTGAAGAACAGCTCTGACAGCTACTTTGATGGCCAATATCTCCCAGATCTGTTGTTGTTAAGCCATGATGTTTGTTGGTAATTGTAGTGTTACATGAGTACTACAAGATGTATATGTTAGATCTCCTAGAAACATTTTGTACAGAAAGTTATTCATGGTCAAACCACCCCCCTAGCACACTGGTTTATGTTTCAGGAAATCCTCAAGAACACCTATAGCGACAGAAAGTGTCGCTATAGCCCTTTAGCGACAGTTTTATTAATAATTTTCAGAAATTAATTAATAAATAGAAAAAAAAAGTTTTTAATTATTAAAAATACAAAATAAATTATTAAAAATTATTATAAATTCTGAAAATTAGTTTTTAACTATTTTAAATATATTCTATAAATATTTAATATTTTTGGGAATATTAAAAGTAATTAATTTATTTAATTATAATATTAAATAAATTATTTTAAAATGATTTTAATATTTGAAAAATCATTTAAAATTATATTATGGTATAAGAAAATAATTTAAGTTATTTTTGATAACTTTTAATATTATGTGAAAATTTTCATTAATAAATTAATATTAATGATAATTATGTTATTTATTAAATGAATTAAATACATGAATTAAAAATTATTTTATTATATTAAAAATCATTTTAAATAATAATAAGGTATTTAAAAATATATTAAGTTATAAAATATAACTTTTAATATTTAAAGATAAATTTCATTAATTAATTATGATTAATGATAATAAAGTTATTTAATAATTATATTAAATAATTTAGTTTAAAAATAATTTTATTATTATAATAATCATTTTAAATAAAAATAAATTGTTTAAAGATATTTTAAGTTATAAAATATAACTTTTAATATTTAAAGGATAATTTCTTTAATAATTTAATATTAATGATTATTAAATTATTATTAATGATATTAAATTTATTTAATAATTATATTAAATAAATAGTTTAAAAATGGTTTTATTTATTTAAAAATCATTTAAAAAGGATATTAATGATTTAAAAATATTTTAAGTTATAATTAATGACTTTTAATATTTGGATAAATAGTTCATTAATATTTACATATTATTGGTAATTATTTAATGATGATTTTAAATGTTTTAAAAATCATTTAAGGGTATTATAAATACTTTAAAAATATTTTGAGTTAATATACATAACTTTAATATTTTGGAAATGGTTTCATTAATAGTTTAATATTAATTAAATATTAATGATAATAGAATTGTTTAATATTTAAATCATTTAATAATGATTCTGATATTTCAAAAATTATAATAAATGATAATAATTATTATAAGGCCATGAACAATAGTGCGACTGATGTTTAAGTTATCCAAATGGATATTGAACTACGGATTAGAGTCTTAGACTCGATATTTAACCGATAAAGCTGTTGGTAGACCGACATACATCAGAAATTGATCTGGACTTAGATAAATTGGTTAGTTAACTATTTATTTGTGATTCAATGGTTATTAAGGTTGTATGACAATGTAATTAGGAAGGTGTTGATGTTTGATTATGATTCAACGATTGTTGAACATGTGTGATAATGTGAATAAGGAATGTGCTGATTGCAATAAGCAGTGTTGTATGTACGTTATGTTGTACTAATCAGTAAAATGATCTGATTAATGATAGGTTGTGATAGAAAAGAGTAGATCTAAGTTGCGTAAGTGTAAGCAGTGCATCAGACAAGTATCCGAACTTTGCATTTTCTTTATGCAATGGACAGAAGTGAGAAGTTCAGAATTATTGTTATTATTGTACAGATTGTTAAATTTATATTATATACGCCCATTGATTATCAACATGTTAGTATATGATAATTCGAATATATATTCTATTCGTTAATTTCTAGAAATGATTATACAAGTGTCCCCACTTGGATAATCATTGTATTCAATCGCATGTTGATACACATTTGATATACATATATGTTGAATTATATTATGTTGAATAAAATAAGACCTTTATAATGAAAACCCGACAGGTATGAACATCCCGATAATGGAAAATTTTTATGCGCCCAAGGCGGATAGAGTGAACGATAACATCGTTCTTATACATGTAGTATTGATCAATACAGGGTACAATGGGGCTGATCACCCTCCGTGCCCGTAAGTCATGACGGTTTACAGATGAATTTCTGTTCAAACCTTTTCAAAAATGAAAACAATGTTCATAGTACGTCACAGAAACCTCATGTATAGTCAATACGTAGTTTCAAAAATTTGAAAGAGGGTTGTTATGTTATTATTATTGGTACAGATTACTTCACAACTACTGACTAGTTGTAGAAGAATATTATAAAGAAAACATTTAAATTCTTTCCGCCTATATATATATACAGGCCCGTTCAAAAGCAATCCGCTTAAATGACATTACTCCCTTAAAGAGCATTCCTATTTAAAGGCTCGCTCCGTGTTTTTTTAATAGGCTCGCTCCTTGGTTTTTCATTCTCTCCCCTCACGACTGAGCTCTCAAACTACTCCTCTTCACAAAATCGATTGCTGCAAAATCGAAGCCCTTGAAATCGATTATTGCAAAATCGAAGCAAAACTTCTCCACAGAAATCGAAGTCGAAGCCCTAGAATCGGAAGCCAGTCGCCGCCGAAGCTAAGCCATAGAAATCTCAGTTCCCTTCTCTCCGCCCGTTGTTTCGTCCCGCCGTCCAGCTCAGCCGCAGGTCTGTCTTCTATCAAAATATGTAATATTATATATATACACACATATACTCAAATTGTTCCTCTGTTCTTCTCATCATAGGGTTATTATTGAAGTATTCACTGAGATTTGGGAAACTCTGTGCCTCTCATAGCAATAATTCGTAACATTATGCTCTTCCCTTTTTTGCTTCAATATAAAGATTTAGTCTATTATGACCCGCACTCCATATGCAACATCTTTGTTGTATGGTAAAAGGGTATCATAATAACTGGAGACTATGTAATGGTGATAATGAATTTTTTTAGGAGAAAATTGGAGATAATTGGAGAATTTTGTTAAATTTATTTTTAACAGTTTTAACCATCCAAGTATTGTACAATGAATAAAGATAGTCATGAGAGGCAACTTGTGAAAATAGGAGAAAAAAGTATTGCGCTTGTAATGGGCATCTACTGCCCATTACTATAATCCCACTACACCTGAATTTTTTTTTTGGAGTGATTTGGATTTTGGGCATTCTGGGTTTGTTACAGTTTTCAAGAATTGATTTTGTTTGGGGGGGGGTGTTTGTGATTTATTGGGAATGGTTGGTTTATTGTGATTAAAGTTTGGTTTGTTATTGTGATGTATTTAGTTTGCTTATAACATAGAATCCTCAATTAGGCCAACAAACTAGCACTGAATTCTCGATTGTAATTTACTTGTTCCCTGAAAACATAAAATTGTTTGATTTCTTCAATTCTCGGGTCTTGCTACTTGCTAGAGAGAGCTATATGTATTAACTTTGGAATGTTGTTGTGTTAATTGACTGTTTTATATTTTCACTTTTGTTTTTATAATGACTAAAAATCTTTTATATACTCTTTGAAGGATGGTTGTTACTTTTTGTTTCCTAAAAAGAAGCTCATTAGATTTTGTTTGGTATTATCTTACAAATGTCCCTTGAACATTTAACTGATATACTAATTGAAGTAATAAGCTTGGTATTCTATTGTTGTTGCCTAGAGATTTGATTTGTGTTCCTCGTGCTGGTAAAGCAGTATTGGACCATTATCAGTGGTGGCATGATATTCATGAAAAATTGGATTTTTTTTTTCACAGGCGCTGAGACCTTTATTGTATATTTGAGCAGAAGATCTCTTTTAGCACACACTAGTTTCTCACATTGCTCAACGAGACACCTGTTTCTTCTCTGCCATATTATTCTCTAGACTTGCAAGGATATGTAGAAAACTTGTCCATATTACTGGAACTGTCACTAGCATTGGACCTTTTATTTTTATTCTTTTTATTAGATTTTCTACTAGTAAGATTTGGGTTTGGCTATAACTAGCCACACTTTAAGACATTCAGAAGCTTGGTTACATCTTGATGAAGTTGTTGACAATATGTGAATTATCAAAAGGTTAATAATGTTTTCCTCTGATTTTTTTTCCAGTGTTGATGAATTTAGAGCAGTGGTGGAGCGACACTTAGAAGTCGAGGTTACAGGTCTGGATAGTTATGGGTAGCCCGTCAAGGTTGATGCCTCAAGCTGGCAGGCCCAAATTTTACAGCATGAATGTGATCACTTAGACGGAACTCTTTACCTTGACAAGATGGTCCCAAGAACATTTAGGACTAGAGAGAATTTGGATCTACCTTTTGCTACTAGGTGCTCCAAGCTGGGTGTTCGCTAGTGTGTGGCCTTAACCAAACATTTCTTATCATTCTGTAATACAAAATAAGTCTGCAGAAAATCATCTATAGAGATGCTTCTGGCGGCTATTGACTTATTAGAAGTCAGGATCCCCTTTTTATATCATCATCCAGATTGGATTAGAAGATTTATATTATGTTGCCAATGATCAATTCATGTAGATTAACAATATTTGCTCGTGCAGATTGAATTTATTTTTGAGGTTTTTTTTTGGTTAAAGCAGCTGAACCATGTTGTATAGCTTGCGTTTATTATGTATTGTACTTGTACGCCATCTATCTATGCTCATTCTTTAATCCTACTTTTTCTGGTTCAATGGGTTATAGATGAAGATGTTTCTCATCTTCCAAAATTGGCTGCAAGTACAATGACATGCTCAACACAGAACACGATATCTGCAATACATATTTTGCCTGCTCACAGCCAGCTTATATACATAAAAGGTGCTTGACCATCTTTTAGATGGACTGAAGCACAGGGTTGGATGTCACTTTTTGCTCAATAAATTTTTCTTTACATGAGAAGCAAGGAGGGGGATATATTACACCTACAAGTACATCCTTTGGCTTCCAAACAAAATGACTAATATCTCCACAGTTCAATACGAGTTCAATATCTTCCAAATATAGTCTTTCACACGGTAGTCGTCACTGCAAGCAAATCTATAGCTTTCTCTATAGCTGAAGTTCCTCTGATATGAATGAATGATATATTCTCAACACGAAGAACTGAAGTCTGCAAGTTCCATTTTAAACGATGGATGTTAGACTTGTAGTAAAGCAACATAAAATCATAACTTTTTAAATCTATAGTTTCAAGTTCAACTATTTCTGTGACAAAATGTATGTTAGTGAAATAAAGATAATGGAATATTTAGACTAAAAAGTGTCAACATACTGCTGAATTAGCTGCCAGATTGTTACGTTAATCCTTAAGTCCTCAGAATTCAAGAGGTTTGGACTCAAAGTAAGATAATGAAACAATCAACTCAAAAAAATTACACCTACGAAGAACTAATATTTTTCATTAAATTCTAGCAATTCTCATGTTCATCCCCCTAAAAAAATAAGAATTAAACCAACACTTTCAACAGCATAAAGCAATTGTCCTTTGTCTTAATTATTATTATTCGTGTATTCATATTCTTTTCGTAAGAATTAAACCAACACTTTCAACAGCATTCATAAAATGTTTATAAACATACTACTGATGTGATGGAGAAAAAAAGTTTACTAAGAGTAACATCTTCACTTGTGCATACAAAGAAACAGGGTGGCAAAAGAGATGTAATGCTTGAAATGAAAGTCGAGTCTCTATCTAGTTTTTTACCAATTAACTGAAAGTGGCTTTTACACGAACTATAAAAGCACTATTCTTTTTCTCTTCTTCTTCTTCTTTTGTTTTTTCATTTCCCCTTTTGCTTTTATCTTCCTTTTGTGCTTATAACAGGGGAAAATAAAGCACTACGTACCACATGCACACAACTCTCGAATCAAGTAGAGTGCTTACGTCTAAACTCTAAAGCAAAATCCTTGGGTTTTTAAGCACTAAAAATGCAGGTTCCAGTCCAAATCAGTCACTTTTGTACGAATAAGTAAAAGGTCAAGTTTAATTTCAATTTAAAATTACTTCCATGTGTACAAAGCAGGATACGCACGGGTGATTTTCACGAGGCTCAGATTTATAGATAAGAAATTCCCCATTTTCACAAGTCGCCTCTCATGACTATCTTTATATTGAAGCAAAAAAGGGAAGAGCATAATGTTACAAATTATTGCTATGCGAGGTACAGAGTTTCCCAAATCTCAGTGAATTCTTCAATAATAACCCTATGATGAGAAGAACAGAGGAACAATTTGAGTATATGCGTGTATACATATAATATTACATATTTTGATAGAAGACAGACCTGCGGCTGAGCTAGAGCTAGACGGCGGGAGGAGACAACGGGCGAAGACAGCGGTGGAGAGAAAGGAACTGAGATTTCTAGGGCTTGGCTTCGACGGTGACGGGCTTCCGATTCTAGGTCTTCGACTTCGATTTCTGTGGAGAGTTTTGCTTCGATTTTGCAGTAATCGATTTCAAGGGCTTCGATTTTGCAGCAATCGATTTTGTGAAGGGGAGTAGTTTGAGAGCTCAGTCGTGAGGGGAGAGAATGAAAAACCAAGGAGCGAGCCTTTTAAAAAAACACGGAGCGAGCCTTTAAATAGGAATGCTCTTTAAGGGAGTAATGTCATTTAAGCGGATTGCTTTTGAACGGGCCTGTATATATATATATATATATATATATATATATATATATATATATATATATAATACTTGCTGGGCACTCAAATGCTCATCTTTGCTTAATTTAAATGTTTTTCAGCTAAGTGTGAAGAAACAGAAGGCTCATGCCAAAACAAGGGAAAGGGAAAGCTAACCAAATAAGATTTGTGGTACTGTTTGTAATAGTTTTAGATTATGAAGACTAAGATATATATATTTATATATGTTATGACATGTAATGAATGTTTAAAGGTTACGTACCTGGGAGAAAGACTCTGATGTATTTATAAATTTAAGTTTAAGTTTTATATTATTGTTAGTATTATTAGTAGTATTCCGCTCATAGAAATGGTATCGTGAAGTACCGAGTTCGGGTTTCAAGTATCCGGGTTCGGGGACTTTACAGGGACTTGCGGTATTAGCCACCAAAGGAACCTTTATGAAACTGTACATTTTCTCTCTAGTCTCTCTCTAAGAGCGGCTAGGGTTTTCAAGTTATGATCTAACCCTAAGTAGATGCTATATATCCTATATATAGTAGTTAAATGCAATTAATCAAAACCTAATTTTATAAAATCCGAATTTATATATATATATGACTTAATTAAGTCTTACTTAATTAATATACATATATACAAACTTTCCTTTTAATTTAAATTCGTGATTTAAATACTATTAATCATATTAATATATTTAAATCCTTAAAATTTAAATTTATTCCCTTTTAAATTACGTTCTATGTGTGTGACCCTATATGTTATTATCACGTTGGCAATAATTTTAAAATCATATTATAAAATTATAAACAGTGAGCGGCATCTAGTAATGCATCACTGTTACCCAAGTAATAATAAGATCGATGATTCGATGCAACCTTTTAGTGACCAATGTTTCAATGTAATTTAATCCTTTTAACCTTGATATCCTAGATTAAACTCGAGTCATGGAATGTGTCATACTCTTCATAATTTAATTTGAGTTTTCTTGATCAATGAGTAGACTATATGAAACAACTCACTATTTGAGCATGGCCATGCATTTCATAGTCCTACTCAATCAAGAGGCCTATGGATATCACCCCTAATAAATAGGAGGGTTAAATTCCATCCAGATCACTCATATTCCTCACACGATTCATGATGTACCCAATAATCACCTTTATAGTCAACCCTATTAGAGGTGACATTTGATGATATTAAAGTACATAAATTCCCGTATAGTAATATAGTGATTTCAGGTCAGAGGACCATTACATCATTGTCACTATGAGAATTGCTAATGACACTTCGCATAATGCTCCACATAGAATTCTCATAGTGAGTTTGTCCAGTTCATCGTTCTCTAATATGTACCTATGCATTGACTTAATATCTCATATATATTTATGACCAATGAGATTTGGTCATCAGTCAATCCACATACTAGTCTCAATGCATCATTGTTGTCCCATCAACAATGATACTCGACTAGGGACATTTAAGAATAATGATACTAATTATAATTATATAATTGTGACGCCCCCAAAATAGGTCCATTCCATCCAACCCATTCTGAGTCGCTAAATACATGGTACAGAAATAACTACAACTTTATTATTACAACATATAAACTGTGAGTTTAAATACAGATATTGTCGTCTAGACAATATCCACATGTAAATAAATCCCCATCATAATTATTGATACATTATTTTACAAAAATGGTGAGGACTACTAAACAACTCTCTCTAGAACCTTCATTCCATACCCCGACTAGTACTCGCTACATTCTCGCCTCCTGAGAAGAAAAATGGAATAAAAAGGAAAAGGGTGAGCTCAACTAGCCCAGTAAAGAATATTATGACTAAGATAATATACAACAAATTATCGTTAGTCTTCAACAGGGAAAAATCTAATAGAATACAATAGACAACTAGTTTTAAATCAACAACTGGAGCGGAAACAACAATTCATTAGAAGAGTTAAGTAGATAATGCAAACTACTATCTTCTATATATGAATTATTGCTTCGATAATAGAAAATATTGTGTAATGACAATTATTGAAATAACAGTAATATAAAATATCAATGCAATAACTATTGAATCAATAAAATAAAATACTGAACAGTATTAACGGTAACCATTATTGAGTAGTGCCTTCTTACGTAAGAATCAATAATTGGTGCAATACCGTATGCTACTGTGCAACAACGCGTATTCCAACAGTATTAACGGTAACAACTACGCCGTTATTTTTAAACAACTTATATTTGTCGTTTTCTTCATCCAATTGCTTTCCGTTATGGGGCCCACAAAAGACTGCGCCGTCGTATGAATATTCCCCGTCAGCAAGAATATTCCATGACCAAACGAATATTCCCCGACAACAATGAATATTTTATAACCACCTGCTTATTTAAAATATTTGCGCATTTTACCCATAACTAACCACAGTAATCAAATTCACCCTTACTATTTCAAAAAAAAATAAAGGAAATTCCTTTTTATTTAAAAATTTTCGGGGTCTTACAATAATCTCATGTTCAAGTCACATACTTTAAACTATATAATTTGTATCACTATTCTAAGGATTTTTTATATGTTAACATTTATATAACGCAGTAAATAAAACCATAATAAAATCATTCATTTATTCAATCAAATATAATATCAAAACGTTAAGCAATTATATCAAATAATTGGCCTATAGGGGATAAACTCTAACAAATAGTACCATATGAATAGTACCCATGAATAGTACCCCAACATGAAAAGATTAAAATTTAATAAGAAAGTTCAGACCAATATTCTAGTGAAATGATATTAGATGAAGCGCAAACCTTAAGGAATTTCTAATCATTTTAAGAATTATAGAGGCAATACTTACCATAGTAAGTTTAAATTTAGGAATATGAAATAAAATAATATCACTTACATAATATTGAGTATGAAATAAAATGATATTTCTTACGAGTATTGAAATAAAATAATATCCTTTACGAATATTGAAAGAAAATAATATCATTTACCTTAGTAGGAAAGTAGTTCTGACTGGAATAACGGAGATTATCCTGAGAAAATCTTGCACAAAAAGCTATACTCAAAATATTCTTATACTCAAAAGAAATACTCGCAATTTTACAGTAGGATTGTTTAAAATATTTGGTGTGTTTATGAAGGAGGCTACCTCCCCTTTTATAGTGCATCACAGAGGAAAAAAATAAACAGGTTTGCCTAATTT
Organism: Panax japonicus; assembly: GCA_020205505.1. Lineage (NCBI taxonomy): Eukaryota > Viridiplantae > Streptophyta > Magnoliopsida > Apiales > Araliaceae > Panax > Panax japonicus. The sequence continues at coordinate 19,206,109 of CM035106.1, forward strand.
TCTGCCTAACCTATCATTTCCATTGGTTGGGGCCCATAATTTTGAAACAAAAGAATTGCATTGCAGGAGATGGTAGGAAAGAATAAGTGCACGAACATGGTTTTGGAAAAAGGATTCAAAACCAAAATGATAACCTTCACTCCACTTTTATGCTAAAAAGTATATATTATAATAATAATATTACCATTTAAATTATAAAAAAAATTATATTATTATATTATCAAGTTATTGTAATATAATATTATAATAATATATTTGAATGAATATTTTATCGAAGAAGATAATTACCAAACTTTCAACAAATATTTCATGCTAAATTCCTTCATTTATATCAAAATTGAACCTATAGCCACCATATAATAATTATTAATAATTAATATTATAAGCTCACAATATTAACAACTAGGTCATTCCCAAGAAAGAGGGGGCTTTCCGATAAGGATTTATCCTTACTAGTGCGCAATTATATAACTAACCCCTTTCCTCGACAGAATTTTCTAGACATTGATCATTCTAACTAATAATATGAGTAATTGTGTCGTGTCAATTATTGATTTAATAATATAAAATATTAAGCAGATGATACTGTGACAATAATTGGATCAATAATATAAGAAACTATGCAACAACTACTGTGGCAATTATTGAATGAAACTGAGTGACTTCATACGTAAGAATCAATACTGCTTGCTACTGTGAAACCATGCGTATTAATGTAATTTTATCACATGGTATTTCAATAGTTAACGGTTAAAGTTTTGTCGTTATTTTTTATGAAAAGTTTATTTTTTTCTCTTTTTATATCCAACAGTTATTCTGTTATGTGGTCCACCAATGATTGTGTCGTCGTACGGATATTCCCTGACAAAAAGAATACTCCCTGACCAAACTAATATTTTATGACAACTTGCTTACTTTGTAAAATTTGCACATATCATCCACAAATATAACATTTATTAAATCAACACCTTACTATTCAAAATAATATTTAGAGAAAATTAAAACTTTATTCATAAAAAGTTGAGATCTTACAACCTCCCCTCCTTATGAAATTTCATCCTCGAAATTGATGTACATACCTGGTATGTCGAAGAGGTGAGGATACCTTGTTTTCATTTCAGATTCTAACTCCCAGGTCATTTCCTCAATATCGTGGTTTCTCCATAAAACTTTGACTTGAGGTATAACTGTTAGTTCCCCGAAGCACAATAGTTATCTAAAAGGGGGGTTGAATAGATAGTTTAAAAAATTTCTTTTTCAAAATACTTGTCAAATTTGTTAATAAATTAACCACAGCGGAATATAAGATTTGTTTGTTCCCCTTTAAGATAAACCAGGTTAATAGGTGATAAGCAGTTATAACAGATATAGCAGTTATAGTAAGAATATAAATGACATAGTGTTTTTAAGTGGTTTAGAGCACTCAAGGCTCCTAGTCCACTCTTCTACTCCTAGAGTAGAAAATCCACTAAGGATATCTTTACAATCTTTGAATCACTTAGATTCCTTCAAGACCAGCAGTCGTGGAACTTCTTAGTTCACTTAGAACTCTTTAAGTCCAGCAGACTTGGAATACACTTAATGAGATTTGAGTTCTTGGGTAGTGTTTTTCTCTTATAGTTAAGCATATATTCGAAAGAACTGAATAGCTGAGCAAGCTTTCTTTCTTGATCGTAGAGTTGAGTGTTGAGTGTTCTTCAGCTTTTGTTGTGTACTTGCTTGCTTGTTGCATCTGTGTCTGATTTGAATATAAAGGAGCCTATGAAAATATATCCGTTTGAAGACATCCGTTGAAGCATTAAGTGCATCAGACATTTCTGAGCACCGATGGTGACTTCCTAGAAATATGTTGTTCAGCCTTTTTACCCACTGATACAGCAGACTACTATCTCACCTAACACTTAAAAAGATGTTTTCAGTAGGCATGCAGTCCTTTCCTTAGCTTCTTTAATATGCATCTCCGATATATACTAAGGATGAGTGTTGGATCATTGGAATTCCCAAAAGCCTCAACGTCTATAATTCATTCCTCATTTGTTTTATCTTATTCTTAAACAAATGGACAAGGCTCTATGCTTCTGATGCTGACAGGAGATACACTACGATCATAATCGTGGTGTCTTGTCATATTTGTGCTTGACTCAGCCTGATAGAAGAGAGCACTATGATTTCTCTTAAGTATTGGTAGACTACTATCTGTACTCACTTATTTTTGCAGACTTTACACTTCCGAGAGTAGACTACGATTCTTAACTTGGCTCAACAAGCGCTTGGACCAATTCTACGATTCTGAGTGAGGCCCTCCAAAGAAGACTACGATTCTGTAGCAACTTTCTTATACTATACGATTCTACCTTGTCTTCTGCAATCCCTCGATTGGCTCGACAGACTGCGATTCTATTGATGCCTATCTATTACACCTCAAAATAGATCAACCTAACAACTTTGATCTTTTCATCTATACATTCATTTACATAGTGATAAACATTAAGCATAGATCAAGCCTAACAATATTTGATTTATCACTAAGTCCTTGTACATGTGTTCTTTAGAAGGACTTTACATATAAGCATTTTTATTTACTTTCAACATCAAATTTTAATATGCAATTCCCAACAATCTCCCCTTATTTGATATTGACATAACCAAGGATATTTGTATCATAATCATCAATTTCTAAATGCAGGATGTTAGAAAGTAAATATGACTTAGTGTTTTAGTGAGCAGCTGAAATCTCTAGAGAATAAGTATGAGTTTATTGATGTTGTAAAATAGATATTACATTATAGCATAGTTACATCAATAAGAAATAAATTTTAACTTATCTCTATCTTCCCTGCTTCTTGCTCCTTGGAGGATTGATATGCTCTGCAGCTCTCCTTCTCCTGCTGGCTTTATCTCTCCATGCAATATCTTCCATCTCGCTTTGACTTAGCCATTTTCCATGATCATGTCTGCTCATAAAGACAAGGTCTCCAATCGGCATATTTAAGCCTGTAGTGATTACTCCTTGTGACCTAGGAGATTGCCCTAGACTCTTTAGCGGTTGCACCATGAGAATTGGTTAGCGCTGTTGCTGATCAGTTTAATGAACCTGATAGTGAGGGTGTTTTGAGGGAGGACTCGTTAAAGATTGAGAAATTTGTTTTCATCTTCCTTTCTCTCCTTTCGCTTTATTCTCCCCTTTTATGTCAGCATCAAGGGTTCGAATGTCTTCTGACAGGCGATTCATGCCTTGCACAAGTTTATGGAGCTGATCTCTTGACTGAGCAATGTCTTCACATTTTCTTGAACCAGAGCATCAGTTTATGATTTATGTTTTTGTAGAATGGCCGAGACATTATCTGTTTATTACATCTGATTCATAGAATATGCTTGGAATTCAGTCATAGAAGATCGTAAGCTTGAGAGACTTTCCGCAATGAGCTTATTTTGAGTTTCCAAAGTCTGCTGAAGAAGGATAACTGCTTCCTTGTGCTTCCGGGTAGATTGAAAGTGAATTTGATCCCTTTCATTTATGTTTTGGATCATTTCCTTGATGATCTCCTGTAGCTTCTTTGTGAGCTCAAAACTTAGGTTTCTAGGAAAAGTATTGGCAACATCTATCAGGTGATTCAGCCGTGTATGAACAAGCAGATAGTGAGTTTCAAGATCTTCTTGAATATCCGTAGTCACTTTTTGTGATGCACTAGAAAACTCAGTTTTAGTGAGAAGATCTAAGAGAAGCTCGAGTATTTGTTAAGTGTTTGTAGGAGATGTTACTGTATTCTGGTCATGTAGATTTGAGAAAGCAAGAGCAAGATCGAAATAACTATTGTTTGAGGAGGAAGGAATGTTCGAAAGAGGTGTAGGTATGGAGGTTTGAGGTGTGGGATTAGAGGTTGTTGAAACTGGTAGAGCATGTAACTCTACGATTTGAGTGAGAGTAATGGTTGAAGATTGGGCTAATGTGAAGTTAGGTGTATTTGGTTCATCAGTTAAATAATGTTGGGATTCTATAACTGGAACTTGATTTTATGGGTGAAGAACTACTTCCAACCATCTTGGCAATTCATAAAATTGGTTGAAGTTTGACAGAGGACAGTGATTAACTCTGAAAGGGATGGGAATAGAGTGTACCTCACACTCAACTGCTAAAGAATGATGGTTAGTGATCAGCTTCTGGGCAAAAGTGAAGTTACTTGGGAATCCATGAGCTAGCACTGAGATTGTTGGATAAGCTTTGAAGGTCCAGAATATGTGATCCCAGGAGTTGAGAATTAGGGCTCTGTGATAGGACATCTGTTGGGTCTCTAACTTTTAGTTTTATTTTGATGATAACAATAATTAGTAAATAAATTAATTAAAAGGGTAGAATCCTCTCCATAGGATTTTTATTATAATTATTTTATTTATCTTATTTACTTTGACCAAAAATATTTTCTAAATCTTATCTAATTGATTTTTTTGATCTTAATTTTAAAAGTGTTAAAACAATTGGGTCATGCTTTTTGGGACAAAAATCATATGTTGATCATTAAATACTTGTTTGACCGAATTTGGAAAGAAGATGGAGATTTTGATTAAATCATTTTTGACATGTGGGTATTTTCTATTTATTCTCAAATTAATTGTATTTCAAAAATTATTTTAAGTTATTTCAAAAGAAGGCCAAAAAGAAATTACAAGAATAATTATTATATATATATATATATATATATATATATATATATATATATATATATATAGAGTCCGGATCCAGTCCGGGATCCCGGACTCTACTAAAATACGGACCTTTTTTTTTTTTTTTTTTTTGCTTTTTTTTTTTTGAAACAACAAAAAAAAAAAAAAAAAATTTATGGAATTGAAATTTTTCCATAATACAGTGTTTTGGGCGTGATTTGGATGCCTATAAAGAAATATGTCTGTACAGTCTGGGCAGACTGTACATACATTGGTTGGGGTAGGTGTTAAAAACACACCCAAAACACTTTATTTTGGAAAAATTTCAGTTCCATAAATTTTTTTTTTTTTTTTTAGTTGTTCTACAAAAAAAAAAAAAAAAAAAACAAAAAAAATCAGGTCCGGATTTTACTCCCGTCCGAGAGTCCGGACCTGATCTCCTTTGTATATATATATATATATATATATATATATATATTTATACCATATATTTATAAATATGTTTAAGATGTATATATATTAAAGTGCATTTAGTATGATGTATATATATATATATATATATATATATAATGCATGTATATATATAAGTCTTATATTATTTATATATATATATATATATATATATATATATATATATATATATATATATATATATCATGCATGCATGCACATATTATAACATATTATATATAAACTAAGCATGCATATGCATTTAACGTGTGTAGAAGAAACATATATATAGGCATATTAAATGAATTGGTGTCATTCTTTTTGGGACAAAGGTCTTATCAATTCATGCATTAATTACATGAACAAAAGCCTTATCAATTCACGTGTGTTTAGTATATATATATATATATATATATATATATATATATATATATATATATATATATATCCAAACCATGAATGCATTCTTTTTGAAAAGTAAATGTGCAGTATAATATAATATATATCTATCTAATAAAATATAAATAATTTTGAATTTTTCGCTCACTCAATAAATCATCTGGGCCGTCCAAAGTTTGAGATAAATCCCACCGTCCATACATCTATCTAATAAAATACATCTATCTATCTAATCTATCTAATAATGATTTTGAATTTCCCGCTCACTTAATAAATCATCTGGGTCGTTCTAAGTTTGAGATAAATCTCACTGCCCATACAGTGCCGGAGGCACGGGACCCAACTAGTATATATATATATATATATATATATATATATATATATATATATATATATATAATTCATCCATGCATGCATTATAATGAAAGTAGCATACATGTGTAAATATGCTGGCAAAATTTTGGGTCACAATTTTTGGAACTAAAACCACGTGAAGTGTGCTGTCATTAATTTTTGGCTTTAAACATGTGTTGGTCAAATTGTGCATTAAATGATAAGTGAATTGATTTTGGCCCAGGCGGAAATTGGAAATTCTTCCGAGTAAAATATTATGTCTCATCTAGACCTTTCAATTCAAAAATTGATCATCTGAACCGTGCATTAAAAATTAGATTTTTACAAATTACCATTTTGCCCCTGACTTCAAAATTCTATAAATAGGAAGTCTTTCTTTCATTTTCAATTTGTCAATTCACTTTCAAGAAAAGCTTACTTCTCTCCTACATACTCTCTCTCTAAGAAGCTTTCTCTTTCTCTTCTTATCAAAATTCTAATCATTTAATAAGAGAAAAATTGGTCTAAGCATATTGAGATAAGTTATTTGATTTATTTTATTTGAATCGTCTCTTGCTTATTTATATTTATAGATATAAGAATATACATTGTTATACACAATTCTATATATTTATATTTCATCTATTTATCAAATAAAATGATACTTAGGCGCCGCAAGGCTACGGAGATACACCTCTACAGAGAGAAATTCAAACCGTACGATTCCTCATAGTCTTCAGTAACCTTTTATTGATATTATTTATATAACTATCGTAAAATAGATACGACACTTGATAGCTCAAAACAACACTGAGATATTCCTCCAAAAAGGGGAATCATCCGAACTGGATTTGAGAATCGTAGTGATCTATTAAAAATATTTATATAAATATCAATTGTGAAAATATAAATTTTGTCGTACTTAGACGTCGCAAGGCTACAGAGATACACCTCTACAACGAGGAATTCGAACCGTACGATTCCTTATAGTACTAAGTGACATTATTTATAAAAGTTCACATAATAGATAAAATATCGTTATATATTATCTGAGTTAATCAAATATATTTGTTATATCAAGTATTGCTTAACTGATTTATTTATTATACTTGATATCTGTCATCACAAATATTTGATCATAAATTCATTTATTCATAAAATACTTGTTGCATAATATAAAAGTTATTTAAACTTTTATTTCACAAACTTAAGTGAATAAATCTATTTCAACGGAAGCATTTTTGAGCTAAAGCTAAAATCGACTTATTCGCTTATTCAAGAAGCACTTTTCACACAAAATATAAAAGTTATTTAAACTTTTATAACAGTGCATAATTTACATATTTACTTACACAAAAGCACTATTTGATCAAAGCATAAATTAATATCTGCTTACAAAGAAGCATAATTTCTCAAGTATAAAATTCTTTGAAATTTTATAAATATATTTGCTCTTTAATTTATATCTGCTTATTTGAGAAGCATCAATCTGTATTAAATTACATCTGTTTATTTAAGAAGCATCCATCTGTACTAAATTCTTATCTACTTATTTGAGAAGCAAATTGTTGTAAAATCATTTATAAAAAGAGAAAAGGTCAGAGTTAGTTTATTTTATGTACCTATGAGAAAGACGAGTAATTCTTCAACCAAGACTAGAGTCTTAGAGAGGTCAGTAGAAAGTTGGGTCTCTAGTGTACTTATGAGGTGAGGAAGAGGATGTTGTTTCAAGACCAGATCATAGAATAGAACTGAACTCAAAAGAAGTACAACTAAGCTTGAGGATGGAGCTGGGAGCTTGTTGTCCAAGATAGATTAGTTGAGAACAATTAAAAGTTTGTCTATAAAACTTTGTAAAGGCTTCTCCACCTGTTGAAGGAGTATTTATTACTGCTAGTAATAGGATCTCAAGTCCTAGAGAGGAATTTGAGACTGGACGTAGCAGCATACCCGGGATGTATATTGTGAACCACATAAATCTCTGTGCATTGTGTGATTGAATTTTTACTGTCTTGCATATTAATTTCTAACACTACAAATTAATTATCCAAAAATTCAAAAAGGCCTAAGATAATTTTTTAATTGGTAATAATCTATTCAACCCCCCCCCCTTCTAGATTATTATTGAACTTTTAACATCATTAGCAAGTAGGAGAATAACTAAATTATAGTTGACTCTCCTATATCCATCCTAGTCGACTACAATAATCTCAATTTTGTCATCATCTTCTTCTTCCTGGTCTTCATTTTCTTCATTTGAAACTTCCACCACATCAATCATCTCCTCATTTCTTCTCTATTCTTCTGTCCTCTCCACCTCTATAGCTTCAACCCTCTCCATTTCCATAATTTCAGAGGCTAAGATCTCTTGAGGAACTGAGGGAGGTTCATGATCATCTCTTTCCAGGTCCTCCTCAGCTGTAGCCTTCTCTGACATAGAGACTTCGCAAAGCTCCCCTCTCAACAAGAGTTGTATTCTCTTCAATGGCTTTGGACAACTCCTTTTTGGCAATTATTTTTATTTCTTCTTCCTTCAATGATTTCTCATTAATAAGTACATATTTCTTGACAAGCTTTCTCTTTGTCCTTCTGGGCTGAGCCATAGCCTTTGCACACTCTTCAGCTTCAGCTCTAACTATTTGTTCAGGTTGAGATACCATTGCAACATCCACCTCTGATGGGTTAGCAAGTCTAGACTCTACGATCGGTAGTGACTCTACGATCGAGATGAGTGAAGACTTATTTGATTCATTACTGCATTTTCCCTTCTTAAGCAGTTGAGAGATGGTGGATCTGTCTTCTTCCTCTTTAGTCTGCTACTTCTTCTTCTTCTTCTTCTTCATCTTCATTTCCTTCAAAATTTCAGTGCCCGAACTCTCTTGAGGTGCATCAGTGGTTGAGCCTTGAGCCTCTGTTGTTGCTTGAACATTTAATTTTCTCGTGCCCTTAATTTTTCTGATTAAAGCAATGGGTTACTTTTGATTTACTTCTTCTTCCTCGACTTCCTTTACATCTAACATATTTCCCGGTAGACTAGATATCTTTACTTCACCAGTCCTTCCACTGGATTCAGACATCATCCTCACATTTTCTGCATGGTTTCTTTTCCAGTTTTGAAACATCTGCTGGGTTATTCTTCTGTTGGGGTTGATGGGTTCTCCTTCCTTGTCTCCAATTTTGTCACCCAAAGCAGATTGAAAGATTATGCTTATGTACCTCCCATAGAGCATTTTTCCAGAGCTCTTTGTCTTCTTTGAGCTGAGCATCTACTTCCTGATCCAATCTATGAACAAAGCCCCATAGTTGAGTTGAATTATAAAACAGATTACTGTCATGAGTTTCAGTTGGACCTCGTTCATAAAATTTTGTCCAGAACTTTTACAGCATATGCATTTTCCAACAATGATAGCCGTAAATTCATAATTCTAGGGAAACTCTTTCTTCTTGTAGCCCTTGACACTCTGAGACTTCATATGGTGCATCTTCTTCAGACCTTCATGAAAGTCGATGACACTCATAGATTAGAGTCCCTTTGATTTAAAACTAGGGCTAGGTTTATATCTTCAGCTTTGAGTCTAATCTGCTCTCCCTTAACCTGTGTAGTGATGACGTCGTCTTCAAAGCCTCCATTGTTGTAGAATTCTTTCACCGGCTTAGGGTAAATCCTTGTGCTGCTGCTCAGAGCTTCTTCAAGACCAACTTTCTTCAGAAGAGTTAGAATCTTGTGGAAATGTGGGTCAGCTATTTTGAATTCATCAAGCAGAGTTGGTAACTAGATATAACGTTAGAAACAACCATTGATTGATGTGATTTTCTTGAACAGAGGTTGGTTGATCGTTCTGAAAGCTAGGGTTTCTTTTAAGAGAGGAATGAGCTTTTAAAATTCTGGTGTGAATTTTCAAAAAGCATTTTCAAACTATATTTGTAACTTCCCTCCTTACGATCTGCAGAGTGGGGCACGTGTCGAGTTTTATGGGACTCCACATTTTTAAGTAATGTGGAAAATACTGATCTGCCCTTAGCTCCCCCTGAGCTAGTGTATCCTTTGGGAAGACTACGACCATTGATGCTGCTCTATAATTGTTGAGCTCACTGCGAATTCTGCTCTATGATCATTATATGTCCTGGTTCTTGTGATGCATTCTAAATTAGCATTCCTTTTGGGTTAAGGTAGCTCAATAAGGGCCAACCTCTTAGAAAAAAACTAAGGGTCAGGTTTATCCCTGAGGCGCTTATCAGAAGAACTGCTTAGATTTGGTAGGAATGTTGTCATCATAATGGGCTTCCCTGCCATGTTGAGACTGCTCTACAATCGTGGTTTCTCTTTGTCATCACTATGATTTTAAAATATCCTTTTTATCTGCATGGTTAGCACCAACTAGAGCATAAATTTATGGTTGTATATTTAGCATACCTAACTCACTTATCAATTTATTAAATCTGGATTCATCTAAAGGTTTTATAAAGACATCAGTAAGTTAATTTTTAGTAGGAATGTATTGTAAAGATATAGTTCCATTTTGAATATGATCCCTAATAAAATGATGTTTTATTTCTATATGCTTAGTCCTAGAATGCATGACAAGATTATGTGTTATTGCTATGGCACATACGTTATCACAATGAACATGTATAGACTTGAAATCACCCATAGTCTGCTAGCTGGTTTTTCATCCATAAGATTTGAGCACAGCAGCTGCCAGTAGCAATGTATTCAGCTTCTGCTGTTGATGTAAATACTAAATTTTGTTTCTTGCTGAACCAGGAGACAAGTCTGTTTCCTAGCAACTGACAAGTACCACTGGTACTTTTTCTATCAATCGTTCCACCTACAAAATCCACATCTGTATACCTATCAGTTCAAAGGAGGATTACTTGGGATGCCAAAGTCCCAAGTGAGGTGTGCCTTTGAGATACCTTAGAATTCTCTTTATAGCAGTTAAGTGTGATTCTTTAGGATTAGCTTGAAATCTAGCACATATGCATGTTGCAAACATTATGTCTGGTCTACTGGCATTTAGACATAGAAGAGAGCCTATCTTACCTCTATATTGAGTAATGTCAATACTTTTACCTTTCTCATCTTTGTCAAGCTTAGTTGCTGGAGCAATTGGTGTTTTCATGGGAGAGGCTGATTCTATGCCATACTTCTTAAGTAAATTTTTAATGTAGTGCTTAGCTTGGTTAATGAAAATACCTTCATCAGTCTGCTTCACTTGCAGTCCAAGAAAGAAATTCAGCTAACCCATCATACTCATTTTGAACTTGCTCTTCATATGTGACGCCCCCAAAATAGGTATACAACACCCATTCTGAGTTGCCAAATACATGGTACAGAAACAACTACAACTTTATTAATACAATTGTCGTGTAAAATACGATAGCACATAAACTGTGAGTTTAAATACAAATATTGTCATCTAGACAATATCCACACTCAAATAAGTCCTCATTACAATTATTGATACATTATTTTACAAAAATAGTGAGGACTACTAAAACAACTTTCTAGAACCATCATTCCATACCCCGACTAATACTCGCTACATTCTCGCCTCCTGAGAAGAAAAATGGAACAAAAAGGAAAAGGGTGAGCTCAACTAGCCCAGTAAAGAATATTATAACTAAGATAATATAGAATAAATTATCGTTAGTCCTCAACAGGGCAAAATCTGATAAAATATAATAGATAACAATTTTTAAATCAATATTCGCAGCGGAAATAATAATTCATTGGAAGAATAAAATAGAGAATGAAATCTACTATCTTCTATGATTTTAAAGTCCATCATCAATTTTTTATCCTTGTAACATCAATCAATATACATTTTGAATCAATTAGTCATCTATGCACTACAGACCAAAGATATTAATCAGTCGGTCATGTTCATCTCAACACCTGTTCATCTTTGCACTACGGGCCAAAGATATTTATCAAAAAATCATTCATCTTTGCACTACAGGCCAAAGATATTCAGTAATATCATCATTTAGGACTAAGGATGATGAAAAATATTTTAAAGAAAACGAATACAATGAGACAGAAGAATAAATATTAAGGATTCGTACTTCGGTTTATCCATGTTCAAAAACACCCCATAATATACCATAGTAGAGTAAAATTCAAGAATGAAGACCAAAACATAGATACAATCAAAGATAGTACCCATAATAGACATTTTGGATAAAGAACGAAAATTTAATTTTTCTATGAATAGTGTCGTATTCGTGAATAGTACCGTATACGTGAATAGTAACGGTAGAAATTTCACAAGAAAAATTATACTAATATTTCGGCATATGATATTGAAAGAGATAATATAATTTATAAAAAAAAATAACATCCCTTACCTCAAAAGGATAGTACTTCTGACTGAAATACCGGATATAGTGCTGAAGTGAACTTGTATAGCAACACTCAAAGTATCAAAATACTCACAAGAATACGCTCGATAATATATAGAGAGAGAAAACTTTAGTTTCTGGTGTGATTTTCAATTCTAACCTAAGTATCCTATTTATAGGAAAATGCTTAGAACACCAAAGTAGAAAATTTAATAAAATATTATTATTTTTAATAAAAATTCCTACGCAAGCCTTAGAAATCTGATTTCAAAATTTTGCAACATCAAGTGGGGCCCACCAACATGAAAAACATGTTTAAATAATTTTTGTAACAAAATCAATTCAGACCCAATATTCCAGAACTTCAATAATTCATAATAAATAGTCATTTCATCAGAAAAATTCAAATCTTTTGTCCATTCCATAGGAATTCAATTCTTTATGGACCATTTTGCAGGCTATAATCAAATTTTAATCAAAAATGGGGTCCACCAACATGTTTAACATGTTTTTAGTATTTATTGTAACAAAAATACTTTTCCTACTCATTTATTCCTATATCACATATTTATTGTAAAATATTACCATTATTATATTATTGTAATATAATAATATATTTAAATGAATTATTTTATCAGAAAAGATAAAATATTAATTTTTAATAATTGTCACTTTTCTAAAAATTCCTCCATTTATATTCACATAAATAAATATTTTCCTTATCATATAAATCAATAATTAATTATTCAAAATAATATTACAGAATCACAATAATGACAACCAGGTCGTTCCCAGAAAATATGGGGCTTTTCAATAAGGATTTCTCCTTACTGGTGCGCAATTAGGTGACCAAACATCTTCTTAGACAGAATTTCCTTAGACATTGTCAATAATGATATCTAATAATATTATTCAAATAATATGAATTATTGATCTGATAATGGAAAATACTGTGTGGTGATAATTATTGAAACAACAACAATATAAAATATCAACGTAGCAATTATTGAGTCAATAAAATAAAATATTGAACAGTAATTACTGTAACAATTATTGAGTAGTGCGTTCTTACGTATGAATCAATAATTGGTGTAATATCGTGTGCTACTATGCAACACCGCGTATTACTGTGTTTTTAACCATCGGGTATTCCAACAGTGTTAACGGTAACAACTACGCCGTTATTTATAAAAAAAACTTATACTTGTCGTTTTCTTCATCCAATCGCTTTCCGTTATGTGGCCCACATAAGGCTGCGACATCGTTCGAATTTTCCCAGACAGTAAGAATATTCCACGACGAAACAAATATTTTCCGACAACAATGAATATTTTATAACCACTTGCTTATTTAAGATATTTGCGCATTTTATCCATAACTAACCACATTAATCAAATCAACCCTTACTATTTCAAAATAATAAATAGAGGAAATTCAATTTCATTTATAATAAGTTGGGGTCTTACAACCTCCCCTCCTTATGAAATTTTGTCCTCAAAATTGACGTACATACCTAGAGTTTCGAAAAGGTGAGGATACCTCGCTTTCATTTCCGTTTCCAACTCCCAGGTCATTTCCTCAATAGCATGGCTCCTCCACAAAACTTTGACATGTGGTATGACCTTTGTGCGTAGGACATGCTCCTTCCTATCCAAGATCTTGACAAGTACCTCCTCGTACGTTAAATCTTCGTCTATTTCATCTGGTTCTAACTCAATAACGTGGTTCGGGTCTTTCACATATTTATGAAGCACAGATATGTGAAAAATATTATGAACACGAGACATACTTGGAGGTAACGCGAGTCTATAGGCCATGTTTCCTACTCGGTCAAGAATCTGAAATGGACAAATAAATCGTGGAGCATCACGCTTTCCTCTTTTTCCAAACTTGTAACTCCCTTCCATGGATCTTCACACAATAATACATGATCCCCAATACTAAATTCCACGTCCTTTCAATGAAGATCCGCATAATTCTTTTGTCGATTCTATGTCGTTTGTATACGTTGTCGAATCATTTAGATCTTTTCTGTAATCATATGTACCAACTTTGGTCCCAACAATGTTGCTTCACCCACCTCATCCCAACATACTGGAGAGCGACACTTTCGTCCATACAATGCTACGAATGGAGCCCCACCTATACTTGCCTGATAACTATTATTGTAGGAAAATTCCACCAATGGTAAATACTTATCCCAACTTCCTTTGAAGTCTAGGACACAGAGTCTTAATAGATCTTAAAGAGTTTGAATAGTCCTCTCTGATTGTTCGTCCGTTTGAGGATGGTATGCCGAACTGAATTGTAAATTCGTGCCCATAGCTTTTTGCAAGCTAACCCAAAATCGTGAAGTGAATCTTGGGTCACGATCCAAAACTATGGATACTTGCATGCCATGCAATCTCACAATCTCATTTACGTATATACAAGCAAGACGTTCAAGGGAATAAGTCTCCCGTATCGGCAAGAAATGAGCAAACGTAGTTAATATATCAACAATAACCCAAATAGCATATATGCCTTGAGAAACCGTAGGAAGACCCGTAACGAAATCCATGGTAATGTGTTCCCACTTCTATTTCGGAATCTCAAGTGGTTGCAATGGACCCTTTGGCACTTGATTCTCTGCCTTTACACGTTGACAAGTTAAACACCTCGAGATAAACTTCACGATTTCTCTCTTCATATTGTTCCACCAAAATGTATGTTGAAGATCACGATACATTTTGGTACTTCCAAGATGGATTGCAAGCGGTGTATTGTGTGCCTCCATCATGATCTTGTATTTTAAATCAGAGTTGTTAGGAACACAAAGTCTAGAGTTGACTCGAAGTATTCCTTTTTTATCAATTCTTACTTCTGGGATAACACCTTCTTATACTTTTTTCTTCATAAGCATCAGCTCCGGGTCTGTGGCTTGAGCAACTTTAACTTTATCGATTAAAGTTGGTTCTATGCGTATACTTGACATCGTCGCATGGGTCCCCAAAGTCTTGAATTCTATCTTCATCTTTTGTAAATCATACAAAATGGGCCTTTGTGTTGACAACATCGCACTCGTTCCCGCATATGATCTTCTACTCAACGCGTCAGCTACCATGTTTGCTTTTCCAGGATGGTATTGAATGATATGGTCGTAATCTTTCAACAACTCGAGCCAACGTCAATGCCGCATATTTAGTTCCTTTTGGGTGAAGAAATATTTGAGGCTTTTATGGTCTGAATATATCTCCACTTTCTCCCCATATAGATAGTGTCTCTAAACTTTTAATGCAAAAATGACTGCTGCCTACTCTAGATCATGAATAGGATAATTCCTCTCATATTCTTTAAGTTTTCGCGAGGCATAGGCTATGACCTTCCCATGTTGCATGAGAACACATCCTAACCCTTTTCCCGAAACATCATTGTAGATAACAAATCCATCCGAACCAGATGGTATTGTCAGAACAGGTGCCAAAATGAGTCTCTTCTTAAGCTCTTAAAAACTCTTCTCGCATTCCTCGCTCCATACGAATTTTGTATCTTTCTGAGTTAGCTGAGTTAACGGAGTAGCAATTCGAGAAAATACTTCCACAAATCTTCGATAATAACCAACTAAACCTAGAAAGCTATGTACTTCGGTCACCGACTTCGGTTGCTCCCAACTTTGTATTGCTTTAATCTTTGCCAGGTCAACAGATACTCTATGTTTTGACACCACGTGCCCAAGGAATGCTACTTCCTCAAGCCAGAACTCGAATTTCTTCAACTTGGCATATAGCTTTTTTTCACGAAGCCTTTAAAGTGCCAGCTTCAAATGGTGCTCATAATCTTCACGACTTTTGGAATAGATGAGGATGTCATCAATAAAGACCACAACGAACTGATCCAAATATTCATTGAATACCTGGTTCATCATATCCATAAAAGTTTTAGGAGCATTAGTCAATCCGAAATACATGACTAAGAATTCATAATGCTCGTACCGAGTTCTGAAGGCAGTCTTCAGAATATCTTCAATTTTAATCTTCAGCTGATGATATCCAGAACGAAGATCATTCTTTAAAAAGAATTGTGCTCCTTACAACTGGTCAAGCAGGTCATCAATGCGAGGTAGCAGATACTTATTCTTGATGGTGACATGGTTCAATTCCCGGTAGTCAATACAAAGTCGCATACTCCCATCTTTCTTCTTTACGAATAAAACAGGAGCACCCCAAGGAGATGTACTAGGTAGAATGAAATCGATGTCCAACAATTCCTGTAGTTGGACCTTTAACTCCTAAAGTTCAATAAGAGCCATTCGATATGGGGTTTTAGAAATGGGCTTTGTACCAAGTTCAAGATCAATAAAGAATTTAACTTCACGTTCTGGGGGTAGACCAAAAAGTTCTTCAGGAAATACGTCAGGAAACTCACTAACAACAAAAATATTATTCAAATCTGACGTGTTTTCGTTCAAGTCCATGACATGGGCTAAGAAAGCTTGACATCTATTTTTTAATAAACGAATTGCTTTATAGTTTGATATGACAATGATTGAATTTAGTGGTTTGGTTGCTTAAATGCGCATAACAGGTTGGTTAGGAATATAAAAACTAACAACCTTACGAAAACAATCAATTTTGATATGATGAGTAGTTAACCAATCAATCCCTAAAATCACATCAAAAGCAAGTATCTTTAAAGAGATAAGATCAATAGGTAATGTGATGGTGCCAACTTGGATCAAACAACATTTATAAATAATGGATGTAATGAAAGTTTCTCCTAACGGAGTCTTTCCAGATAAGTAAAAGTCTAATTTCTCTGGAGTCAAGTTTAAACGTTGAGCACAAGCAGGAGAGATAAATGATTTGGTAGAACCAGTATCTAGTAAGGTATAAACTTCGCAAGAGTTTATGATTAGCTTACCCGTGATCACCTCGTTCGAGTTCCTCGCATTTTGGCCAGTCACGACAAACACTCTTCTAGGAACCGCTGACTTTGACTTTTCTGGGACAGTCTTTTGAGTCACCATCCCCACTGCACTTGGTTTCGCTACAATATAATCTCGAGCGATATGTCCTTCATTTATAAAATTATAACATACCTTAAACTATTGTGGACAGTTTGGGCTGATTTGTCCCTCTTTTCTATGGTTATAGAATACGACCGATGGTCGTTCTCCTCCCTTAAAAATAGTTGATGTTGGTGCTGACGTCTTCACATTGTCATTGTTGAATCTCCTCCTTTTGAAATTTCCACTTGACTCGCATCTCCTATTATCATGGCCACGATTACCACCAGAGTGGTTACCGTTTTTTTCTGTATTTTTCCCTCCCCGTTGGTTATCATTGTTCTGATGACTGCTGTCACTGGTATGACCCTGGTTGTGGTCCCTCGGTTGAACATACTCATTATCTCGCTCTAATAATTGAGCCTTGTTGACAACATCTGAATATAGAGAAAATTTATGAGAAATGAGATATTGACGTATGTCGGGTTTCAAACCTCTTAGAAACATCTGCGTCATACGTTCCTCATTCTCCACCAAATGAGGTGCAAACCTGGATAACTCCGCGAACTTCGCCTCGTACTGGGACACCGTCATGTTGTTCTATTCCAGTCTAATAAACTCCACCTCCTTCATATGACGAATACTTTCAGGAAAGTACTTGTCATTGAACAGTTTCTGAAATGTTTCCCAGGACATGTTGAGTGCGGCTGGCTGGGTACGCTTCACAGATTTCCACAAGTAATCTGCCTCACTACGGAACATAAAGCTGGCAAATGGAACCTTTTGTTCTTCCGTGCATCCCAAGACATCGAATATTTTGGTAATTTTCTTGACCCACGTTTCTGCCTTAATCGGATCCGGCTTTCCCCAGAATTCTAGTGGTCCCAACTCTTTGAAGTGCTTGGCTATGACAAACCACGCGTTGCTATCATTTTCACCCATATTTTGTACACGAGTCTCCCTCGTCTGATTTTGCATGAATTGCAAAAAGCTTCTAAACATCCCATCGTTCATCGTCTGATCAGTGGTGTTGTTTACAGGAGGAACATTGTTGTCCTGTTGCACGTTCTCCTGATTGGTGAGTAAAGGTGTCTCCACGGTCTCATTTACTCTATTGTTAACATTCTCAGTTGCCATTATTAATTACTGCCATAAAAAAGGGTTAATTAAAGAAATTAACATATCACATAACATCCCTATATTCTGACCAACCAACAAATAAGCTTGGGTAGGATACACTAGCGAAGGATTTATTCGTCTCTCCCCTCTTAGTTCTATTCCTTGATCTCCGTCGGAGAACATATCCCTAAGCTTTGATACAAACTTTGACGCCCCCAAAATAGGTATACAACACCCATTCTGAGTCGCCAAATACATGGTACAGAAACAACTACAACTTTATTAATACAATTGTCATGTAAAATACGACAACACATAAACTGTGAGTTTAAATACAAATATTATCATCTAGACAATATCCACACTCAAATAAGTCCTCATTACAATTATTGATACATTATTTTACAAAATTAGTGAGGACTAATAAAATAATTTTCTAGAACCATCATTCCATACCCCGACTAGTACTCGCTACATTCTCGCCTCCTGAGAAAAAAAATAGAACAAAAAGGAAAAGGGTGAGCTTAACTAGCATAGTAAAGAATATTATGACTAAGATAATATAGAACAAATTATCGTTAGTCCTCAACAGGGAAAAATCTTATAGAATATAATAGACAATAAGTTTTCAATCAATATTCATAATGAAAAAAATAATTCATTATAAGAGTTAAGTAGAGAATGAAATCTATTATCTTCTATGATTTTAAAGTCCATCATCAATATTTTATCCTTATAACATCAATCAATATACATCTTGAATCAAATAGTCATCTTTACACTACAGACCAAAGATATTAATCAGTCGGTCATGTTCATCTCAACACCTGTTCATCTTTGCATTACGGGCCAAAGATATTCATTAGGAAATCATTCATCTTTGCACTACAGGCCAAAGATATTCAGTAATATCATCATTTAGGACTGAGAATGATGAAAAATAATTTAAAGAAAATGAATCCAGTGAGACAAAAGAATAAATATTAAGGATTCGTACTTCCGTTTATCCATGTTCAAAAACACCCCATAATATACCATAGCGGAGTAAAATTCAAGAATGAAGACCAAAACATGGATACAATCAAAGATAGTACCCATAATAGACATCTTGGACAAAGAATGAAAATTTAATTTTTCTGTGAATAGTGTCATATTCGTGAATAGTGCCGTATATGTGAATAGTACTGTATACGTGAATAGTTACCCCGACACAAAAAGGTAGAAATTTCACAAGAAAAATTATACTAATATTTCGGCATAATAATATTGAAAGAGATAATATCATTTACGAAAAAAATAACATCACTTACCTCAAAATGACAGTACTTCTGACTGGAATACCGGATATAGTGCTGAAGGGAACTTGTATAACAACACTCAAAGTATCAAAATACTCATAAAAATACGCTTGATAATATAGAGAGAGAAAACTTTAGTTTCTGGTGTGATTTTTAATTCTAACCTGAGCATCCTATTTATAGGAAAATGCTTAGAGCACGAAAGTAGAAAATTTAATAAAATATTATTATTTTTAATAAAAATTCCTACGCACACCTTAGGAATTTGATTTCAGAATTTTGCAACATCAAGTGGGGCCCACCAACATGAAAAACATGTTTTAAACAATTTTTGTAACAAAATAAATTTAGACCCAATATTCCAGAACTTCAATAATTCATAATAAATAGTCATTTCATCAGAAAAAATCGAATCTTATGTCCATTCCATAGGAAATTCAATTCTCTAAAACTTTAAAAGTTTAAGTTTTTCCAAATTCCAAGCAGATGACCGAAATCCTCATACGGACGATTTTACAGGCTGTAATCAAATTTCAATCAAAAATAGAGTCCACCAACATGTTTAATATTTTTTTAGCTTTTATTGTAACAAAAATACTCTTCCTCCTTATTTATTCTTATATCACACATTCATTGTAAAATATTACCATTATTATATTATTGTAATATAATAATATATTAAAATGAATTATTTTATCAGAAAAGATAAAATATCAATTTTCAACAATTGTCACTTTTTTAAAAATTCCTTCATTTATGTCCACATAAATAAATATTTTCCTTAACATATAAATAAATAATTAATTATTCAAAATAATATTACAGAATCACAATAATGACAACCAAGTCGTTCCCAGGAAAGAGGGGGCTTTTCAATAAGGATTTCTCCTTACTAGCGCGCAATTAGGTGACCAAACCTCTCCTTAGTCAGAACTTCCTTAGACATTGTCAATAATGCTATCTAATAATATTATTCAAATAATATGAATTATTGATCTGATAATGGAAATACCGTGTAGTGACAATTATTGAAACAACAATAATATAAAATATCAACGTAATAATTATTGAATCAATAAAATATTGAACAATAATTATTGTAACAATTATTGAGTAGTGCATTCTTACGTAAGAATCAATAATTGGTGCAATACCGTGTGCTACTATGTAACACCGCGTATTACTATATTTTTAACCACTGGGTATTTCAACAGTGTTAACGGTAACAACTACGCCGTTATTTATAAAAAAAACTTATACTTGTCATTTTCTTCATCCAATCTCTTTCCGTTATGGGGCCCACACAAGGCTGCACCGTCGTATGAATTTTCCCCGACAGTAAGAATATTTCACGACCAAACGAATATTTCCCGATAACAATGAATATTTTATAACCACTTGCTTATTTAAGATATTTGCGTATTTTATCCATAACTAACCACATTAATCAAATCAATCCTTACTATTTCAAAATAATAAATAGAGGAAATTTAATTTCATTTATAATAAGTTGGGGTCTTACAGCATAAGCTTTGCAAATCTCTTGCATAGATTTTCATCTGTAGAACCAAAGATAATATCATCTACATATATTTGAACTAATAAGATTTTATTTTTGTGCTTCCTAAGAAATAATGTGGTATCTACTCTACCTCTAGTGAAACCATTTTCAATAAGAAAGTTAGTTAGTGTTTCATACCATGCTCTAGGTGCTTGTTTAAGTCCATATAAGGCTTTGTCGAATCTATAGACATAATTAGAGAGAGTTGGATTGATGAAACCTGTAGGTTTCTCCACATATATTTTTTCTTGAAGTTCACCATTCAAAAATGCACTCTTGACATCCATTTGGAAAACTTTGAACTTCATGTGGGCAGCAAAAGCAAGGAATATTCTGATGGCTTTTAATCTGGAAACATGTGAGAAGGTCTCGTCGTAGTCGATGCCTTCTTCTTGGGAATAACCTTTGGCCACTAGTCTTGCCTTGTTCCTTGTTATTACCCCATCTTCATTCATCTTGTTTCTGAAGACCCATTTGGTGCCAATAATTGGGTGGGTTCTTGGTCTTTCGACTAATCTCCAGACTTTGCTTCTTTCAAACTGATTCAGTTCCTCTTGCATAGCTTCTATCCAACTCGAGTCTTCCATAGCATCTTCTATCTTCTTGGGTTCCATTTGGGACAGAAAGCTTAGATAGAAACACTCATTCTGGGTGGAAGATCTCATTTTCACTTTTGCATTTGGGTCTCCAATGATCAGGTCTTGAGTGTGATCTCTTGTCCATCTGTTCCCTGTTGGAACATCTATTTTGGTGCCTTTTTGTCTGAATTCTTCGAGATCAACCTTTGTTTCTTGTTGTAGAGGTTCGTTGTCTGGTGTAGCTCTCTCTACGATCTCTTCTTTAGGCTCTACGATTTCATCTTATATGGCTACGATCGTGGTGTTGGGCTCGACCACCTCATTCGTAGTGCTTGAGTCATAGATTGCAGTGTCTTGAGGCATATATTTGTCTAAGTCTATTTCATCAAAGATGACATGAATCGAGAATTCAACAATTAGTGTCTTCTTGTTGAACACTCTATAGGTCTTATTGTGACGCCCCCAAATTCGGATCTCCATTTGGTCACTCGAATTCGGTTAATCACGTTCTCATGGTAAAACCATAATAACTAAAATAACACATACACAACGGAAAATCTACTTTAGAATAATATACAAAGATTTATTATAATTATTCCCCCAAGTCTCGCAACCTACGATGTTTAATAGATTACATAACAATATCAAATAAAGACTTATTACATAACCCTACTTTAGCTTAAACATAGTCTTGGTACAACATCATAGATTTTAAACATAAAGGGACAAGCTAGTCAGTAGCCTTGCCCTTGTCTGTTCCAGAGACACCTCCATGTTCCTCCTTAACTGAAAGGTTTTAAATAAGTAAGGATGAACACAAATTGCCCAGCAAGTAATATACAACAAGGGTGTAGGATATATATCATAAGGTTTGAAATATCGAAGTGTCATTTCTAGGATAGTTCAAAGTGTCAGAATAACATCAGGGATAAGAAATATCAATAATTCTTTGAATAAGAACGATAATTCAATATAAATCAACAGATATATATGAATTCAACGGCTATCAAGGTATCCAACTGAATAAACAACCTATACTGATCAGTCACTAAGGACTATTGAACTTCCACTAGAGTTACCAATATTAAACTGATAACCCAAAAATATCAAGTACTATAGATGATCAGTCTATAATACTTTACGTTATGCATAACACCACGGTAATATTTATTCATGTGTTGGGGTTTCCAACAACATACACTCCCCTTACCAAAAGGGTTGTCCAACTCAGTTTTCAAGATTTCTGCACCATTCAATTGGTTTGGACAATTTTAATAAACATGCATATAGTCTAGTCGAATCAAATGGCATCGACTCTTTCACAATATTCAAGGACAATACCAATTTCAACATGAATAATAGCTTTCACAAGGGTTTAACATACTAGCTCATTTGAACGAGAAAGTAATGTAACTTGTATTCAAAGGGATAAGCTTACGATATTTGTCAAATAAAATAATGCAAGGGTTTAGGATACTTGCACAACATAAATTTGAGTAAGCTTAGAGAAACTTGCCTTAAGCGTAGTTTATCCACGTTAATAAATCAACACTTTCGAATCCTGTTTATAACGCATTATATGTTCAAGATGTTAATTAGCTAACACAGTCTTTAATCAAGCTTGACATGATTCAAGTATGCACATACGATACAAAATCAGTTTATAAGTCATTATGAATCAAATACTTAGTTACTTTATAAACAAATCAAGAATGCTCAAGGTTAAGACCTCCTCTACTCATGGACTTTCCATTTCAATGCAACACCAACTTATCAACTAACCATCACACATATATATATATATATACATCAGTAGGTTTTAGATCACATTTAGCATCATAGGCATCATGCAAGTTGCTGTCCAAAAGTCAGAATTCACTAACTGTGATTCCAGACTGGCTCAGCTGCGCCATGGCTAAGCCTAGGTCCGGCGTAGCTGCGCCGTCGTCTGGCCAAGCCAAGATGCAGTTGTTGCCTTGTGGTTCATGTCCATCTTGCCCAAAACAGTCATACTTGATCTATTTGTCATGTTAAGGGTCTTTTCATCCTCCTCAAGTCAATCTAGGTTCCCTTCTAAATTAAACATTTCAACCATTTAAGGCCACTCAAGGTCATGAATTCACAAGGTCTAGCATGCTTGCTTTTTAAACATACAAGATAGTTATAAAACTCATATTGGGCATGCTTGTGTGTATTCATAATACATATGTGAAACTAACACCGCTTTAGTTGAAAATAGGCTTTGTTCATGCTTTTCTTGAAATGTGATACACATGCATGGTATATATATGTTTGTGCTACATGAGCGAGTCTAAGAGTGTCATCAAATATGATCACAAATGTAAGATTCTAGTCTTCATGGTGTCTTGACAATATTCACATTCAAAGCTTGCTAATAGGTTCAACATGCTCATGTTTCCTTACTAATCAAATAAACACAAGCTAAAGGTTTATTCATGCATTTCCAAGTCATACTCATATGCTTTCAAAGTTAGAATATAAACCATGTAGAAATCATGCATGTTAGCTCACTAGGCTAAGCTTCTTATTGAAAATATTTCTAACGTAAGGCTTAACAATTTTGATCATGCTCAAAGGACTACAACATGCTCATCTATGTGTAATATCAGTTATGTATAGCTTACTAGGTTCATAATTTGTAGAATATGATATTTACATAGTTTGTTTTCAAAACTTAAGGTTCAAATCTCCATGTAAACCATACGCCTTCGTTAATCATGCAAGTCTAGTCTAAACATGCTCACATTAGGCTAATGTATCTATATATACATCATACACATGCTTACATGTTAGCTTGAGTCAAAACAACTAGCTAATAATGATCAGATTTGAAAATAGATTGCTTAACTGAAATCAGCAACCGACGCAGCTGTGCTGCACCTCAATACAAATGTGGCGCAGCTGCGCCGTGCTTGGTTCAGGCGCAGAAGCAGTATGCTTCGACAGAACTCCAGCCCAACCTCAAAAATTATTCACCAATTCATTTCCAAACAATCATGTATCAGTTTAAACATGTTTATATGGTCATATAACAACTTTATAACCAATACTCAACCTCATTAACATATAATTTCATGAATTTAAGAATTTGGATTTCAAGACTCAAGACTCCATTTTTACAGAAACTGAAATTGGAAAGCTAGTAATGGAATTATACCTTTGTAATGTGAAAGAACTTGCTACTACTTGAACTCTTAAACTCTAAGGATGCTTGTATGCTCTTAATTCTCACTTAGCAATTCTCAACACTTGGAAAAATGGAAGGAGTGCTCATACTTATAGAACATCAAAAATCTAGACAATAACATTCTCCCCTAAATCAAACTCATGTGTTAAAGGATTGCATGGGGGTTAACAAGGAGTTTTTGTGATGCCCCCAAAATAGGTATACAACACCCATTCTAAGTCGCCAAATACATGGAACAGAAAGCAAACTACAACATCAATAATACAATTATCGTGAAAAATACGACAACACAAACTATGAGTTTAAATACAAATATTGTCCTCTAGATAATATCCACACTCAAATAAGTCCTCATTACAATTATTCATACACTATTTTACAGAAATAGTTAGGACTGCTAAAACATCTTTCTAGAACCATCACTCCATACCCCGACTAGATCCTGCTATGTTCTCACCTCCTGAGAAGAAAAATGGAATAAAAAGGAAAAGGGTGAGCTTAACTAGCCCAGTAAATAACATTATGACTAAGATAATATACAAAAAATTATCATTAGTCTTCAACAGGGAAAAATCTGATAGAATATAATAGACAACAAGTTTTAGATCAATATTCTGCAACGGAAACAGCAATCCATTAGAAGATTCACGTAGAGAATGAATTCTACTATCTTCTAAGATTTAAAAGTCCATCATCAATATTTTATCCCTATAACATTAATCAATATACATCTTTAATCAAATATTCATCTTTGCACTACAGGCCAAAGATATTCATTTGTATCACCAGTTGGTCATGTTCATCTCAACACCTGTTCATCTTTGCACTACGAGCCAAAGATATTCATCAGTTAATCATTCATCTTTGCACTATAGGCCAAAGATATTCAGTAATATCATCATTTAAGACTGAGGATGATGAAAAATATTTTAAAGAAAATGAATCCAGTGAGACAGAAGAACAAATATTAGGGATTCGTATAACAGTTTATCAAAGATCAATAATACTTCATAATAACCAATTGTGAAGCAGAATTCAAAAATAACGATCAAAACATGGATACAATCAAAGATAGTAGCCAACATAGACATCTTGGACAAAAAGGAAAATTTTTATTTTTTCGGTGAATAGTGTCGTATTCGTGAATAGTGCCGTATATGTGAATAGTAACCCCGACACAAAAATTTCCAAATTTGATTAAAAAGTTTACCAATATGTCGGCATAATGATATTGAAGGATATAATATCATTTAAGAAGAAAATAATATCCCTTACCTCAAAATAACGATAGAAAGTCGAAGGAAACTTGTACCGAACAGCAACTCTCAAAGTATTAAAATACTCACAAATATATGCTCGACAATATAGACAGAAAAAAAATTTGTTTCTGGTGTGATTTTCAATTCTAACCTAAGGGTTTATTTATAGGAAAATGTTAGAACGTCATAGGAGACTAAAATATTAAAATAATATTTTATTTATTTTTTTCTTTATGCATGCCAAGACCATGACTACCAAGGCATGCCAATTCCACATGCATATTCATCACCAACCAAAAAGTGGGTCCCACCCATAATTAAATAAAAATTATTTTATTTTTCAAAACTTCAGTAATTCATAGAAAATAGCCCGTTTATCAGAAAAATATGAATTTTATGTCCATTCTACCTGAAATTGAATTCTCTACAACTTTGTAGCTTTAAATTTTTCCAAATTTCAAACCGAAAATATCCGAAATCCATAAACGGGTGATTTTTAATACCTCCATTCTGATAAAATACTGATAAAATACCTCAGCATTAATTCCTTCATTTATAACCACATAAATAAATCCATAATTTATATCCACGTCAAATAAATATTTTCTTATCATATAAATCAATAATTAATTATTCACAAATAATATTACAGAATCACAATTATGACAACCAGGCAGTTCCCAGGAAAGAGGGGGCTTTCCAATAAGGATTTCTCCTTACTGGCGCGCAATTAGGTGACCAAACCTCTCCTTAGATAGAATTTTCTAGACATTGCCAATAATATTATCTAATAATAATATGAATTATTGATCTGATAATAGGAAATACTGTGCAGTGATAATTATTAAAACAACAATAATATAAACTATCAACGCAGCAATTATTGAATCAATAAAATAAAATATTGAACAGTAATTACTGTAACAATTATTGAGTAGTGCCTTCTTACGTGCGAATCAATAATTCAACAATAATGTGCAATACCGTGTGCTACTGTGCAACCACACATATTACTGTATTTTTAACCACCGGGTATTCCAATAGTGTTAACGGTAACAACTACGCTGTTATTTATAAAAACTCAAACTTTATCATTTTCTTCATCCGACAGTTATTCCGTTATGAGGCCCACAAATGACTGTGCCGTCGTACGGATATTCCCGACAAAAAGAATATTCCACGACCAAAAGAATATTCCCCGACAAAATGAATATTTTATAACCACTTGCTTATTTTGTAAAATTTGCACATTTCACCCATAACCAAAGCATTATATCAAATTAACACCTTATTAATTTAGAATAATGAATAGAGAAAATTCAATTTTATTTATAAAAAGCTGGGGTCTTACAGTTATTAGATGGTGGTTGGATTGCATTATGAGCACCACTCCCCTCATGATCATTGCCTAGCAAGCTTGGAAGAAAATGAAGAAAATAGGCTAGCCTTTTTGGAAATACACGTGAATGAGAAATGAGAGGTAAATGGGACAATCATTTTGGGACAATCCAATATTACTAGCATTCTTGTATACTCCTACACATTCTCACTCTTATGTTATATTTTAATATACATCTCAACCATATATTATAACTAAATGTCACAATATGCTTTAATATTTCAAGGTAGTAGATGTTATGCAACATACATATAATCCATGTACATTTTATCAAAATGATAGTTTACAATGTGTTCATGGTATATTATTTTAATACATACCCGCATACATATTGTCACATAGATAATGTATTTATAACATATAGTTCCAATATATTTAATTATAATGCCCATACAATATAGTTCTATAAGACTTAATATATAGCCACATAAATGTCACACTGCACCATATAGTATAGTTGTATATGCACATAACCGTCAATATAATATTGTTATATTACTAACCTACTTATTTATGTTAAATAAATAAATTATGCACTTTATTACTTAATTAACACCAATATTAATTAATCTAACCATTAATTAATATATTTATGGGTTTCCATAATCATTATTTATCTTTATAATATATTGCAAATAATAGTAATCATACATTATTAGTTAATTACTAAAAATTCAATCTTCTACCACAATCATCATCAATTAATTAATATAATCATTAATTAATCCTCATTATTAAATAATTAATCTACCACACATCAATTAACAACTAATAGTATACTACAACAACAATTAACAATTAATATTACTTAATTGCTCATCTTATAATTTCTTCACCGATTAACATTACTATTAGTATTTCCTATCACCATGCCACACAAGGCTTTCAACGAGTTTACCATAAACTCCACGTATTCTCAATTATTCAATTATTTAATATAATTGAGTTATCTCATTTCATAACACAAAAATGTTCATATTCAAATAAATATTCATTTTCATTAATATATTTATTTAATAATATGTGGAAATTCTCGGGTATTACACTTAATATTTGTGGCATATCCGAGAAAGATTTCTTCGTCTGACTTGGGTTGGAACTTATTCAGATATTATTTTCCATTGTTGAAAATGTAGCATGAATAGCCAAACACATAGAAGTAGCTGACATTTGGCTTTCTTCCTCTCCACAGCTCGTAGGGAGTTTTCTTTAACGTAGAGTGAACAAGAGACCTGTTCTGAGTGTAGAAAACAGTGTTGATGGCTTCTGCCCAAAAGTATTCAGGCAGATGATCTGTTGCTAGTAGAGTCCTTCCGGCTTCAATCAACGTTATGTTCTTTCTTTTAGCTACTCCGTTTTGCTGTGGAGTTCGTGGAGCTGAGAATTTGTGACTGATGACATTATCTGTGCAAAACTGATCCGTCTCAGAGAAGTCAAATTCTCTACCATGATCACTCTTTATAGCCTTGATTTTTTCCCCTTTTTCGTTCATCACCAGCTTGAACATCTTGATGAGTTGAGAGCTTATTTCATCTTTAGAGTTCAGAAAGAACACCCATGTAAATCTGGTGTAGTCATCCACTACAACCAATGAGTATCTCTTCCTTCCAAGGCTTATAGTTGGAATTGGCCCAAAAAGATGCATGTGAAGTAACTGTAGGGGCTTATCAATTGAGTTGATTGTTTTGCCTTTGAATGAACTTCTAGTTTGTTTTCCAAGCTGACAGGCATTGCATGGCCTTTCTTTGATGAAGTTGAGCTTGGGTAAACCTGTTACTAGATCTTTGGAGGTCAGTTTTGACATACTGTTGAAGTTGAGATGAGACAACCTTCTATACCATAGCCAACTCATTTCTTCTGAGGCTTTAGCAAGAAAGCATATTGTTTCGTCAGAACTCAGTTGACCAAGATTAACAGTGTAGACTTTCCCTTCTCTTGTTCTAGTCAGTTTTATAGAAGAGGTCTTTAGATCTCTAACTTGACACTGATTGTTGAGGAAGGTTACTTGATGACCCTTGTCGCAGAGTTAACTTATGCTCAGAAGATTATGCTTTAGCCCATCCACATAGGCTACTTTGTTGAATGTCACTGCACCATTCCCAACTGAACCATATCCTTTTGTTTTTCCAGAATTATTTTCTCCAAAGATAATTGTTGGACCCTCCTTTTCTGTGAAGTTAGACAAGAAAGCTTTGTTCCCAGTCATGTGTTATGAGCATACATTGTCCAGATACCAAGTTGTGATCGTGGAGGTCTATTTTTGCAGTGAGGTTAAACTCTTATTTTGGTACCCATACTTGCATGGGTCCTACCTTATTAGTGCCCTTGGGGACCCAAATCTGCTTGACTTTAGATTTAATATGCAGAGGATTATTGTTACATAATGCAGCCTTATTACCATTTTTATCACATACAAAACATCTAGTATGATGCATTTTTGTATGTGTGTGGATTCTTTCTCCATTTGGACTTATGTGGATTCTTGGTAGTCTTTCCTTTATATTGATTCTTCTTTTTCCATGTATCCTTGTGATTCATGATTTGTGATGAGTGAAACTTAACTCTACTATTTCTTCCTGGTTGGTTCGTGGAGTTGATTTTACTCGATTCAATGATCGAGGTTGGAGAGTAGTGACTAAGTTACTCTTTTCTTTTTTAAACCCTAGGCCAGAATGGGATCCGTTATGTCTTGGAACATAGATTGGATCAGAAGAGCAGGGATGGACAGGTTCTTCATTCTGCGAGGATTTCACAAATGTAATGCTTCTATTAAAATTTGAAACACTACTATTGTTAGTTTCCTTTAGCTTTTCCATTTATGGTGCTGAGGAAGATTCCCAAAAATCTAAACCTATTCTGTCAGATGCACTTCTCTAACTGGAGATCATGGAGTCCATGGATGAAAAAGATCTATTCCACGTTAAGATTGTCTTTTCTAGTTCCTCAATCTTAGAGGTTAGATTTGACACTCTTTGTGCGTTAATTTCATTGGTCTGTCTTAAGAGTTTATTCTCAGCCTCAAATTTAGAGAGAGATAGTACTTAGTAGAAATGTCTCCAGTTCTTCTTAAACTTTCTCTTTCTCTTTTTGAAGAAGAGAATAATCTTTAGATAGAACTCTAAACCACTTCATGTATTGATGCAGATCAGTTGTTATGCCATGTAGTGTAGTTCTTAAATCATCAATATCTACATCAGGAGAGTTAAAGTCGAATACCTCGTTGATACTTACTTCATGATGGTCAGTGCTTTTCTTGTACTTTGCATTTTTGGCCATTAGACACAGATTTGCTACTTGAGGTTCTTCATCATCTCCAAACTCAGGAGTTGTGTCGTTGTCTAAGTCACTCTATGATCTTCTGGCCACAAGACCTTTGTCTTTCTTCTGGAGCCTTTTGTTTCCTTTGAATTCTTTCTTTGGATTTGTTTTCCCCTTCAGCTTTTCTCTAAGAGGTTTGTTGTAGTTTTCAATAAAATAGTCGGGCTTCTTACAGTTGTAGCATAATTCGTTGATCTGCTCCAGGCTGTTGTTGTTGTTGAATCTCTTAGGTTTACTGCTTCTGCCTTTTCGCATGAACCTTTTGAGTCTTCTTACCAGCATTGCAATATCCTCATCATCATCTTCCTCAGAGTCAAAATCATTTTCAGCATGAGCTTTGGAGATGGTTTATGTTGCTTTGAGAGAAACGCATTTGTCCTTCTTTCTTCCTTCAGACGGAGTCTCTACTCGTTCGGTCAGCTCTAGTTCGTAGGTAAAAAGGTTGCCATAGAGTTGTTGAACTGTCATTTCATAGAGGTTCTTTAATTCTCTGAAGGAAATGGTTTTGGCATCCCACTTGCCCGGCAGTTCCCTCATAAACTTTATGATAAGAACTTTGTTTGGATAGATTTTTCCAAAAGCTCGAAGAGAGTTGAGCAGCACAGTGAATCTTTCATAAGTGGAAGTGACGTTTTCTCCTAAAACATGGGCGAACATCTCATATTGTTGAGGCAGAAGAGATTGCTTGTTTTCTCTGCATTCTTCTGTTCTTTCGTGCATAATGAGCAATGCTTCCCATACTTCCTTGGCAGTTTTTCTGTTGACCACATTCTCGAACAGATCATCTTTTAAGGACTGGAACAAAATGTTCTTGGCCTGTATCTAGTAGGACTTCTTTCTTCTCATTATCAATCCATTCTGATTTGATCTTGATCTGAACTTTATTTGGATCATCTGGAGTTGGTGAAAGCTTTGTTGGAACGTAGGGCCCATTCATAACAGTTTCAAATAGCTCTTCATCTATCGAATCCATGTAGGCTTGCATGCAAACTTTCTAGTTGAAAAATTTGTCTCTGTTGCACATTGGCGGCTTGATGCCTTCTCCAGTCTTGGACTCGCTTATCAGTTATGCCATTTGATCTACTCAAGCTTTGTAGGCTGATTGAGAGAACATGCTCTGATACCAATTGTTAGTTCTCAGTGGCACAATAGTTGTCTAGAAGGGCGGTTGAATAGATATTTGTAAAAAATTTCTTTTTCAAAATACTTGTCAAAATTGTTAATAAATTAACCACAGTGGAATATAAGATTTGTTTGTTCCCCTTTAAGATAAACCAAGTTAATAGGTGATAAGAAATTATAACAGATATAGCAGTTATAGCAAGAATATAAACGACACAGTTTTTTAAGTGGTTTAGAGCACTCAAGGCTCCTAGTCTACTCTTCTACTCCTCGAGTAGGAAATCCATTAAGGATACCTTTACAATCTTTGAATCACTTAGATGTCTTCAAGACCAGTAGTCTTGGAACTTCTTGGTTCACTTAGAACTCTTCAAGTCCAGTAGACTTGGAATACACTTGATGAGAGTTGAGTTCTTGGGTAGTGCTACTCAGTTGCTATTACGCATATGTTCGAAAGAACTGAGTAGATGAGCAAGCTTTCTTTCTTGATCATAGAGTTTAGCGTTGAGTGTTCTTCAGCTTTTGTTGTGTACTTGCTTGCTTGTTGCATCTGTGTTTGATTTGAATATAAAAGGACCTTTTGAAAATATGTGCGTTTGAAGGAATCCGTTGAAGCATTAAATGCATCAGACATTTTTAAACACCGATGGTGACTTCCTGGAAATATGTTGTTCAGCCGTCTGACCCACTAACACAGCAGACTGCTATCTCACCTAACACTTGAAAAGATATTTTCAGCAGGCATATAGTCCTTTCCTTAGCTTCTTTAATAAGCTTCTTTGATATATTGTGACGACCCCAGAATAGGTCCACACAACCCATTCAGGGTCGTCAAAATACACCGTACATGATTTAAATACAAACTTCATTTATACAACTATTCACTACAAAAAAAAGCTCTAACATCGACCAATAATATCAGCGACCGTACTTCTGGTCACATATACTATTATCAGTGACCGCCATTGAATATATTCGCTGGTTTATTTTAGCGACCGAATGCGGTCGCTAAGTGGTCTCTATTTCAATTTTACCGCCTAAAAATTGGCTGGAAATGTTGGCGCCCTATTTTTCTGCGACCTCTCACAAGCAGCGACCGCATACGATCGCTGATACTTCCACATCATTAAATATTCACGGTCACTAATGTTTTTAATCTATCAGGCACCTCGCTCGACAGTAGCTGAAGTAGAAGCAAAAAAAAAGAGGGAGAAAGAAAAGGGAGAAGGAGGAGAAGGCCATGCTGCCGTCGGAAGCCACCGTCGCCACCACTGCAACCGCCGCCCACCGCCGCCACCACTGCAACCGCCGCCCACCGCCGCCACCACTGCAACCGCCGCCCACCGCCTTCATGTATTAATTTCAATGAATAATGAATAATGTTTCAATATTGAATATGAATATGATTATACATGCATTAGATTGATATATATGAATTTGATTATGTTTGGGTAATAGGATTATGATTTTATTAGTACTTGAACTCGATTTGGGTAATATGATTATGTTTTGTTTATAAGTTTTGATTAGAGTAAAATTGATTTGGGTAATATGCAGTTTGGATAAATTGATTTTGTTAATTTATGTGGTTCAAATGTTTGAATGATTGAATGACTTGTTGTATGCTGAAATAAAAATTTGTGTTGTATATGAATGAGCTTATTATCGACATTTGGAATTGGGCCACATACTTGTTAACTTTCTTTGATTACTAGTTGTGCCCGTTTGTAAGGGAGGAGGTTAGTTATATAACTCCATTTAAATGCCTCTTGGGATAAACTTTTGTAAATTTCTTCTTTAATTTCTCTCTTAGATTAGGAACCCTAGATTAACTAGGAACTGAAGATTGAAGCTATTGATCATCAATGGGAGATCAGATTGGAAGCAAGAGAATGCAGATTTTTTTATCTCAATTCTAATTTTTCTTCTTATTCTATTTGTATCTTCTAATTCTTAATCAATTGTGGATGAAGGATTCTAGTTTATTTATGAATTAAAATCTTTTTTGAGATTACTATGGATCTTATTGTGTAATTTACTTTAATATGCTTCCTTGTTGGTCTTATTAGCTATATTTGGGTGGTCTATTATGATTTGCCCTTAATTGCTTAATTGTCTAGCTAACAATTACTGTGATAATCCATATGAACTCGAGAAACGATTTATGGGTTTAGATCTGATCATAATAGCATGTATTTATGTGTTCTATATGGCGTTGGAATTCATAATTTGTGCTTAGGATAGAGATATGTCGAAGCATTGCATGTAGTCTAATAAGAAGTTGCGCTTAAACCCTTTTTAATTGTAATTCACATAGAGATATAGTAAATTAGTTAATTAGGGTGTTCAATTTGATTCTATCTTCTGTGAATTTGATTTGATATGAGTATGGTGCATTGAGAGATGGTCATATTTTACTTTCGTGTTCTTGATTAACAATCCAGTATAATTAATTTGGCTTAGCAGGAAGTGTGTTGATTTAAATAAAGTAATAGGTGAAATTGTAATCTCAAGTCTTCAGTATCTTTTTTCATTCTAGGGGTAGTTAGTAATAGTTTATTTAAATATTTTAAATTAAATTATTAAATCATTCATTTAAATAAGATTAAATTAGTCATGGGTTAGTAATTGGTAATTCTTGTTAAACAATTCTTTGTGGGAACGATACTCAACTTATCATTATATTACTTGTTGATCACGTATAATTGCGTGCGAGTGTATCTAGAATTTACCCAACAATTTTTCATATCAGAGATGAGAAGCTTGGCTTAATTGCTCAAGTAACCATGACTGCAAATCGAATGTTTACGCTATATTGTCCAGGGCAGCTTCCCTTTGTTTTTTTTTGAGAAATTGAAGGATGTGGCATGGCTATGGCATTATCGCTATGGTCATCTAAACTTTGGTGGGCTTAAAACTTTACAACAGAAAAATATGGTCACTGGTCTTCCTCAAATTACAATTCCATCAGCAATTTGTGAAAGTTGTGTTGTTAGCAAATAACATCGCAATCCATTTCCACAAGGAAAATCTTGGAGAACAAAGAAAAAGTTGGAGTTAGTTCATTCCGACTTATGTGGCCCCATTAATTCATCTTCTAATGGAGGTAAAAGATACTTTATTACCTTCATTGATGATTATAGTTGGAAAATATGGGTTTATTTTTTGCAGGTGAAATCAGAAGCATTTGTTTCCTTTAAGACTTTCAAAGCACTTGTAGAGAAAGAAGTTGGTTGTCCTATAAAGTTTCTTCGCATAGATAGAGCTTTAGAATACAACTCAAATGAGTTTGAGGATTTCTGTGAAAGTCATGGAATCCAAAGGCAACTTATAGTAGCTTATACACCCCAACAAAATAGTATGTGTGAGAGAAAAAATCGAACAATCTTGAACATGGTGCGCAGCCTTTTGGCAAGGAGTGGTGTTCCAAGAAATTTTTGGCCCGAAGCTGTTAATTGGAGCATACATATTTTGAATAGAAGTCCCACTTTTGCTGTTAAAAATGTCACACCGGAGGTGGCGTGGAGTGGACGGAAATCAACAGTATATCGCTTTAGAATCTTTAGTTGCATTGCCTATGCTCATGTTCCTGACCAAAAAAGAAGGAAGTTGGATGAGAAGGGAAAAAAGTGCATCTTTCGTGGTGTTAGTGATCAATCAAAAGCATATAAACTTTACAATCCTGACACTAGGAAGATTGTGCTTAGTCATGATGTTATTTTTGATGAAAACCATAACTGGTTGTGGAATAATAATGGTGTTCAACAACAAGTCCCAATAGAATTTGATGAAGATGAAGTATGGCAACAGCCTATTGACTCTTTCCAACAACGAGCTCCTCAAAATAATCGAGTAGATACTCTTGAAGATGTGCAACAACTAGCTCCTCAAAATAGCCTAGTTGATGCTCTTGAAGATGTGCAACAACCAGCATCAGATGTAAGACCTCAACGCATTAGAAGAAGGCCTTGGTGGATGAAGGATTATAAGGTAACTGGAATTGACCAATCTGAAGATCCACTCACACACTTTGCCTTGTTTTCATATTGCGATCTTACATATTTTAAAGAGGCAGTGAAAGAATCCAAACGGAGAAAAGCGATGGATGAAGAAATAGCATCCATTGAGAGAAATAATACATGGGAGTTGACTGATATTCCACAAGGGCACAAGACGATTGGTGTTAAGTGGGTATACAAGACAAAATTGAAGGAAAATGGTGAAGTAGACAAGTACAAGGCTCACTTGGTGGTAAAAGGCTATAAGCAAGAATTCGGTGTGGATTACAAAGAAGTTTTTGCTCCTGTTGCACGACTTGACACAATCAGGATGGTGATCATTTTGGCAGCTCAAAATTCATGGCCTATTTTCCAATTGGATGTGAAATAAGCTTTCTTGCATGGTAACTTTGTGACGTCCCCAAAATAGGTATACAATACCCATTCTGAGTCGCCAAATATATGGTACAGAAACATCTACAACTTTATTAATACTATTGTCGTGCAAAATACGACAACACATAAACTGTGAGTTTAAATACAAATATTATCATCTAGACAATATTCACACTCAAATAAGTTCTCATTACAATTATTGATACATTATTTTACAAAAATAGTGAGGACTACTAAAATAACTTTCTAGAACCATCATTCCATACCCCGACTAGTACTCGCTACATTCTCGCCTCCTGAGAAGAAAAATGGAACAAAAGGAAAAGGGTGAGCTCACCTAGCCCAGTAAAGAACATTATGACTAAGATAATATAGAACAAATTATCGTTAGTCCTAAACAGAAAAAAATCTGATAGAATATAATAGACAATAAGTTTTAAATCAATATTCGTAGTGGAAATAATAATTTATTAGAAGAGTTAAGTAGAGAATGAAATCTAATATCGTCTATAATTTTAAAGTCCATCATCAATATTTTATCCCTGTAACATCAATCAATATACAACTTGAATCAAATAGTCATCTTTGCACTAAAGACCAAAGATATTAATCAATCGGTCATGTTCATCACAACACCTGTTCATCTTTGTACTATGGGCCAAAGATATTCATCAAGAAATCATTCGTGTTTGCATTACAGGCCAAAGATATTCAGTAATATCATCATTTAGGACTAAGGATGATGAAAAATATTTTAAAGAAAACGAATCTAGTGAGACAGAAGAATAAATATTAAGGATTCGTACTTCGGTTTATCCATGTTCAAAAACACCCCATAATATACCATAGTAGAGTAAAATTCAAGAATGAAGACCAAAACATGGATACAATCAAAGATAGTACCCATAATAGACATCTTGGATAAAAAAACAAAAATTTAATTTTTCTATGAATAGTATCGTATTCGTGAATAGTGTCGTATACGTGAATAGTACTGTATACGTGAATAGTTACCTCGACACAAAAAGGTTAAAATTTCACAAGAAAAATTATACTAATATTTTGGCATAATGATATTGAAAGAGATAATATCATTTACGAAAAATAATAATATCCCTTACCTCAAAAGGACAGTACTTCTAACTGGAATACCGGATATAGTGCTGAAGGGAACTTGTATAGCAACACTCAAAGTATCAAAATACTCACAAGAATACGCTCAATAATATAGAGAGAGAAAAAACTTTAATTTCTGGTGTGATTTTCAATTCTAACCTAAGCATCTTGTTTATAGAAAAATGCTTAGAGCACCAAAGCAGAAAATTTAATAAAATATTATTTTTTTAATAAAAATTCCTACGCAAACCTTAAAAATCTGATTTCAGAATTTTGCAACATCAAGTGAGGCCCACCAACATGAAAAACATGTTTTAAACAATTTTTATAACAAAATCAATTCAGACCCAATATTCCAGAACTTCAATAATTCATAATAAATAGCCATTTCATCAAAAAAATTTGAATCTTATGTCCATTCCATAGGAAATTCAATTCTCTACAACTTTGTAAGTATAAGTTTTTCCAAATTCCAAGTAAAAATTGACCGAAATCCTCATACGGACGATTTTGTAGGCTATAATCAAATTTCAGTCAAAAATGGGGTCCACCAATATGTTTAACATGTTTTTAGCATTTATTGCAACAAAAATACTCTTCCTCCTCATTTATTCCTATATCACACATACATTATAAAATATTACCATTATTATATTATTGTAATATAAATAATATATTTAAATGAATTATTTTATCAGAAAAGATAAAATATCAATTTTTAAGAATTATCACTTTTCTAAAAATTCCTCCATTTATATCCACAAAAATAAATATTTTCTTTATCATATAAATTAATAATTAATTATTCAAAATAATATTATAGAATCACAATAATGACAACCAGTTCGTTCCCAAGAAAGATGGGGCTTTTCAATAAGGATTTTTCCTTACTGGCGCGCAATTAGGTGACCAAACCTCTCCTTAGACAGAACTTCCTTAAAAATTGCAAATAATGATATCTAATAATATTATTCAAATAATATGAATTATTGATCTAATAATAGAAATACTGTGTAGTGACAATTATTGAAACAACAATAATATAAAATATCAACGTAGCAATTATTGAATCAATAAAATATTGAACAATAATTACTGTAATAATTATTGAGTAGTGCCTTCTTACGTAAGAATCAATAATTGGTGCAATACCGTGTGCTATTGTGCAACACCGCGTATTATTGTGTTTTTAACCATCGGGTATTCCAACAGTGTTAATGGTAACAACTACGCTGTTACTTATAAAAAAAACTTATACTTGTCGTTTTCTTCATCCAATCGCTTTCCGTTATGGGGCCCACACAAGGTTGCGTCGTCGTACGAATATTCCACGACCAAACAAATATTTTCCGACAACAATGAATATTTTATAACCACTTGCTTATTTAAGATATTTGCGCATTTTACCCATAACTAATCACATTAATCAAATCAACCCTTACTATTTCAAAATAATAAATAGAGGAAATTCAATTTCATTTATAATTAGTTGGGGTCTTACAACCTCCCCTCCTTATGAAATTTTGTCCTCGAAATTGACGTACGTACCTTATATTTCAAAAAGGTGAGGATACCTCGCTTTCATTTTTGTTTTCAACTCCCAGGTCATTTCCTCAATAGCATGGTTCCTCCACAAAACTTTGACTTGTGGTATGACCTTTGTGCGTAGGACATGTTCCTTCCTATCCAAGATCTTGACAGGTACCTCCTCGTACGTTAAATCTTCGGCTATTTTGTCTGGTTCTAACTCAATAATGTGGTTCGGGTCTTTCACATATTTACGAAGCACAGATATGTGAAAAACATTATGAACACGAGACATACTTGGAGGTAACGCGAGTCTATAGGACACATTTCCTACTCGGTCAAGAATCTGAAATGGACTAATAAATCTTGGATTGAGCTTTCTTCTTTTCCCAAATCTTGTTACTCCCTTCCATGGAGCAACACGCAACAATACATGATGTAACGCCCCCAAAATTAGGTATACATCACCCATCTTGAGTCGTCAGATACATAGTACAGAATTCAAATACAACTTACTAATACCACTGTCGTGTATAATACGACAAAATACAACTGTGAGTTTGAATACAATAATTGTCTACTAGAGATCATACAAACTCAAAAGGAGT
This sequence comes from Panax japonicus, assembly GCA_020205505.1. Taxonomy (NCBI): domain Eukaryota; kingdom Viridiplantae; phylum Streptophyta; class Magnoliopsida; order Apiales; family Araliaceae; genus Panax; species Panax japonicus. Next base: position 19,245,789 of record CM035106.1, read on the forward strand.
CCTCAATACAATTATTGTCACACTATTTAACAGAATAATGAGGACTACTAATACTATTCTCTGGTCCATCACTCCGTTCCCTGACTCGTCCCAGCTATATTCTCATTTCCTGAAGAGAACAGTGAAAGAAAGGGTGAGCTCAACTAGCCCAGTAAGAAATATTATGACTAAGATAATGCAAAAATAAATTATCATTAGCCTTCAACAGTGTTAAACTTATAAAATATAATAAACATCAAGTTTAACTGCAGCAGAATCAGCAATCCATTAAAAGAGTCAAGTAGAAAATAAAATCTACTATCTTTTATGATTTAAAAGGTTTTTCATCACTGTTATAGCTGAGACTCAGCTTAATAAATATTCCACATCATCGAATCACCCCTGCACTACGGCCAAGGATATTCTTTAGTATCACGACCACAATTATTCATGCACTACGGCCAAGAATATTTGTGTATTCATTAATGGTCATGATCATGCCAACAACTGTCCATCAATGCACTACGGGCCAATGAGGATTTTTAATTTTTACATCATTTGTAATATTACGGTCATGATTACACCGAATAATCCCTGGTCATAATCATACCAAGTTCATCTATGCACTACAGGCCACAAATGACTTTCAACAAAATATAAAAATGAGGATGATGACAATGATATAAGAATTCAATAAAACAAGTTCAAGAATTATTTTATCCATGAATTATTAACGTCCAAATTGTCAACACGATACTGTTTTGTGGTGTAAAATTCAAGAATGCTCAGAAGAATATTTTCATGAAAAGATACTGGATGAAGCGCAAATATCAAGGATATCCCACTAATTTCATGGAGTATAGAAGTCAAAGTTTTATCCAACTGAGTATAATAAAGAGTGGAATAACAAAAGAAATCACCATGCATGCGATAGACCGCACAGACAGGTTATTCTAGCAGAATAATAATAACGGAACCAGGTCAGGTGAAATTCACACCGACAGGATGTTCCAACAGAATAATAAATAACGGAACCAGGTCCGGCGTAAAACGCAAAGACAGGATAATCCAACAGAATAATAAAGAATGAAACCATGTCTGGCGTAAAACACAGACAAAATGTTCTAACAGAATAATAATAAAGACGGAACCAGGTCCGGCGTATAGCACAGACAGGATATTCCGACAGAAATATAAAGACAGAATAGTAAATGGATGTCACCAAGTATAGGGTATTCCGCGTATACAGGTTATTCCAACAGAATAATAATGAATGGAATAACATAAGGATTTCACCAAGTATAGGGTGTACCGTGTATACAGGTCATGTATAGGGTATGCCACTTTTACAGGTTATTCCAACAGAATAACAAAGAATGGAATAACATAAGTTCTCTTCAAGAAGAAAGAATAACACCCCTTACCTTATTGGGAGATTGAATACTGCAGTAGTGTAGTAACCGAGTACTCTTCTTCTTTCTCTCTTACTCTCTCTATACTTTCTCTCTCTATAGCTTGAACGAATTCGTGAAAAATAATGAAGCCCTAGGCCTCTATTTATAGAAGATTTATTACTATTTACGAAAGTATTTACTATTTACGAAGGTAATTACTATTGACGAAGGTAATTACTATTGACGAAGGTAATTACTATTTACGAAGGTAATTACTATTTACGAAGGTAATTACTATTTATGAAAGAAACTCTTAGATGATGACATATGGCCCCCCATAAATAATTAAACTTACCACAAACGTCTAATAATAGACTCTTTATATACATCAAGGATTGAATAAAAATTACCAGAAATCATTTTATTTTTAATCAACACATATTTAATCTTTCAACTATTATTAATCATTTATAACTTGTCGTCTCAATTATTGTTTAAATAATATAACATATTATACAGATGATACTGTGACAATAATTGAATCAATAATATAAGAGATATGATGCAGCAATTACTGTAGCAATAATTGAGTATAGCTGAGTGACTTCTCACGTAAGCATCAATAATCAAAACTGTGTGCTACTATGCAGCAACGCGTATTACTGTACTTTTACTACCGAGTAGTTCAACAGTTTTAACGGTAACACCTCCGCCGTTATTTTATAGAAAGATAATTTTGTCGTTTTCTAACTACGACAATATTTTTGTTGTGGGGTCCACCAATGATTGTGCCGTCGTACGAATATTCCCAGACAAAAAGAATATTCCCCGACCAAACGAATATTTTATAACAACTTGCGTACTTTGCAAAATTTATAAATATTACCCACAACTATAACATTATATCAAATTTATTCCATAATATTCAAAAATAATAATTATAAAAATTCATCTTTATTTATAAAAACTGGGGTCTTACACATGATCCCTAATACTAAATTCCACGTCCTTTCGATGAAGATTCGCATAATTCTTTTGTCGATTATGTGTCGTTTGTATATGTTATCGAATCATTTGGATCTTTTCTATAGTCATACGTACCAACTCTGGTCCCAACAATGTTGCTTCACCCACCTCATCCCAACATACTGGAGAGCGACACTTTCGTCCATACAATGCATCGAATGGAGCCACACCTATACTTGCCTGATAACTGTTGTTGTAGGAGAATTCCACAAATGGTAAATACTTATCCCAACTTCCTTTGAAGTCTAGGACACAGAGTCTTAATAGATCTTCAAAAGTTTGAATAGTCCTCTCTGATTGCCCGTCCATTTGAGGATGGTATGCCGAACTAAATCATAAATCCGTGCCCATAGCTTTTTGTAAGCTAACCCAAAATCGTAAAGTGAATCTTAAGTCACGATCTGAAACTATGGATACTGGCATGCCATGAAATCTTACAATCTCATTTATCTACATACAAATAAGACGTTCAAGGGAATAAGTCTCTCGTATCGGCAAGAATTGAGCAGACTTAGTTAATCTATAAATAATAGTCCAAATAGCATTTATGCCTTGAGAAACCATGGGAAGACCCGTAACGAAATCCATGGTAATGTGTTCCCACTTCCATTTCAAAATCTCAAGTGGTTTCAATGGACACTTTGGCACTTGATGCTCCGCCTTTACACGTTGACAAGTTAAACACCTCGAGAAAAACTTCATGATCTCTCTCTTCATATTGTTCCACCAAAATGTATGTCGAAGATCACGATACATTTTGGTACTTCTAGGATGGATTGCAAACGGTGTATTGTGTGCCTCTATCATGATCTTGTATTTTAAATCAGAGTTGTTAGGAACACAAAGTCTAGAGTTGACTCGAAGTATTCCTTTTTTATCAATTCTTACTTCTGGGATAACACCTTCTTATACTTTCTTCTTCATAAGCATCAGCTTCGGGTCTGTGGCTTGAGCAACTTTAACTTTATCGATTAAAGTTGGTTCTATGCGTATACTTGACATCGTCGCATGGGTCCCCGAAGTCTTGAATTGTATCTTCATCTTTTGTAAATCACACAAAATGGGCCTTTGTGTTGACAACATTGCACTCGTTCCCGCATATGATCTTCTACTCGACGCGTCAGCTACCATGTTTGCTTTTCCCAGATGGTATTGAATGATATGGTCGTAATCTTTCAACAACTCGAGCCAACGTCGATGCCGCATATTTAGTTCCTTTTGGGTGAAGAAATATTTGAGACTTTTATGGTCTGAATATATCTCCACTTTCTCCCCATATAGATAGTGTCTCCAAATTTTCAATGCAAAAACGACTGATGCCAACTCTAGATCATGAGTAGGATAATTCCTCTCATATTCTTTAAGTTGTCACGAGGCATAGGCTATGGTTGTCCCATGTTGCATGAGAACATATCCTAACCCTTTGCCCGAAGCATCACTATAGATAACAAATCCATCCGAACCAGACGGTATTGTCAGAACAGGTGCCAAAATGAGTCTCCTCTTAAGCTCTTAAAAACTCTTCTCGCATTCCTCGCTCCATACAAATTTTTTATCTTTCCGAGTTAGCTTAGTTAACGGAGTAGCAATTCGAGAAAAACCTTCCACAAATCTTCGATAATAACCAGCTAACCCTAGAAAGCTACGTACTTTGGTCACCGACTTCGGTTGCTCCCAACTTTGTATTGCTTCAATCTTCGCAAAGTCAACAGATACTCCATGTTTTGACACCATGTGCCCAAGGAATGCTACTTCCTCAAACCAAAACTCGTATTTCTTCAACTTGGCATATAGATTGTTTTCACGAAGCCTTTGAAGTACCAGCTTCAAATGGTGCTCATGATCTTCACAACTTTTGGAATAGATGAGGATGTTATCAATAAAGACAACAATAAACTGATACAAATATTCCTTGAATACCCGATTCATCATATCCATAAAAGCCGCAGGAGCCTTAGTCAATCCGAAAGACATAACTAAGAATTCATAATGCCCGTACCGAGTTTTGAAGGCAGTCTTCAGAATATCTTCAGTTTTAATCTTCAGCTGATGATATCTAGAACGAAGATCAATCTTTAAAAAGAATTGTGCTCCTTGCAACTGGTCAAACAGGTCATCAATGCGAGGAAGCGGATACCTATTCTTGATGGTGACATGGTTCAATTCCCGGTAGTCAATACAAAGTAGCATACTATCGTCATTCTTCTTTACGAATAAAACAGGAGCACCCCAAGGAGATGTACTAGGACGAATGAAACCAATGACCAACAACTCCAGTTGTTGGACCTTTAACTCCTGAAGTTCAATAGGAGCCATTCAATATGGGGTTTTACAAATGGGCTTTGTACCAGGTTCTAGATCAATAAAGAATTCAACTTCAGTTGTCGGTCTGTATTAAATCGTGGTATATGGATATATAAGTGGCTCATATAGAGTTTATAAAGAAATGAATTGACTAAATCCATCGTCAAACGAAATAAAAGATAACATAAATAAAACTATTACTTGTTGCATGTATATACTAATCAGGATAATTTATGTGTGTAGATGTCTGGAGAAAAAGGTCTGTTGTATGCCTATAACATGAAGAAGGATCAAACCCATATACCAGAGCTAATATCGCAGCCAATAGCTGAAATAGAAGCTCGCAATGAAACCAACTCGGATGAGGTGGTTATCGTGGAAAATGTAGCACCAGATCCGGAAATGGTGGAGCTGACAGATAGTGATTCAGATCCCAAAATTGAAGCCGGACAAGCATCAATGGAAGTACAGAATTTGAGGAACCAGATTTCTTCTTTGGAAAAGTTGTGGGAAATAGAGAAGCTGCTTAATAGTCAGTTACGTCAGGTATTAATAGAAACGATGGAAGGGCAGGATAAACTAAAAATTCAAATTGATCAGATGGGGGCTTCAAGCAACACTTCGTGTGCAGCTCCGAGAGATAAGGGAAAAAGAAAAATAGAAGACCATGATTTAGGAAGACCTAGTAAGAAGAAGTGGAAAAGAATATGTTATCTATGCGGCTATGAGGGACATACTACTCAGTATTGTCCTGATTATGAACGGGGAGCATGCTTTGTTTGTGGAAAGAAAGATCATCAGGCAAAGAATTGTCCAAGAAAAAGGGCTTATTAACTAGATATTATAGATTCCGTTGTGTAGGCGTGTTTAGTATAATATGTGTGCTTAATATGTCTGTGTGATGTAATATTCTAAAACTTTTGTGTTAATAAGGTTGTAAATCCCGATTCCTCTAATCACCAAGGGATGAATGATGTTTTAAGCAGTTATGCTATGCTATGTAAATTATCTATTAAAGTAATATGAATCTAAGTTTGAATTATGTTTAAAAAGTATAAACTCGTATGATAAGGTGTAGAATGTAAGTTAATTTATGGTTTTTACTTAATCAGAAAATGCCGCCAAGACGTCAAACTCGAAACCAGAGGGCAGAAGGATCTGTCAACAACGTTGAAGGACAGCAACCAGTAGACCCGATACATCATTTTGTGAATATGATAGCTCAGACCATGCAACAAGGAATACCAGTAGCAGGAAATCAGCCGGTTAATCACTTAGCAAATTTCAAAGATTTTAAAGTTGTAGGACCACCAGAATTTAAAGGTACAACTGATCCTGTAGAAGCTCAAACTTGGATTAAAGAAATTCAGAAGGCGTTTATGATAGCTAGAGTAGATGAGGGGCAGAAGACGGCTTTTGCCACCTATATGATGAAGGGTGAGGCGAATTTCTGGTGGGAAGCGAATCAGACGAGAGCGGGAGAGGGTATAGTGGCTTGGCAAAGGTTTAAAACTTTATTTTTTGAGAATTACTTTTCTACTAGTATGCAGGCTAGGATGGAGGTAAAAATTTTAGAGTTGAAACAAGGAGATATGTCAGTTGCGGATTACGCCGCTAAATTTAATGAGTTAGCTAGATTTGCTCCGCATCAAGTTGATACGGAGGCTAGGAAGGCGAGAAGGTTCGAGTTAGGATTAAAACCCTGGCTCTATAACAAGGTGGCAATGTTGCAAATTACAACATTTGCAGCACTTATGGAAAAGGCGATAATTGATGAGGAAGGGAGTGAGATCATGAGCCTCTATAACAAGGAGAGGAAGAACAAAAGTAAGGTTGAGGCAGCTGAGAAGGGGAAAATTAATAGTGCAAGTAAGGGAGGAAGCGAAAAGAGAAAAGTGAACTATTTTGAAAACGTACAGGTGAAGCAAGAGGGTGTGAAAAAGCAGGCAGTTCAATGCAAAACTTGTGGGAAGAACCATTCAGGTGTGTGTTTGAAGGGGAAACCTGTATGTTTCAAATGCGGGCAGGAGGGCCACATCTTTCCCAATTGCCCAAATCCTAGAAAATATAGTGGCTGTTTTGTTTGCGGTTCAATGGAACACAAGGTGAAGGAATGTCCGAAGAAGAGGGAAGAAACAGGTAGTGTGCATATTGGCAGGGGTAGTGGAACGTTAGCAATCACAGGACCAACAACATCCAGCAAGCCAACAAAGTCAACATCAAGAGTCTTCAACATGACGGTTCAAGACACGGTGGCAGCTAGCAACGCAATTCCTGGTATTATTCTAATCAATTTTATATTCTTATATATATGATTTATATATATATATAGTAAATTATTTTATAAATAGAGTTTGAAAGAGGAAATTGAGTTATTTTAAGAAAATTAAATCTCCGTTTAATCAGAAAGATCAGTTTGATCAGAAAAGATCAAGATCTACTTACGATGATTGTGTATCTTATGTGCCCGGTATGTGTAGATTTTTAAAGCGGTGATTCCGGGGACGGAATCTTTATAAGGGAGGGTGAATGTGACAACCCGATATTTTCTATATAAATAAATAAGAAATTTTATGTATAAATTTTTTTTTATATATATTAAGGATGAGGATTTATACAAGATATTGTGTATATGTATTTATGTGGTAAATATAAAATATATTTATTACATGAAAAATTGTAAATGATTTTATTTTAGAATCATTGTTTATTATCAAATATAATTTTATAATAATTAATTCCATATTGGAAAGGTTTTTATCAATTATTTTCTATGAAAATAAAATTAACTATTATTTAAATTATCTATGAAATGATTTTAGAATATTTATAAAAATTATTTTATTAAATGAAATTTGTTCAGATTATTAAGTTAATTAAGTTATTTATGAAGGGTAAACCAGATATAGAATCCAAACCCTAATTTCGGGTTTTTATCAGGGAATGAGAATAATAATATAATATTATTATTTGTTAGTATTATAAATATGTATGATTATGTGTGCAATGTTAATGTGTGAAACAATTTTATTATATTACGATCAAACCCTAATAATATTTTTACCAACCCTATTCTTGGTTTTGGATAAAGAATAATAATAATAACATTATGATATTTTAATATTTTAAGTGTTATAATATGAACTGCATGTACGAGAGCTGATAATAATTGATTAATTGTGTTATAATATTCGAAAACCCTAGTTTCACTGTATAAGATTTAATACTGTTATATATCTGTATTATATGATATAAATTATGTGTTACTTTAAGGAGTATTAAATTGGAGACATCAATTATAATTGTATTTTCTAATTATTAGAAACCCTAATTGTATTTTTAGAAATCCTAGTTAATTGATTTGATAAACCCTAATTGCTAAAATTAGCAAGGTTAAATATACTAGTGTTATTAAACCCTAATACTTTGTCCAAATTATTTTTGTTCCATTAAAATTATTAATAAAATGACTTAAATGCCCTTTTTACACATGTGCTAGAAGATGGAGTGTGAATCTTGCTATGATTTGGGTTGGTCACCAACTCTTGATATTTTGAAGATTTAAAGCAACATGTGGCAGCAATCTAAATCAGCAAATCATTCCTTAGCTCTAGTATATAAGATTAAAGAAAGAAAAAAATGCTCATTTTGCTATTTTGTTCAACAACACTCCACTTAGACTTTCTCTCTCTAAAACCAACGAAAATCAGTGTTATATTAGTCCCAAAATTCAGCCCCACGAAATCCCATATCAAATCAGTAGCTTAAAATCAAGATCAAACCAAGAAAGGTATAAAATTCAAGCTAGAAAATCTGTCCATAATTTGTTGTTAGATTTTGTGTTTAAGTGTTGTATTATGTTGGTTTTAATATCTAGTGATGATCTGGGTTGCTAGATGTTAGATCCATAACATCTAGAAGCTCAGAATTGAAGATCTACAAAATCCGGGAAAAGCTTGATTCTGTGGCCTGACAATGAATGTCAGTGGCCACAGATCCTTGCTCGATAATGTTTTGGGTTGTTTTTAAGTTGTTATTAGTAGCTTACAATGTTGTCTTTTATCTGCAAAAAGAAGCAAAGTCATATCTGTTATAGGTCAAAAGTTATTTAAGGTCAAAGTGCGTTGACCGAGCTTGACCGGCTGAGATCTGGGTAACCCAGAAATAGTTTTCAGCGTCTGACAATAAGTTTGTGGCTTCTGATCTTGCTGGTACTTGTTGTTTTGTTTGGTTTGTTAAAGCTAGGTTGTAGTCTAGTGTATTAACTATAGAATCATGCTTTTATATCGTTAAAACATTTCATATACTGGAATTGGTGGCTAGTCAAAATAGTAGGGAAGCTCATGTTCTGGGTTTTCTAGAAAACCCAGAAAAACCCATGAACACAGATTCTGTCAGTAGTTGACCGGCTTGTAACCGATTGATGTGTTGATGTTTTGTTTATTTTATGTAATGAATATGTAGTCCTACATGTTGTCTACACATTAAAGCTCTTAGGTCTCAAAAACAGTTAATATGTTGCAAGTTGCAAGTGATCAAAAGTGGTCAGTCGGTCTGTTCTTCAATTCTGGGAAATGAAGAACAGCCTCTGACAGTAAGTTTGGATGATTAAATCTGGTTGTTGTTATTTGATTTGTCCATGTTGATTGTTGTATCTTATAGTCTTGTAATTGTACTACTTAATCTGACCAAAACCGAGTCCAGAATCACAACACACACTGAGTTATTCACGGTCAAACATAGTCACTCGGTTCTGACATTGAAATTCTGGGTTTGTATGAAGAACATGAAGAACACCTATAGCGACGGTTCTGTCGCTATAGGGGGTCTTTAGCGACAGAAAATAATTATTTTTCCGAAAATAATTTAATAAATAGAAAAAAATAGTTTTTAATTATTAAAAATATAAAATAAATTATTAAAAATTATTTTAAATTCTGAAAATTAGTTTTTAATTATTTTAAATATATTTCATAAATATTTAATATTTTTGGAATATTAAAAGTATTTAATTTATTTAATTATAATATTAAATAAATTATTTAAAAATGATTTTAATATTTGAAAAATCATTTAAAATTTTATTATGATATAAGAAAATATTTTAAGTTATTTTTAATAACTTTTAATATTATTTGATAATTTTCATTAATAAATTAATATTAATGATAATTAAGTTATTTACTAAATGAATTTAATAATTAAATTAAAAATGATTTTATTTTTTTAAAAAATCATTTTAAATAATAATAAGGTATTTAAGAATATTTTAAGTTATAAAATATAAATTTTAATATTTAATGGTTAATTTAATTAATTAATGATTAATAATGATATTAAAGTTATTTAATAATTTTATTAAATAATTTGGTTTAAAAATGATTTTAATATTATAATAATCATTTTAAATGAAGATAAAGTGTTTAAAGATATTTTAAGTTATAAATTATAACTTTTAATATTTACAGGATAATTTCATAAATAATTTAATATTAATGATATATTAATGATATTAAATTTATTTAATTATTATATTAAATAAATAGTTTAAAAATGGTTTTATTTATTTAAAAATCATTTAAAAAGGATATAAGTGAATTAAAAATATTTTAAGTTGTAATTCATAACTTTTAATATTTGGATAATGATAAATTAATATTTTAATAGAATTGTTTGATATTTAAATCATTTAATAATGATTCTGATATTTCAAAAATTATGATAAATGGTAATAATTGTTTTAAAATTATTATGAGGTCATGAAAAATAGTGTGACTGTTGTTTAAGTTATCTATTTAAATATTTCGATACAGAATAGAGTCTTAGACTCGATTATTATATAATAAGGCTGTCGATAAGTCGGCATGTTTCAGAAATTGATCTGAACTTAGATAGGATTAACTTGTAAATTGTTTAATTGTGATATAATGGTCGTTAAGTTATGTGACAACGTGATTAGAAATGTGCTGACTGCTATATGCAGTATTATGTGTTATGATATAATGTTCTAATCGAATGATTGATTTGCTTAATGATAGGTTGTGATAAAAAGGGTAGAATTAAGTTAAGATTTTGTAAGCAGCGCATCAGGCAAGTACCCTACCTTTGCATTTTCTTTATGCATTGGATAAATGTAAGAATGTTTCAAAGTTATATTATTATTGTACAGATTTTAAAGTCTATATTATATACGCCCATTGATTATCAACATGTTAGTATATGATAATTCAGATATATATTCTGTTCGTTAATTTCTATAAATGATTATACAAGTGTCCCCACTTGAATAATTATAGTATTTAATCGCATGTTGATACCCCTTTGATATACATGTATGTTAAATTATAGATTATTGTTGGATAAGATAAAACCTTTGGCTTGGAACCCTGACAAATATGAACATCCCTTATCAGGGAAAACTTTTATGCGCCTAAGGCGAATCAAGTAAATGGTAACACCATTTTTGTAATGTAGTATTGATCAATGCAGGGCACAACGGGCTGATCACCCCCGTGTTCGTAAGTTATGACGGTTTACAGGTGAATATTCTGTTTAACCTTTTCAAAAATGAAAATAATGTTCATACTATGTCGCATAAAATCTTTATATAGTCTGTACGTAGTTTCAAAATTTTGAAATAGTTATGTAGTTATTATTGGTATAGATTACTTCACAACTTTTGCCTTGTTGTAGAAGAATAGTATATAGAAAACATTTAAATTCCTTCAGTATATATATATATATATATATATATATATATATATATATATATTGTTAATACTTGTTGGGCACTCAAATGCTCATCCTTGCTTAATTTAAATGTTTTCAGTTAAGAGCGAACAACCTGAAGGTTCTGTCAAAAACAAAGGGAAAGGGAATATAGTTGGTTGACTGCAGTTATTATTACTTGTAATAGTTAAGATTATGAAGACTATGATATATGTTTTATTATTAATATGACTGGTAATGTATGTTTAAAGGTTACGTACTTGGGAGATGAACTCTGATGAATAAGTATTGTAAAATGATTGTTTATATATTATTGTTATTATTATTAGTAGATTTTCGCTCATAGAAATGATATCGTGAAGTACCGAGTTCGGGTTTCAAGTATCCGAGTTCGGGGACTTTACATCAGTGGTGTTGTTTACAGGAGGAACATTGTCGTCCTATTGCACGTTCTCCTAATTGGTGAGTAAAGGTGTCTCCACGGTCTCATTTACTCCATTGTTAATATTCTCAGTTGTCATTCTCAACTACTGCCATAAAAAAAGGGTTAATTAAAGAAATTAACATATCACATAATATCCCTATATTTTGACCAACCAACAATAAGCTTAGGTAGGACACATGATAAGTGGATTTCATTTCCATGAATTATTGTCCATTTCACGCTTAATCGTTGCTATTTTCTTGTTTTCATGTTTGTTTCTATTTGTTTTGTGTTCTTTTATTTGTAGGGTGGTTGTTGTGGCATTTAACAAAGAATTGAAGTCATTTGGAGCATTTCTGGAAGTAAACATGAAGTTAGCAAAGTTAGTTTGCAGAATAGACCCCTATTGGGGCAGGCCCTTTTTGCCTTTGTACCCCCGCCGGGGCGTGGGGTCTTCAATAGCAACTAACAGAAAGGATGCCCGCTGGGGCGTGCCTGTTTTAGGCTTATATCCCAGCCGGGGCGGGGGGTCTCGACTGTTGAGTCTCCTGATGTGCTAAAAACACTGCTGGAACATGGTTTGTGGGCATTTGGATTGCAATTGAACTCTAATGAGCTTAGAACTTTGGCAAATATGTGTGTTGGATGTATATTACTCAACTAACAACGAATTAAACAGACAAGAAGGCATACTACAGAGATTAATTCCAGTTTTTCATAGCAAGCTTTGGAGGGAGATTTTGAAGAGATTTCCGTGACGATTGCAGATTTAGGCTACGTGAAGGGTGTTTTTCACAATTCTTCTTCTTAGCCTTTTATTTGTAATTGAAAGAATATTATCTTTGAATTATTCAGTTATTATTTCATTTATGATGAACTAATTCACTTTTTAGGCTTATGGTGGATCCTTAAGTGAAACGATGATTTTGTAAACTTTGATTTCATTTCAATAAGTTATTCTCCAGTTTATCTATATTAATTTGAGCTTAAATGTATGAATTGTATGATCAACAATTCTTTGTGGATTTGTATGGAATCGAGAGAGGATATTCGAATCTAGAGTTAGTTAACATAGCATATGTTCATGAATTTTTTGAATAGCAGAATCTTGATGAATGTTAAGGTAGAGATATGCTTGACATCGCATGTAATCGGATAGAGAACTTAATCTTAAACCTTCTTTGATTATAATTCACATAGAGATATAGTGAGTTAGTTGATTAAGGTGTTTAACTTGTTTCTATCTAATTTGTGGACATAAATTAATATGGTATTAGTGCATCGAGAGGTGGCTAATACTACATTCGTGTTCTTGATTAATAAACTGGGATAGTGAATTGAATTGGAATAAAAGTGTTGAAATTAGAGTAAAACTTAGGGTGAAATCATAAGTTTAATTCTCCATTAATTGTTTGAAATTCCAGATTTTGATATTTGTGATTGTTTTGTGATAGCTTATTTATTTATTGATTTAGTTTTTATAATTTTAATCATTAAGTTGGAAAGTTTAATAAAATTAGGATTAATAGGAAATTGGTAATTGTAAGGTTAAATTTCTTACTAATTTGTCCATGTGGGAATGATACTCTACTCATTACTATATTACTTGTTGACCACGTATAATTGCGTGTTGTGCGTATATAGATTTTACCCAACAAGTTTTTGGCGCCATTGTCGGGGATAAATTTAGTATAGATCTTAAAATTTTTACGATATCAGTTTAATTAATCCAGTTTTACTTAAATAATTTTATTTTTGTTTTGTTCCTCTTATTCCAGGTTTTTGAAGTGGTTTATGCAAACTCGGTCCAAAAATCCAGACTTGCTACCTTTTGAGGACAACATTGAGAAACGGTTCCAGAGGTTAAGTAAGTAGATCAAGGAAACGAGGCAAGACTTTGAAAATTCTGAGAAAGAAGGGGCAATGACAGCTGAAGATCAGAAAGCGCTAGGGACTTCGCCACACCCAAGGTGACTGAACTGCAGTCGAGCATCACCAGGCCCGCAATTGCTGAAAATACATTCGAATCAAGCCTGGGACGATTCAGATGATCCAGAATTCAGTTCAGTTTGGGGGATTGGCAAATGACGATCCGAATGAACATCTAGTCAACTTTCTGGAGATTTATGACACCTTTAGGTATAATGGGGTGTCAGATGATGCGGTGAGACTTCGCTTGTTCCCATTCACCTTATGGGATAAGGCAAAGAGTTGGTTACACTCTCTACCATCGGGATCGATAACTACGTCGGAAGACTTAGCTCAGAAATTCCTTACCAAATTTTTCCCACCGGTGAAAACTGCAAATATGAGGAATGAGATAACAATGTTTAAGCAGCAACACGGGGAGTCATTATATGAGGCATGGGAGAGATACAAAGAATTGCTCAGGAAGTGCCCGCATCATGGATTGCCTAAGTGGCTGCAAATGAATACATTCTATAACGGACTACATGGGAATCTCATGACCAGTATTGATGCAGCGTCGGGTGGAGCGTTCATGGCTAAGAGTTATGAGGAGGCCTATAATTTGATTGAGATGATGGCGGCTAACAACTACCAGTGGCCCACAACAAGAATGACACAGGCAAAGGCGGCTGGAGTGTTAGAAGTAGATGGGATGACAGCAATACAAGCACAAATTTTTGAGATGTCCAAGAAGTTGGATGCTATGACAGGGGCTCAGGTATAGCAGGTGGCGGTTGTGTGTGAATTGTACGCGGGTGACCATCCTACTGATCAGTGCGCAATCAATCCAGCGTCCGTGCAATTCGTAGGTAGCTACAACAGAGGTCCATATAATATGTACCAAAACACCTACAACCAGGGAAATAGGAATCACCCAAATTTCTTGTGGAGCAATAATCAGCAACATCAAGCTCCATGACCATCATATCCCCCGGGTTTTCAGAATCACCAACAACCGGATCAACATCAGGAAAGAAAATCAGATTTAGAAGAGTTGTTGTCAAAATACATAACTAGCAATGAGGCAGCAATGAAAAATCAAGCAATGGCCATCAAGAATCTGGAAAATCAGATGAGACAAATCGCCTTAGCATTGAATAACAGGCCACAAGGGACTCTACCGAGTGATACCGAGAGAAATCCGAAGGGAACCCACGAACAGTGTCAGACAATTACGTTGAGGAGTGGAAAACATCTCGTTGGTAAAGATGCAAAAAATTCAGTAAAGTGGTTGAAGGAAACAAGGGTGAGGATAAGCAACAACAAAGTTAGATGACAAGCCAGTTGTGTATCCTCCACAACCGTTTCAGCAGAGGGTCCAATAACAGAAATTAGATAAGCAGTTCGCAAAGTTTTTGGAAGTTTTTAAGAAACTTCATATTAACATCCCGTTCACAGAAGCCCTAGAGAAGATGCCGAGTTATGCGAAGTTCATGAAAGGGATTCTGTCAAGGAAAAAGAAATGGGAAGGTTTCGAAACAGTGGCATTAACTGAGGAATGTAGTGCGGTGTTACAGCAGAAGTTGCCACCAAAGTTGAAAGACCCGGGGAGTTTCACTATTCCATGCACAATCAGGAATATGTCATTTAATAAGTGTTTATGTGATTTGGGGGCGAGTGTGAACCTTATGTCATTATCAGTGTACACAGAATTGGGTTTTCCCGCACCAAAGCCTACGAATATTTTATTGCAGTTAGCAGATAGGTCAGTCATATATCCGTGAGGCATAGTAGAGGACATATTGGTTAAGGTGGATAAGTTTATATTCCCTGCGATTTTGAGGAGGACAAGAACATCCCGATTATCCTAGGGAGACCTTTCTTGGCTACGGGTAGGACGCTCATCGACGTACAAAAAGGAGAACTTACTATGAGGGTCCAAGATTAGGAAATCAAATTTAACGTGTTCAAGGTCATGAAATTCCCTACGAATGAAGAAGAATGTTTCAGCATGGATATAATTGAGCAGATAATTAGTGAAAATATGGGCAAAAGTTTGGTCAACAATCTATTGAAAACAACATTATTGGGGGATGAAGAGTTCGATGACCCAAAATTTATGGATTACTTGTAGATGTTAGACTCATTGCCACGAGTTAGCCGATTCAGAGCACCATTTGAACCATTTCACATGGAGGAGATAGCCACAAAAAAATTGAAACCGTCATTGGAGGAGCCACCAACTTTGAAACTTAAGCCGCTCCCTAAACACCTCAGGTATGCGTACTTAGGCAATTTAAATTCTTTACCTGTTATTATTTCTGCTGCACTTAACAATTTGCAGGAAGAAAAATTGCTAAGGGTGCTTAGGGAACATAAATCAGCGATAGGATAGACGATAGCGGATATCAAGGGAATCAGCCCTTCGTTTTTCATGCACAAGATTCTAATGGAAGATGATGCAAAACTGACGGTGGAGCAACAATGACGACTCAACCCAATCATGAAGGAAGTGGTAAAAAAGGAGATTCTGAAATTGTTGGATGTCAGTATCATCTACCCGATTTCCGACAATAAGTGGGTTAGTTCGGTTCAGTGTGTGCCGAAAAAGGGGGGAATGGTCGTGGTACAAAATGAGGATAACGAACTAATTCCGATAAGAACAGTGACAGGTTAGAGGGTTTGCATGGACTATAGGAAGTTGAATAAGGAAACCTAAAAAGATCATTTCCCGCTGCCCTTTATCGACCAAATGTTGGAGAGATTGGCGGGACATGAGTTCTACTGTTTATTGGATGGATACTCGGGTTATAATCAGATCATCATCGCTCCTAAGGATCAAGAGAAGACTACATTTACGTGCCCTTATGGCACATTCGCATTCTGGAGAATATCATTCAGCTTGTGCAATGCGCCTGCCACCTTCGTACGGTGTATGATGGCCATCTTCTCAGACATGATGGAGAAAAACGTGGAAGTCTTCATGGATGACTTTTCTGTCTATGGGGACAATTTTCATACTTTCCTAGGGAATTTGGTGATGGTGTTATAGAGATATAAAGACACAAACCTTATACCTAACTGGGAAAAATTCCACTTCATGGTTGAGGAGTGCATAATTTTGAGCCATAAGGTATCGGCTCAAAGATTGGAGGTTGACAAAGCTAAGCTAGAAACAATCGAGAAACTGCCTCCACCGAGCTCAGTAAAGGAAATTAGAAGTTTTCTGGGACATGCTGGGTTCTACAGGAGATTCATAAAGGACTTCTCTAAAATTGCAAAACATTTATGCAGTCTTTTAGAGAAGGATTCTGTTTTCAATTTTAATGAGGACTGTAAGTTGGCTTTGGAGTTGTAGAAGAAGAAGTTGACTACAGCCCCCGTGATCGTTGCATCGGATTGGAATATGCCTTTCGAGTTGATGTGTGATGCAAGCGACTATGCAGTTGGGGCTGTTTTAGGCCAACACCAACAGAAGGTATTTCACGCCATATATTACGCAAGCAAGACACTCACGGAGGCTTAAATGAATTACACAACTACGGAAAAGGAATTTCTTACAGTGGTGTATGCGTTTGACAAATTCAGGGCATACTTGATCAGGACTAAGGTGATAGTCTACACGGATCATTCGGCTATTCGGTACCTAATTACAAAAAAAGATGCTAAGCCGCGCCTTATCCGATGGATTCTCCTTCTACAAGAGTTTGATCTAGAAATAAAGGATAGAAAGGGGATGAAGAATCAAGTTGCCGATCATTTGTCTAGGCTGGAAAATCAAGAGAAACTGAAAGAGGACAAGTGTGAAATCAACGAATCATTCCCTGATAAGCAATTATTTGGAATAAATGCAGAATTTCCATGGTATGCGGATTATGAGAATTATCAAGTAGCAACGTTCTTCCACGTGATCTTACAAGGCAACAGAAAAAGAAGTTTCTTCATGACGTAAAATGGTACATGTGGGATGAACCTTATTTATTCAAGCAGTGTGCCGACAAGATGATTAGAAGGTGTGTGCCCTACAGTGAAGTGAAGAACATACTGCATGAGTGTCACTCATCTGCGTATGGCAGACATTATGGTAGTGAGAGGAAAGTAGCAAAGGCGCTGTAATCTGGGTTTTATTGGCCTACATTATTTAAGGATGCCCACCAGTTTGTCAAAACATGTGATCGATGTCAAAGGGTGGGCAACATTTCGAAAAGGAATGAGATGCCTCTACAAACAATTCTTGAAGTTGAAATTTTCGATGTATGGGCAACGATTTCATGGGGCCATTCCCTTCGTCACTTAACAATCAGTACATTCTACTTGCAGTGGATTACGTCTCAAAGTGGGTTGAAGCTGCAACACTCCCATCTAACGATGCCATGGTTGTAAGACCCCAAATTTTTTTTTTAATAAAATGGAATTTCCTCTATTTATTATTTTGAAATAGTAAGGGTTGATTTGATTAATGTGGTTAGTTATGGGTAAAATGTGCAAATTTTACAAAATAAGCAAGTGGTTATAAAATATTCATTGCTGTCGGGAAATATTCGTACGACGGCGCAGCTTTGTGTGGGCCCCGTAATGGAAAACGATTGGATGAAGAAAAAGACAAGTTTGAGTTTTTATAAATAACGGCGTAATGGTTACCATTAATACTGTTGGAATACCCGGTGGTTAAAATACAGTAATACACGATGTTGCACAGTAGCACACGATATTGAACCAATTATTGATTCTTACGTAAGAAGGCACTACTCAATAATTTTTACAGTAATTACTGTTTAATATTTTATTGATTCAATAATTGTTACGTTGATATTTTATATTATTGTTGTTTCAATAATTATCACTACACAGTATTTTTCATTATCAGCTAAATAATTCATATTATTTTAATAATATTATTAGATAGCATTATTGGCAATGTCTATAAAGTTCTATCTAAGGAGAGGTTTGGTCACCTAATTGCGTGCCAGTAAGGAGAAATCCTTATTGAAAAACCCCCTCTTTCCTGAAAACGGCTTGGTTGTCAGTATTGTGATTCTGTAATATTATTTGTGAATAATTAATTATTGATTTATATGATAAGAAAAATATTCATTTTATTTGGATATAGATGGAGAAAATTTTTAAACTGACAATTGTTGAAAATTGATATTTTATCTTTTCTGATAAAATAATTTATTTAAATATATTATTATATTATAATAATGGTGATATTTTTACAATGAATGTGTTATATATGAATAAATGAGGAGGAAGAGTATTTTTGTTACAAAAATGTTTAACACATATTTTGTGTGTTGGTGGACCCTATTTTTGGCTGAAATTTGATTATAGCCTGCAAAATCGTCCTTATATGGATTTCGGTTAATTTCTGTTTGGAATTTGGAAAAACTTTCTTCTGCAAAGTTGTAGAGAATTAAATTTCCTATGGAATGGTCATAAGATTTGAATTTTTTTGATAAAAGGGCTATTTATTATGAATTATTTAAGTTTAAATATTGGTGAGCCCCACATGTGTTGCAAAATATGTTGAAATTCAGATTTCAAATTGTGCATATAATATTTTTATAAATATTATTATTTTATTAAATTTTTTGCTTTGGTGTTCTAAGCATTTTTCTATAAATAAGGTGCTTAGGTTAGAATTGAAAATCACACCAGAAACTGAAATTTTCTCTCTCTATAATATCGAGCGTATTTTTGTGAGTATTTTGATACTTTGAGTGTTGCTATACGGTGCAAGTTCCTTTCAGCGTTATATCTAATATTCCAGCCAGAAGTACTATTCTTTTGAGGTAAGGGATGTTATTTTTTTTATAAATGATATTATTTCTTTCAATATCATTATGCCGGAATATTGATAAGATTTTTCTTGTGAAATTCTTATCTTTTTATTCACGAGTTACTATTCACGAGTTACTATTCACGAGTACTATTCACAAAGTATGATTATTTTTCTTGTGAAATTTCTATCTTTTAGTGTCAGAGTTACTATTCACGTATACGGTACTATTCATGTATACGACATTATTCACGAATACGACACTATTCATAGAAAAATTAATTTTCTTTTATGTGTCCAAGATTGTCTGTTATACCTATCTTTGATTGGATCTATGTTTTGATCTTTATTTTTGAATTCTGCTCCACAATAGTTTATTATGGAGTATTTTTGAACAAGGATAAACTGAAGTACGAATCCTTAATATTTATTCTTTTGTCTCACTAGATTCGTTTTCTTTAAAATATTTTCATCATCCTCAGTCCTAAATGATGATATTAATGAATATCTTTGGCCTGTAATGAAAAGATGAATGATTTCATGATGAATATCTTTGGCCCGTAGTGCAAAGATGAACAGGTGTTGAGATGAACATGACCAACTGATGAATATCTTTGGCCTGTAGTGCAAAGATGACTATTTGATTCAAGATGTATATTGATTGATGTTACAGGGATAAAATATCGATGATGGAGTTTTAAATTCATATATGATAGTAGATTTCATTCTTTACTTAAATCTTCTAATGAATTGTTGTTTCCGCTGCAGTTGTTGATCTAAAACTTGTTGTCTATTGTATTCTATTAGATTTTTCCATGTTGAGGACTAACAATAATTTTTTGTACATTATCTTAGTCATAATATTCTTTACTGGGCTAGTTGAGCTCACCTTTTTCCTTTTTGTTCCATTTTTTTTCTCAGGAGGCGAGAATATAGCGGGAACTAGTCGGGGTGTGGAGTGATGGTTCAAGATAGTTGTTTTAGTAGTCCTCACTATTCTATAAAATAGTTTATCAATAATTGTAATGAGGACTTTATTTGGGTGTGGATATTGTCTAGAAGATAATATTTGTATTTACACTCACAGCATAAGTGTTGTCGTATTTTGCATGACAATTGTAATAATGAAGTTGTAGTTGTTTCTGTACCATGTATTTGGTGACTCAGAATAGGTTGGGTGGATTGGACCTATTTTAGGGGCGTCATAGTTGGTATCAGAGCTTAGAGATATAGTCTCTGGCAGAGATCGGGGAATAGAACTAGGAGGGGAGAGGCAAGTAAATCCTTCGCTAGTATGTCCTACCTAAGCTTATTATTGGTTGGTCAGAGTATAGGGTTATTATGTTGCATGTCAATTTCTTTAATTAACCCTTATTTAAGAATGGCAACTGAGAATGTTAACAGTGGAGTGATCGTGGAAACACCTTTACTCACCAATCAGGAGAACGTACAACAGGAAGACAATGTTCCTCCTGTAAACAACACCACTGATCAGACGATGAACGATAGGATGTTTAGAAACTTTTTGCAGTTCATGCAAAATCAGACGAGGGAGACTCGTGTACAAAATACGGGTGGAAATTATAGCAACGCGCGGTTTATCATAGCCAAGCAGTTCAAAGAGTTGGGACCACCAGAATTCTGGGGAAAGCCAGATCCGATTAAGGCGGAGACATGGGTCAAGCAAATTACCAAGATATTCGATGTCTTGGGATGCACGGAGGAATAGAAAGTTCCATTCGCCACCTTTATGTTCCGTAATGAGGCAGATTACTGGTGGAAATTTATGAAGCGTACCCATCCAGTCGCAATTAGTATGTCTTGGGAAACATTTTAGAAACTGTTCAATGACAAGTATTTTCCTGAAAGTATTCGTCATATTAAGGAGGTAGAGTTTATTACACTGGAACAGAACAACATGACGGTGTCCCAGTACGAGGCGAAGTTCGCGGAGCTATCCAGGTTTACACCTCATTTAGTGGAGAATGAGGAACGTATGACGCGGATGTTTCTGAGAGGTTTAAAACCCAACATACGTCAATATCTCATTTCTCATAAATTTTCTCTATATTCAGATGTTGTGAATAGGGCTCAGTTATTGGAGCGCGATAATAAGTCAGCTCAACCGAAGAATAACGACCAACAATTCAATGATAATCGTACCGGCTACAACGGTCATCGGAACAATGATAACCATCGTGGAGGAAATTGTCATGCCAGAAATGGTAACCACTTCGGTGGTAATCATGGCCAAGATAATAGAAGAAATAATTCAAGTGGATATTTCAAGAAGAGAAGATTTAACGATAACGGGAAGACGTTGTCAGCAGCACCAGCACTAGCACCAACAAAAAATTCTAGGGGAGGAGAACGACCGCTAGTTAGATGTTACAGATGCGGAGAGGAGGGACACATAATTCCAAACTGTCCACAACAGTTCAAGGTATGTTATAGTTGTAGAAAAGACGGTCATATAGCTCAATTTTGTCCCGTAGTGAAATCCAGTCTAGATGGGACGGTGGCACCAAAGGCGGATACGGACAAAACAAAGTCGGCGATTTCAGGAAAAGCGTTTTTCGTGACTTCTCAAAAAGCGATTAACCCGAACGAAGTTAGCACGGGTTAGTTAATTATAAATTCTTGTGAAGTTTATACCTTATTAGATACCGATTCTACCCATTCATTTATCTCTCCTGCTTGTTCTCAACATTTAAACTTGACTCCGGAGAAATTATACTTTGACCTATTTGTGGAGACTCCGTTAAGAGAAACTTTCGTTACATCCACTGCTTATAAATCTTGTTTGATCCAAGTTGGCACCATCACATTACCTGTTGATCTTATCTCTTTAAAGATACTTGATTTTGATGTGATTTTAGGGATTGATTGGTTAACTACTCATCATGCCAAAATTGATTGCTTTTGTAAGGTTGTTAGTTTTCATATTCCTAAGCAACATGTTATTGGAATTCAAGCAACCAAACCATTGAAGTCAAACTCTTTCGTATCAAGCTATAAAGCCATTCGTTTATTGAAAAACGGATGTCAAGCTTTCTTAGCCCATGTTATGGACTTAAACAAAAATACGTCAGATTTGAATGATATTTTTGTTGTTAGTGAATTTCCTGACGTATTTCTTGAAGAATTTCCTGGCCTACTCCCAGAGCGTGATATTGAATTTTGTATCGACTTTGAACCCGGTACAAAACCCATTTCAAAAATCTCATGTCGAATAGCTCCTATTGAACTTCAGGAGTTAAAAATTCAACTATAGAATTTGGTACCCTAGCCTCTATCTGGTGACTTCCTTTGTAGAATGCACCGATGCCAGACTCTCCGTAGGGGATGCCATATTCGTGTGGTAGTAAACTGATAGGTGCCATTCTGATGTGCTATCCAAGATTGGGATATGAGTCACAGTTGAGAGCAACCTAAGCCAGTAATCGAAATACGTAGCTTTCTAGGCTTAGTTGGTTGTTATCGGAGATTCGTGGAAAGATTTTCTCAAATTGCTACTCCATTAACTCAGCTGACTCGTAGAGATACAAAATTTGAATGGAGCAAGGAATGTGGGAAGAGCTTCAAAGAACTCAAGAGGTGACTCATTTTGGCACATGTTCTGACCATACCATTCTGGAAAAGCGAACCTGGTAGCTAACGTGTTGAGTAGAAGATTGTATACAAGTACAAGTACGATATTGTCAAAGACCCATTTCGTATAACTTACAAATGATAGAGATAGAGTTAAAGACTCTAGGGACCCACGTGATGATATACGACTAGAATCGACTTTAATCGATAAAGTTAAAACCGCTTAAGCTACACACCGGAGCTGATGGATATAAAGAAGAAGGTATAAGAAGGCGTTATTCTAGAAGTAAGATTTGATGAAGAGAAGAAATCTCAACCTTCAATTTATTAGTCCATTTGAAATTCTCGATCGAATAGGAACAGTGGCCTATAGACTCGTTTTACCGCCAAGTATATCGCGTGTTCATAACTTTTTCACGTATCGATGTTACAAAAATATGTGAACAACCAGAACCATGTTATTGAGTTAGAATCAGACGAAATAGTCGAAGATTTAACGTACGAGGAGGTACCTGTCAAGATCTTGGATAGGAAGGAGCATGTCCTACGCACAAAGGTTATACCGCAAGTTAAAGTTTTGTGGAGGAACCATGGTATTGAAAAAATGACCTGGGAGTTGGAAACGGAAATGAAAGCGAGGTATCCTCACCTTTTCGAAACATCAGGTACGTACGTCAATTTCGAGGATGAAATTTCATAAGGAGGGGAGGTTGTAAGACCCCAAATTATTTTTTTTTATAAAATGGAATTTCCTCTGTTTATTATTTTGAAATAGTGAGGGTTGATTTAATTAATGTGGTTAGTTATGGGTAAAATATGCAAATTTTACAAAATAAGCAAGTGGTTATAAAATATTCATTGTTGTCGGGGAATATTCGTACGACGGCGCAACTTTGTGTGGGCCCCATAACGAAAAGCGATTGGATGAAGAAAACGACAAGTTTGAGTTTTTATAAATAACGGCGTAATGGTTACCGTTAATACTGTTGGAATACCTAGTGGTTAAAATACAGTAATACACGATGTTGCACAGTAGCACACGGTATTGAACCAATTATTGATTCTTACGTAAGAAGGCACTACTCAATAATTATTACAGTAATTACTGTTTAATATTTTATTGATTCAATAATTGCTATGTTGATATTTATATTATTGTTGTTTCAATAATTGTCACTACACAGTATTTTTCATTATCAGATCAATAATTCATATTATTTTAATAATATTATTAAATAGCATTATTGGCAATGTCTATAAAGTTTTGTCTAAGGAGAGGTTTGGTCACCTAATTGCGCACCAGTAAGGAGAAATTCTTATTGGAAAGCCCCCTCTTTCCTGGAAACGGCCTGGTTGTCAGTATTGTGATTCTGTAATATTATTTGTGAATAATTAATTATTGATTTATATGATAAGGAAAATATTCATTTTATGTGGATATAGATGGAGAAAATTTTTAAATTGACAATTGTTGAAAATTGATATTATATCTTTTATGATAAAATAATTTATTTAAATATATTATTATATTATAATAATATAATAATTATGATATTTTTACAATGATTGTGTGATATATGAATAAATGAGGAGGGAGAGTATTTTTGTTATAAAAAATGTTTAACATGTTTTATGTGTTGGTAGATCCTATTTTTGACTGAAATTTGATTATAGCCTGCAAAATCGTCCGTATGTGGATTTCGGTCAATTTCTGTTTGGAATTTGGAAAAATTTTCTTCTGCAAAGTTGTAGAGAATTAAATTTCCTATGGAATGGACATAAGATTTGAATTTTTTTTATAAAAGGGCTATTTATTATGAATTATTGAAGTTTCAGAATATTGGGTCTGAATTTATTTTATTGCATTAAATGATAAAAACATGTTTTGTGTGATTGGTGAGCCCCACATGTGTTGCAAAATATGTTGAAATTCAGATTTCAAATTATGCGTATAATATTTTTATAAATATTAATATTTTATTAAATTTTCTGCTTTGGTGTTCTAAGCATTTTCCTATAAATAGGGTGCTTATGTTAGAATTGAAAATCACACCAGAAACTGAAGTTTTCTTTCTCTATAATATCGAGCGTATTTTTGTGAGTATTTTGATACTTTGAGTGTTGCTATACGGTGCAAGTTCCTTTCAGCGTTATATCTGATATTCCAGCCAGAAGTATTATTCTTTTGAGGTAAGGGATGTTATTTTTTTATAAATGATATTATTTCTTTCAATATCATTATGCCGAAATATTGGTAAGATTTTTCTTGTGAAATTCTTATCTTTTTATGTCAGAGTTCCTATTCACGAGTTACTATTCACGAGTTACTATTCACGAGTACTATTCACGATGTATGATGATTTTTCTTGTGAAATTTCTATCTTTTAGTATTGGAGTTACTATTCACGCATACGGTACTATTCATGTATACGACACTATTCACGAATACGACATTATTCACAGAAAAATTAATTTTCTTTTATGTGCCCAAGATTGTCTGTTATACCTATCTTTGATTGGATCTATGTTTTAATCTTTATTTTTGAATTCTACTCCATAACAGTTTATTATGGAGTATTTTTGAACAGGGATAAACCGAAGTACGAATCCTTAATATTTATTCTTTTGTCTCACTAGATTCATTTTCTTTAAAATATTTTCATCATCCTCAGTCCTAAATGATGATATTACTGAATATCTTTGGCCTGTAGTGCAAAGATGAATGATTTCATGATGAATATCTTTGGCCCGTAGTGCAAAGATGAACAGGTGTTGAGATGAACATGACCAACTGATGAATATATTTGGCCTGTAGTGCAAAGATGACTATTTGATTCAAGATGTATATTGATTGATGTTACAGGGATAAAATATCGATGATAGACTTTTAAATTCATAGATGATAGTAGATTTCATTCTCTACTTAACTCTTCTAATGAATTATTATTTCCGCTGCAGTTGTTGATCTAAAACTTGTTGTCATTTGTATTCTATCATATTTTTGCCTGTTGAGGATTAACGATAATTTGTTGTACATTATCTTAGTCATAATATTCTTTACTGGGCTAGTTGAGCTCACCTTTTTCCTTTTTGTTCCATTTTTCTTCTCAGGATACGAGAATATAGCGGGAACTAGTCATGGTGTGGAGTGATGGTTCAAGATAGTTGTTTTAGTAGTCCGCACTATTCTGTAAAATAGTGTATCAATATTTGTAATGAGGACTTTATTTGGATGTGGATATTCTCTAGAAGATAATATTTGTATTTACACTCACAGCATAAGTGTTGTTGTATTTTGCATGACAATTGTAATAATGAAGTTGTAGTTATTTCTGTACCATGTATTTGGCTACTCAGAATAGGTTAGGTGAATTGGACCTATTTTAGGGGCGTCACAAAGGTGGTTCTTAAATTCCTACAGAAGAACATTTTTATGAGGTTTGGCACGCCAAGAGCAATTATAAGTGACGAAGGTAAACACTTCTGCAACAAATCATTTATAGCTCTATTGGCAAGGTATGGGGTCAACGACAAGGTAGCGACGGCTTATCATCCCCAAACCAGTGGGAAGGTTGAGGTGTCAAACAAAGAAATCAAGAAAATTCTGGAAAAAGTGGTGAACCTGAATTGAAAGGATTGGTCGCTCCGGTTGGATGATGCATTATGGGCATACCGGACTGCGTATAAAACACCGATCGAGATGTCACCATATCAATTACTGTTCGAAAAGGCTTGTCACTTACCTACCGAGTTACAAAATGAGGCTTATTGGGCGATTCAGAAACTCAATTTCGATCAAGCAGCTGTAGGGGAAAAGTGATTACTGCAAATAAATGAGCTCGACGAATTTCGCCTTCAAGCCTACGAGAACTCCAAGTTATATAAGGAAAAGGTTAAGAGATAGCACGACCAGAAAATTATGCACAGAACATTCAAGTCGGGGAAATAAGTCCTTTTGTTCAACTCACGACTGAGATTGTTCCCAAGAAAGCTTAAGTCAAGATGGTAGGGACCATTCACCATTAAAAGGATGTTCTCTCATGGCGCCGTTGAACTCTACAGTCGGAATCCTTTAGAAACTTTCAAAGTCAACGGTCAACGATTAAAGCACTATTGGGGTGGCGAGTCCAACACCGATGTCATCGCCATTACATTGTCTGACGTACCATAAACAGGAAGTAGTCAAGCTGAACGACTTAAAATCAAGCGCTAATTGGGAGGTAACCCAATCTTACGTTTATTTTCTGTATTTTCATTAATAATTGTTAGAATACAGTTATAATAAGTTATTAGGTAGGTATTATATAGTAAAAGTCTTTTTAATCTCTCAACCATGCGCTATTTGATCAACAATTCACTAATTCTTATGTTCCATGTCTTGCAGGATGGGGAAATGGACATTGAGTGGTTTAGCATAAAGAAAAGATGAGAAACATAGGTAGAGTGTATGCCCGCCAGGGTGGGCTTTGTATACCTAATACCCCCCGCCGGGGCGGGTGTCCAGAAGTTGAAGCAGAGTTCGGCAGTTCTTCCTCAAACAAAAATCCCACTACTCCTACTTCTCACCTACAATTTTGACACCATCAATTACACCCACTACTCCATTACTTAACCCCACAACTGCAATCCACTAATCCACTACTTCACTCCATCACCCCTCTATTACTATTTCTCTCCATCACATCACCTCTATATAAACACACCCTCACAACCCAATTTCATCACTTACTTTCAAACTGAGCTTAGGAAGCCACGAGTTAGGGTTTTTACTGTGGGAATTCATCGTGCATGTGAGTGTGAGTACCATATTTTTGAGTTCTTCAACTTCATTCACCATAATTGCCACATAAAATTAACAAAGTTGGGGGAAGAAATCATTGTGCACACCACGTGTTTGACAATGTGTGTGAACCAAGTTTGGGGGGGGGGAATACTGTGATTAAGGCATTCGAGAGTCAACGGCTTCGCAACCCACATCAAAACGCCAAAGGGGACAGAGTTCAAGGCCCGCACAACTGACACAGGCCTTCGATCGCCGGAAATTTATAAGTGTCGGCGCCGCCGACTGGTATGATTATATGATGACAAAAGCCCTTACAACCGGAGCGGGGGTTGGCACTGGATCACATCGAGGG